>CM055904.1:37615108-37664650 GCA_029582155.1 Panopea generosa
AATCCCCAACAACATTTAAATATTGTTGGTAGTAGTTATAGTTCAATGTTTTTATCAGCAATATATATAATAATATCGATGACCAGTCAAGTTCTTATTTACCGTCGCGCTTTAACTGGTCATTTTGGCGAGCATATATCGATAACAAGAATGTATGTATAAGTATTTATTTACCCTCGCACTTTGAACTAAGTCATTTTGGCGAGCCGGATAGGATGATAAATAAGATGATTACTTAAAAAATAAGATGATTATTTAAAAGATAAGATGATTATTTAAAAGTAATGATGATGATGAAGATGATGATGATAAACGATGATTACTCACTTTGGAGTTTAAATATTTCTTTTTTTATTATATATATATAGAAAAAAATTTTTTTATTTAACTAGTTGTTTAGTTGAATATTTCTATTTGCTAATATTGATGCAGACTTTATATGAGACTTTCTTTAATGACTAAATGTTAACGATTAATAATTAAGATTTTAATTATTTTACTCTACCTTGAGAAGCCAAACGGTGAGTTAAAATAGTAGTGTTCAGTGTATAAGTGTTATTATGGTACTTTACTATATGTAAAACCTATATGTTAGGCCATACACTTTTGCTTATAGCGCAAATATATTTGCTTGAGATATCATAAGTGTCCGACTCAACTTGAACCCTCAACAGGAATGATTCCTGTTGATTGTATATCTGTGCACACTAATTGTGCTCAGTTGCTATGGTAAAATTTTATTTGTAAGACAGTATCGTTAGCAACCATGTATACACATACAAACAGTAATTGTCAATATAAGAATATCAACAAACTAGAGTATGCCGTAAAACCGGCAACAATATTATTTTTGTTGCTGGTATAGTACGTGACTTAAAAAGAATATGGCAACACAGGTGTCTATATTTAAGTGAATGAAGATTTATATATTAGTCTTTTTTTAGTTAATCGTCTTGCATAGCTCTATATTGAATGCCCTTGATACTAATAACATCGATTGACATTCCCTAAAACCATTACATGTTAGTGGTGAACCATATAACCCTGTACATACGTACATTGTTATTTATATCCATTAAATTGTATAATTGTATTGTACACTATAAAAGTTATAAGAACTTCTAAAAGTGTTCACCCATTTTTATTATTAATATATCGGCAGGTACCGATATATATCATAGCTTGAGCTACGCAAGTGGATGAATAAATAGGTTATTAACATGTATTCGTCAGCCTTGCAATATTTTATAAGTACACCACATTATTAAAATGTGACCAACCACCGCTAATCTCCCATGGTGTGTCACATAGTAGTACACAATGGACTAAAAATGTGTTAAAGAATTGTTATTAAATTGTAATGTTTGTAAAGAAGCACCCGGCAGATTGCTCGTACCTAAAAAGCGCCATAATTAAAAAATATCTTAAAAAAACCGATATCCCCTCGGATCAGATCTGCTGAGAACTGATTAACAGAAGTTGGTCACTATATATTTATTAAGTAGTCTTGTGTAATTCTATAATGAGTATAGTGGCATTTCCTAACCTCGATATTCCCTAGAACCGTACTCAGTGCTGTGTAGTGTATACGGAGTTGCCATATAGTCCCGTAGTCAACATGATCTACGTTACTATTTAAATGATTATTGATATATATTGATAAGTTGATATAAACATGTAAAAAACGCTAAAATGTGTAAAATACACATAAATTACTAGGTATAAAGCGTTCATGTTCATATTTATTAGTACATCTCATCCCCAGATCAACATCAGTAGGGCCAAAGGCCCTAATGAAAGCCGGTCGCTGAATGGTTCGATCGGAAATGAAACGCTCATTCCGATTGGCTAGATTTCAATCCGTTTTCGGCTTTAAGCTCAGGACATAAAATTGTGGAGTAAAAATAGAACTGTCCACTATTAGGTCCGTGTTTGAAATCCAGCCAATCGGCAGCGTTTGACCTTTAATGGAATGTTGACCTGGGGAAAATGTAAACAAAAGATTGCACTTGATGACCAGTTTTCAACACTTCCTGTTTCCGATCTGCCAGGTGGCAGCCATTTTCTATTTGTGAGGAAATATTAAATCTAAAATTTTATATTTTACCTCACCGTCGAGGGATAAAAAATAATACACAAGGACATCGGAGATAACATCAATATCAGCACCACCGACGGTAACCCCCTTCCTTACATTTACTCTCGTTTAGACTTTCTTTTGGCCACTCTTAATTCATTTGTTTACTTTTTTTTACATTTGGCATTCCCCGGCCATCTTTTATAGGCTTTGTTGTCAAAATGGTCCCATCTAAAATATTAACATAGGAAATAACACAGACGATTTAATATAGAATGTTACTGTTTATTCGCCCTCCATTTGAACTGGTCAGGCTGGAAAGAGGATCGAACCACCCTATGAAAAAAAAATCATCCAGATTTTATCAATCATCAATCATCAATCATCATTCAATCATTCATCTTCATCACAGATCTAATCATATCATAAACATAAACAATTTATCATGTGTTCATCATGTATTCATCAACAGTGATATTTTAATGACTATATTAGTACAACAGGAAAAACAATTATAGATACAGCTAGTGACAATAGTGCGCATAAGTGTAATTTACAAGAGAACCGGTGTAACCGGACATCATATCTACATAGCCAGACCTGTGCGCCTTTAGACAATCACTTTATCACGAAGAGTACATGGGCACACAGGCTGGTAATAAAATAAGCCAGACCAGCTCCCATATTGAACTATATTTCAATAGTAGCCTTTAACCAAGCAATTCACCGGGAGCTGGTTAATAAGGTTAATAAAATCATCCCTCTGACGTCAGGTGCCTACATGCTTGAGCTTGCATCGGCCGAGGTAGTCAACACAATATTAACAAAGAAGCCATTTACAATAGCCAATATTCCCCTGGTGGCTCTTATCCCACACAGGGGAAATACGGTGGCTGGGGTTATTCATGGTGTCCCGCAACAGGTTAATCTGGAGGAGCACAGACCCCATCTGAGACTTCAACAAGCGGATTCGGATGGAGATCCTTAGGATGAACAGGTTGCGGGACAAATATGGTAACCCTTCGGGGGCGGTGAAATTGTCCATATCGGGCAAGGTGCTCCCGACTTCATTCCAGGTGGCCGATACCCCTACCAATTTCTGTATTGATGAATTTTCACCGCCCTCATTGAGATGCTTTGATTGCCAATCATTCGGCCATGCGAGCTCGGTATGCAAAAACGAGGCGAGGTGCGCTAAATGTGCTGGAAATCACAATATTAAAGAATGTCGATATATTGGTTTACCGTGCTGCGCGAACTGTGGGGGAGAGCATACTACTAGATTCTGGGGATGCTCGTCCTACAAAAAAGCGGCAATTATAGCTCTACAGGCCTTCAGGGACGGGATCCCCTGGGATGTGGCAGCAAAAAGGGTGGCCAATCTTGCTGCCACCTCCCCCCACAGAGTCGCAGCACAAAAACCCAGGAGGTAAAAGTGCTACATTACAGAACCAGCGGAACTGGATCAGATGACGAAAACAAAGGGATTAAAAACAAAGCAATTAACTCCCATTTTTCCCGGACCCCAACAGGTCATCTAGTAAGAAATTATAAAAACGCTTCAGGGATCCGGGACACATATAGATATAATTTAGGGGGAGAACATAATTCATCTACACAGTTTGACAATTCAGACTGCTTTATAGTCAGTCCCACCCCTGACAAAGTCAAAATAGGTGGTATAGACCCCCAATCAGTAGTTATTATAAGCCCCACTCCAGAAAAAAAAATAATAGGGGAAAAAATTTCTAATAAGATATTCTTTACCAAGGAGCAGTTCTCTGAAACAGTAGTTGTAAAAGAAAGGGGCCTGACAACACCGCCCCATAACACGACACTCGGTACTTCCACTCCCTGTGACATTAAGGAGACCTCCCAGGGTGACGTGAGTGAAACATCATCACTATCGCATGTTTCTTCATCATCGATCAGTGATAACAGTGAGTTTAACGTCACCGGGGAGGATTCATTGGTCTCGCTGCACTCGGACTTCTTTTACTCTGGAGAGAACAGCATGGAAAGCTCCATATCGCCAGCCTCTTTACTTGAAGAAAGATCCATTGCTGAACTCGCGGAGGAAGAGGAGGAACCAGTGATCAGCAGACCAATCAAAATATCCACGCTGGTCGACTCATCTCAATAAACTTCAATGATATTTTCTCCAAAACAAAAAACACAATCAGATATTCCTACAATAAACATTCGAAAAAATAAATAAAACTTTAACAATAAATTTAGATGACTTTGTAGGAATAACCAAAAAAATAATCAAAAACAAATAAAAAATAGCAGAGAGTCGTTTAAATGAATATTTAAAAAAAATGAATATTTAATCTAACCAAAAATACAGAACCAAAATCCAGCGTGGAGGAAATCATAGTGGGAGTGGAAAAAAACTGTACCTAAAATTCTAGCACGAGCACCTCCCTCAAATCTTGTAAAAAAAAACAACCCGTGTTGACTGGTTTGTTGAGACAGATAAAAACTCCAAAAAAATTACTGTCTTAAACAGCACGCCATACAGTACTGACTGATCGTAACCGCCGCAACAATAAACTTAGTTTTCAATAGGGACCTCACTGTCATTTCTTATAATGCCCTGGGACTAACATCTCTCAAGCACACAGAGATAAAAGTTCTTTTAGATTTAAACCCAAATATTGATATTCTCTGTGTGCAGGAAACTAAATAAGCTGAAAAAATAAGTAAACAAATCCCTGGTTATCATGTAGAAAATAAATATAATAACTCCAATACTATAGCTAGCGGTGGCTTAGCCGTATATTTTAAAAACAACATCAATTATGAGGAAATCAGAGTGGATGTCACTTATGGTAATTTGGGGAACCCTTCAATTGAAGTTCAAATGTTCAGGGTCCATCTAGGGGGATCCCCTTTCATTTTAATTAATCTTTATTCCAGGGGGTGTGACCTCGAATCTTTCGAATACATAATTTCAACTATAAATGCCGAGGAAGGACTTAGGGACTGTATAATAAATTGAGATTTCAATGCACACCACCCATTATGGGGATCTCCAAAAGCGAACCGTCATGGGAGGGAAATTGTGAAATGGGCGGGTAAAAATAACAAAGTTCTACTCAATGACGGTTCCATCACCAGAGTAAACCAGGGCTCCAGCAAGGGCACCTGTATTGATCTAACATTCACCAGTCCCAAATTTTCATGAAGATACTATGGGATCGGATCACTACCCAATCTGCATAAATATTAAAAAAACAACAAAATTCAAAAACTCAGAAAACAAATTAACTCAGATCCAAAATTTATATATGAAAAAGCAGATTGGGAACTTTTTTTATAGTAAATGCACTGAGATAACCCTAGATTAGGTCCACTCTGATGATATTAATACATTTAACTCCAATTTAAGCCGAACGAGAAGCTAGAAACGTCATCTTAAATGCTAAAAAACAAAACTGGGAAGAATTCTGTGAGACATGTATTCATAAAAACTCAAATTCTAAACAATTTTTGGAAAAAATCCACAGTATTAAAAGAATTACACATCGCCCAATTCAACTCTTAAGGAACAAAATAGCTTTAGCGGTCACCGAAGTAGAAAAAGCTAACTTTTTAGTTAAGCACTACTCTAAAGCTAGCAGTGACGCAAATGTTAATTCAGATACCTTAAAATATCAAAAAGATTTCGAGTCACTGAACAAAAACCACCTAGACACCCCAGAAACAAACAGGTCTCAACTTAACCATAGCTTCTCAATTTTTGAACTAAGGGCAATCATTGACAGCAGGAAGAACTCTACCTCGGGATTAGACAAACTTCCATACCAAATGTTTAAATATATGCCCCTTTCTGTTCTGGACATATGGTTGGTCCTTTACAATAAGGTGTGGAGTAGTGGAGTCTACCCGGTAGTTGGAAGCAGGCTTGTGTTATTCCAATATTAAAACAAGGGAAAAACCCAAATGAACCCCAATCATAAAGACCCTCCAATCCAGGAAAATTAATGGAGAGGATGGTGAAAGCACGTTTAGAACATCTGCTTGAATCTAAAAATATAATTAACCCCTTTCAATCCGGTTTTAGAAAGGGGAGGAGCACTTTGGATCAGCTCGCACGTCTGCAACATGATGTAATTACAGCCAAATATAGGGGACACTCGGTCCTAGCAATATTTTTAGACCTTCAAGCAGCTTTTAATTTCACCTGGCACTCAGGTGTTCTATTTAAATTAAAAGAACATGGAATAACAGGAAATTGTAACCAATATCTGAGAAACTTCCTCGAGGGTCGAAAAATTCAGGTTAAAGTGGTAGGGAACCCTGTCAAATTCAGAAACGGTAGACAGAGGAACTCCCCGGAGGGCTATTTTATCTCCTCTACTTTTTTCTATTTTGATAAATAATTTGCCTGCTACACTAGAGGGGACAGGCATGGTTACCAGCCAATTTGCTGATGATTCTGGCACATGACTAGGGGGAGGGGTCAACATAAACCTGTTACAATCAAGAGCTCAAACAGGACTTGACCTAATCTGGGGGTGGGCTAAAGGATGGGGATTCAAAATTAATCCATATAAAACAGTGGGTATAATTTTTGGTAACTCAAAAAAGCACAGCTAGGACGTAAATTTAGGCGGAACACCGATCATATTTAAAAAAATAGTAAAATTTTTAGGCATGCTTTTGGATAGGACTCTAAATTTCCACAGTCACATAAAAGACATTGTGAACAGGTGTGAGAGGGACTTAAAATTGATGAGAATGCTAAGAGGCACAGATTTTGGATCAGATGAAAATAGTCTCTTACTTCTGTTTAAGTCCCTCATACGTCCAAAGATAGATTATGGGGCTCAAATCTACTCTTGTGCATCCCCATATATACTAAAACAACTAGATATACTTCAAAATAAGGCCCTCAGGATAGCCCTCGGAGCGCTACACTCCACACCTGCATATTTATTGGAAACAGAGGCGGGTGTCATACCATTAAATTTAAGACGGGAACATCAGTCAGTTAAGTACTGGACCATGGCTCAAACCCGGAAAGAAAATAACCCTGTGAATAGAATCATTGGGACCGGATACTACATCAAATCAAGATACCAAAAAAAAAGCACATATAGCTCTACCCTTCGGGGCCCATACATAGGCTTTGGTGGAAGAGTACGGTCTCAGTGGGGTCAATCTAGCTGATTTTAGGCCCAAATTGGAGTCGCCTTGGATGCTTAAAAATCCTGATATTAGGTTATCCCTTACAGCTGAGCTCAATAAAAATGATTTGCCATCATTCATAAGATCCATTACTGCAAATCATATTGACCAGCATTATGCTGAACATACTCAAATTTACACAGATGGTAGTAAAAATCCCAAGGACGGGAAAGTTGCAGCTGCTTATGTCATTCCGTCGCTTCAGATACAGTATTCTGAGAGACTCAGCAACAATTTGTCAATTTACACAGCTGAACTTATAGCAATGCAAAAATCTATGTGCTGGATAATAGAACATAAACCAAATAATTCTGTTATTCTTTCGGACTCTCTCTCATCCCTCGTTTCACTCAAAAATAATAATAGCAGATCAAGACCTGATACTTTGGCAAAAATTTATAAACAATATAATCAGTGTCTTGAATTAGGATTACAAGTTACAATGGAATGGTGTCCAGCACATGTAGATATATCAGGAAATGAGGAAGCTGACAAGGTGGCTAAAGAAGGACTAAAATATTAAAAAAAAACAAATACAGTTCCCCTTGCACCTACCGAGGCTATGGCCAGAAAAAAGGTTTTGAATAAATGGAACGAATCTATAATCAATAAACCTTTTAAACATACCTTTCATAGATCCTCGGTAAATCTCAGACGACCTATAAACTATTCTAATAATAAAAGGATAGACAAATGCATAACTCGTCTGAGATTGGGTGTGAATCTCCTGCCCGGTAATACCGGGCAATATATTTTAGGGGTAGGGGGAGATTGCATCCGGTGCAAGGTGAGAAACTGAACAGAACATTTTCTGCTGGATTGCCCCATTCACAGGGTGAACCGGGGAAAACTCAGGACTGTTCTTGCTGGAAACCAATTGGACATATTAACAATGTTCTAAACCCCAGCAAGGCAGTCCAAAAATCAGTATATAGGGCCCTGGAAAGCTATATTCTAGATTGTCAAATGTCTCCCAAGGGTCAGCCAAGGGTCAGCCAAAACTCTCATTAAATAATAAAATATCAGCCCTTTTGATATTCTCATAATAAGATAAGAGACTCAACCTCTGAACCAGCTTTTGTTTACAGGAATGAGTTGTTTTTTGTGTTGTTTTTTTAATAAGTATAAGTTGTTGTTAATAATAATTGTATTATAAAAAATGAAAAAACACAACTGAATCAGTAGGAGTCACTTGGGATTAATCTCATACATCAATTCATAATTATAATAAAATCCATTATATAAGTTATAAGGTAATTAATAACAGTTTATTACAAATTTCAGAGATAGGTATTTACATGATGAATATTATGATGTAAAGAACAATTATTTATCCCTGATTATTTATTGTTAATCATAATAATACATAAATCATTCTTATAAGTTATACTGAAAAATAACTTGGCTGACCTAAGGGACCTGACCCAGTACCTACAACACGGGTGATGATGAATTAATTTTTTTTGGGCTCAGACACAGAGGATATGATTAGCAATATTATTTAGGCTTACGCCTAATTAGGCGTAAGCGGTCAAATGCTCTCTTTTTGGTGCAATGATACACAATATTTTATTGTAAATAATTATATTGTACACTGTACAATTTTCTTTTATATCACGTTATGTTCTTTTAATACCCCTAAACTTGGTCGTTTGGTGTACATAGGAAACAAGATTTAAGATAAATACTTTTTTAATAACATGTTATAACTATAAACATATTCTTAATTTAATTCCATTGCACCAGGGAGACTGCTATTTGCCCTGCACCGCATAAACAATCACTAACCTATGTAATTCCTGTATGTATAAGTATTTATTTACCCTCGCACTTTGAACTAAGTCATTTTGGCGAGCCGGATAATGTGATTATTTAAAAAACAAGCTGATTACTTAAAAAATAAGATGATTATTTAAAAGATAAGATGATTATTTAAAACTAATGATGATGATGAAGATGACGACGATAAACGATGATTACCCACTATGGAGTTTAAACACTTCTTATTTTATAAATATAGATACTCCTATTTTTATTTAACCGGTTGTTTAATTGAATATTTCTATTTGCTAATATTGATGCAGACTTTATATGATCTTCTTCAACAACCAAATGCTAACGATTAATTATTAAGACTCCAGGCACTATACTCTACCTTGTGCAGCCAAAATATGAGTTAAAATAGTAGTACCAAGTGTACGAGTGTTATTATGGTTCTTTACTATATGTAAAACCTATATGTTAGGCCAGACACTTTTGCTTATAGCGCAAATAAATTTGCTTGAGATATCATAAGTTTCCGACCCAACTTGAACCCTCAACAGGAATGGTCCCCGCTGACTGTATATCTGTGCACACTTATTGTGCTCAGTTGCTATGGTAATATTTTTATTTGTATGACAGTACCGTTAGCAACCGTATATACCACATACAGACAGTAATTGTCAATATAAGAATATCAACAAACTAGAGTATGCCGTAAAACCGGCAACAATATTATTTTGTTGCTGGTATGGCACGTGACTTAAAAGTATATGGCTACACAGGTATTTATATATAAGTGAATGATGTTTCATATATTAGTCTACTTTCCGTTGATCGTTTTGCATAGCTCTATATTGAATGCCTATGATACTAATAACATCGATTGACATTCCCTAAAACCATTATACAGTAGTATTTACTGTTAGTGGTGAACCATATAACCCTGTACATACGTACATTGTTATTTATATACTTTAAATTGTATATTTGTAGGGTACATTAAAGAGTTGTAAGAACTTCTAAAAGTGTTCAACCATTTTTATTATTAATATATCGGCAGGTTCCGTTATATCATAGCTTGAGCTACGCAAGTTGATGAATAATTAAGTTATTAAAATGTATTCGTCAGCCTTGCAATATTTAATTAGTACACCACATTATTAAAATGTGACCAACCACCGCTAATCTCCCATCGTGTATCACATAGTGGTACACAATGGACTAAAGATATGTTAAAGAATTGTTATTAAATTGTGATGTTTGTAAAGAAGCACCCGGCAGATTGCTCGTACCTAAAAAGCGTATAGGGATACTAAGGAGTATCAATAGATAGTCACTAGTGGACTAGTATGTGTATCCTTTTCTCCCACTCCGATATGGAGATTGAGTTATGCCAGTATCTATTTAGCACTATTATTCTATTATAATTTTTATATGTTTGGATATTAATTAGTGTAATTTATGACTAATCTTGCGTAACTCTATATTGAATGTTAGTGACTCTAGTAACGCCATTTGACATTCCCTAATACCATTATTCAGCAGTCTTACTCATATTGGTAAACCATATAGCCCTATACTAGGTATATTGCTATTTATATACAATATTTGTATACAGTTATATATTTTATCGGCAGGTACTAGGGTTTGTCTAAAAGTGATCTCCCGTGGACTAGTAATCAAGTCATTTCCCACGATCCGATATATAAATTGAGTTACGCCAGTGTGATAAGTAGCAATAGTGTGTAATTTACCATATCCTGATTCAGCCTTGTAATATTATATTTAGTACAACGCACGGTTAGTCTCCCAGGGTGTGTCACATAGTGGTACACAATGGTTTAAAATTAAATTAAAATATTATATAATTAAACTGTGAAATTTGTAAATAAGCACCAGGCAGATTGCTCATACCTAAAAAAGCGCCATCTTTAAAAAATGTTTTAAAAGTTCCGTTATCTCCTCAGATAAGATTTGTTGAGAACTGAATTTTATAAACACAATATTCCCTAGAACCATATACAATGTTTAACCTTGTATACGGATTTATCTAATATTCTGTTTAGACTACAGTATACTAATAATATGTGGAGTTCCATATTATATAAATTATTTTAATTGAAAATTGTGTTTAAAACACAAACACACACACACAAAAAACAACAATGAAGACAACAACGTTTAACTATTACGTAGTTGTTTTTTATTCATTATACTGTTCTACCTTTCCCCAGCTCAACACATTATGATCCAGGACCGGGTAATAAGCTGGTTTCCTATTGGCTTTACATAAATTGTAATGCGCAATTTCATTGGCTGGATTTCAATTCGTTTTTCGATTCAAGCTCGAGTGTTTTGTTGTTTTTTTCCTCTCGAGGCGCGGACTACAGTGTGGACATGTAGTCTGAAATCCAGCCAACCAGAGGAGAATGACCTCATATGACCTTTAATGGAATGTCGAGCTGGGGAAATGTAAACAAAGACATGTACTTTTAAATCAGTAGGAATTACATACACTTCCTGTTTCCGGTCAGCCAGGAGGCGGGCAAATTGTTTATGTGGGCAAAAATAAAATCTAAAATTTTAGTTTGAACCTGCCAACGGCTGATTTACAAAGACATTAATATATATACGTGAACTAGGCACACTTTCCCTTCCACCCGGTAACCTCCGATGTTTCCATTTTTTTGTGTTACTTGCCTTTTTTAGACTTTAGACTTTTTCATACCTTTGTTTACATTTATCAAAACCACCCCTACCCTCTTTAGGCGCACTGTATATTCAAAATTGACCCCATCGAAAATTATTAGGATAGTATATACAGTGCATTAGATATTATCACATTTACCCCTATTTTGTTTGCCTTTATCTTTGAACTGTCATTTTGGCGACCGGATATTCACAGATGTATTATTAATCATCAATCATATAATCATCATATAACCATCATATCATATATAAACATCATCATGTTCATTACAGAAGGGAGTAATCATCGTTTATCATCATCATCTTCATCATCATCATTAGTTTTAAATATTCATCTTATCTTTTAAATAATCATATTATTTTTAAGTAATCATCTTGTTTTTTAAATAATCATCCTATCCGGCTCGCCAAAATGACTTAGTTCAAAGTGCGAGGGTAAATAAATACTTATACATACACATCCAATGCAGAGCGCCGACCGTAAGGAAGGCATCTGTTTTGAAGTGTATGTCAGAATCTAGTAAATTTCCAAAATTGTCGAGCTAGGCTTATATACCTGATTGAAATCCACCCAATCAGTGGGTTTCACGGTACTTGCTGCTGATTGGCCGATTTTCAATTCATTGAGCTTAACGCGAAAATCGGATTGAAATTCGGCCAATCAGCGCCAAGATAACAAATAGCTTCGACTAATAAAATTAAATGTACTATCCATGATCGTTATGGGAAAAAAATAACCGTGAGATGAAATTTGCCAATGTGTGGCATAAATATATACTTATACAATTAATATAAACATGAATTTAACATGTTTATAATCATTTATATGATTATACGTTTAATAAATCATATATAACTCATACAGTCATTTATCATGTAAACATTATGGAATACATAGCATAAAAATAATATCGTACCTGTTGGTATGGGATTATATGGCATTTCGCACTTAATATACACTAATGAGAGCGGTTGTAGGGAATATTATGGATTCTACCATCCTGATATTCAATATAGAGTTACACAAGACTATTTTTTTATTCTGAATATTAGGGACCAGTTATTGTTAATCAGTTCATTTCAGATCTGATCAGAGATGATATCAGATTTCTTAAAATAGTTTTTACTATTTGCGCTTTTAAGGTATGCGCGAGCTGCCGGGTGCCCCATAATACTTATTTCACAGTTTAACGTCCTTTTATTTTAACACACTCTTAAACCATTCTTTACCATTATTGATGCAGAATGGAACGATTAACAGTGACTGGTCAGTTTTTAATAATAAAATGCGATATGCTGATGAATAATACCCTTTTTCAGCTGATACTATTCATATATACAAATAGCATGATAAGTAGCTTTAACAATTAAAATATGTTCAAATATAAGTCATAGCCCATATATTCCATTGCAGCCTAACCATTATAGGTCAGTTCATTTCCACCACCAAACATTATGATTGGGGTTTTACGGCACACCATAATTTGTTGATGGTTATACTATTGACAATTATTGGTGGTACGCTGAATATATGGTTACATCAGATAATTACTGATTATATTTTACCATTGTAACCACACACAATAAATGTGTACAGATAACACTTTATATAGAATTAAATTTTATCTGAAGTTTATAGTTAGGTCGAATATCGCTGACAATACAAGCAGAGCAATTTGCGCTATGAGCAGCGTTGTTTGACTTAAAATATTGGTATACAACCATAGGTGCACCTCATTTAAAATAATCAATTACATGCACTAATAAGTACTATATGGCTGCAATAGGTAAATAATAAAAGAAATAATAATATTCTTAGCCAATTAATCTACACTTTAATCGTCAATCTACAAATTTAGACTTGTCATGAGTATAAACAATGTTAGTAATAAGTAAGCACCGAATCCAAAAATATAAAATAGTTGTAGTATTAAACAACTTGGTTAATAACAAAATTCAAGGTTGAATATAGACACGACTTATTATGTGAATCATCTTCATTCATCATTCATTAATCATCACAGAAACGTGTAATCATCTTTTATATTTTTAATAATCATCCTAACCTGCTCGCCAAAATGACTGGTTCAAAGCGCGAGGGTAAATAAAAACTGATATACATACCAGTGAATCTTGGATGAAATTACACAGGCTATGATGTTCATGTGGTGTAGGATAAAAAGCTGTTTTCTAAGTGCAACAATATTTTATTAAAATAATATTACATATTTAAAAAAAGTTACTAATAATGCTAAACGTTCTAGTTGCTGACTGGATAAACGCTTAGATAGTCCAATCAGCAACCAAAACGCTTGTTTAATGGTAAGCGTTTAGCGTCCGTTTACTAGGTGTTTCCGACGCGTTTCGGCCCGCTAATAAAACGGTTCCCGTACTGTAAATAAACGTTATTTTTAATTTTATACAACGTTATATTACAATGTTATATTTGCCCAAATTTATATGTATTCAGTTACACTACTTCAGTAATGTAGTTTAACGATTTTAGAAATAAGCGATACTTATATCATAAATTAGTTAAATGTAATGTAATGTACCTTTTAAATTACTTCGAAGGAGTCGTATAAATTAGGTGTTTATAGCTACCTTATACATTAAACACAACACAGTGAATTTCTGTAAAAAACTGTTTTTTTTTCAAAGATTATTTTTTCATTATGAACATTAATGTTATAAACTTAATACTTTAGGTCAATTATAACTATCATTAAGTTGAATTCAAAATTAAAGGTCAAAAAGTTAGTAAAATACTGAGATGAATGGAATTAAAATAGTAGAAAAAACACCCTGTCCAATTGTAATTCTTATATTCCAATTGGCATTAATTTCCAACGGGAAATAACGATTTCCAAGCGGTCAATTCCAAATGGAAACACAAGAGTCCAATTTGAAGATTCTATTCATAGATAGAATCGTCCAATTGGAATGTATTTTGTGTACGTGTAGAGTAGGAGCGTGTGTATGTGTGTGAGTGAATGTGGGCATGCGCTTGATGTGAGTGCAGTGTTGGTGCTTGTGTAAGTGCGTTTGTGTGTCCGTCAGTATGAGTGAAGCGTACGTGCGTTTGATATGCAGCATGCGCGTAAATGCATGTGCGTACATACAAGTGCATTAAAACTAAAGTAGAAGTGACAGTAACAAACACAAAAGAAGCATTTATATTTGTGCGTGCGTGTTGTGTACACAGTGGCAGAAATAACAAAAGCAGCACTAACATCATCATCAGCAGCAGTAGTAGTAGTCGTGGTAGTAGTAGCAGCAGTAGCAGTAGTAGTAGTGGTAGTAGTAGCAGCAGTTGTTGTAGTAGTAATAGTTGTAGTATTCGTAGTAGCAGAGGTGGTGTAGGTAGTGGTTATAGTAGTAGAAGTAGTAGCGATGGTGGTAATGGTGGTAGTAGTAGTAGTGGTGGTGGTAGTACAAGTAGTATTAGTAGTAGTATTAGTAGTAGTAGTAAGTGTGATGGTGGTGGTAGAAGTTATATTAGCAGTGTTAGTGGAAGTGGTAGTGATAGTAGAAGTAGTAATAGTAGTATTAACAGCAGCAGCAGCAGTAGTAGTAGTAGTAGTAGCAGTAGTAGTAGTTGTATTAACAGCAACAACAGCAGCAGCAGAAGTGGTAGAAGTAGAAGTAGTTTTAACAGCAGCAGCAGCAGCAGCAGTTCTAGTAGTAGTAGTAGTAGTAGCAGTAGTAGAAACAGAAGCAGCAGCAGTAGCAGCAGTAGCAGTATTAGTATTAGTATTAATAGCAACAGCAGCAGAAGTAGTAGTAGTAGCAGAAGTAATAGTTCTATAAACAGCAGCAGCAGCAGCAGCATTAGAAGTAGTAGTATTAACGGTAGCAGCAGTAGCAGTAGAAGTAGTTGTATTAACAGCAGTAGCAGCAGTAATAGTAGTAGTAGTATTAACAGCAGCAGCAGCAACGGCAGTTGCAGTAGTAGTAGTATTAATAGCAGCAGCAGCAGTAGTTGATGAAGTATTAACAGCAGCAGCAGTAGAAGTGGTGATAGTAGAATTAACAGTAGCAGCATCATTACCAGCAGCAGTAGTAGTAGTAGTAGTACTATTAACAGCAGCAGCAGCAGTAGCAGCAGTAATAGTAGTAATATTTACAGCAGCAGCAACAGCAGTAGCAGCAGTAGTAGTAGTAGTAGTAGTAGTAGTAGTAGTAGAAGTAGTAGTATTAATAACAGCAGCAGCATAAGCAGCAGCAGCAGCAGCAGAAGCAGCAGCAGTATTAGCAGTAGTAAAAGTAGTAGTAGTAGTAGTAGTAGTAGTAGTAGTAGTAGTAGTAGTAGTAGTAGTAGTTACAGCAGCAGCAGCAGCAGTAGCAATAATAGAAGTGGTGATAGTAGAATTAACAATAGCAGCATCAGTACCAGCAGCAGTAGTAGTAGTAGTAGTACTATTAACAGCAGCAGCAGCAGTAGCAGCAGTAGCAGTAGTAATAGTAGTAATATTTACAGCAGCATCAACAGCAGTAGCAGCAGTAGTATAAGTAGTAGTAGTAGTAGTAGTAGTAGTAGTAGTAGTAGTAGAAGTAGTAGTATTAATAGCAGCAGCAGCATTAGTAGCAGCAGCAGAAGCAGAAGCAGCAGCAGTATTAGCAGTAGTAAAAGTGGTAGTAGTAGTAGTAGTAGTAGTAGTAGTAGTAGTAGTAGTAGTAGTAGTAGTAGTAGAAGTAGTAGTAGTAGTAGTAGTAGTAGTAGTAGTATTTACAGCAGCAGCAGCAGTAGTAGTAGTAGTAAAAGTAGTAGTATTAACAACACCAGCAGCAGAAATAGTAGTAGAAGTAGTAGTTGTAGTAGTAGTAGTAGTACTTACAGCAGCAGCCTCAGAAGTAGTAGTAGTATTAACAGCAGCAGCATCAGTAGTAGAAGTAGTAGTAGTAGTAGTGGTAGTAGTATAAACAGCAAAATCATCATCATCATCAGCGGCAGCAGTAATAGTAGTAGTTGTAGCAGCACTATTAAGAGCCGTAGAAGTAGTAGCAGTAGTAGTTGTATTAGTAATTTTAACAACAGCAGCAGCAGCAGTAGAAGTAGCAGTAGTAAAAGTACAAGTGACAGCAGCAGCAGCAGCACTATCAGTTGTTGAAGTAATAGTAGTAGCATTAGCAGCAGCAGTAGAAGCAGCAGCAGCAAAAGAAGTAGTAGTAGTAGTAATATTGGTTTTAACAGCAGCAGCAGTAATAGTAGTTGCAGTATTAACAGCAGTAGCAGCAGTAGCAGCAGCATTAGTAATGGTAGTAATAGTATTAACAGTAGCAGCAGCAATAGTAGTAGTAGCAGTAGTAGTAGTATTAACAGCAGCAGCAGCAGCAGCTGCAGTAGTAGTAGTACTAGTAGTAGTATTAACAGCAGCAGCAGTAGAAGTAGTAGTATAAGCAGCAGCAGCAGTAGTAATAGTAGTAGTAGTATTAACATCAACATCGGCAGCAGCTGTTGTAGTAGTAGTATTAACAGCAGCAGCGGCAGCAACAGTAGTAGTACTAGTAGTAGTATTAGTAGTAGTAGTGGTAGTAGTAGTAGTAGTAATAGTAGTAGTAGCAGTAGTAGTAGTAGTAGTAGAAGTAGTAGAAGCAGTGGTAGTAGTAATAGTAGTAGTAGTAAAAGTAGTAGTAGTAGTAGTATTAACAGCAGCAGCAGCCGCAGTAGTAGTAATAGTAGTAGTAGTAGTAGTATAAACAGCAGAATCAGAAGCAGCAGCAGCAGCAGTAGTAGTAGTTGTAGCAGCAATATTAACAGCTGCAGCAGCAGTAGCAGTAGTAGTAGTAGTAATATTAACAGCAGCAGCAGCAGCAGTAGTAGTATCAGTAGTAGTAGTACTAGTGACAGCAGCAGCAGCAGCAGTAGTAGTTGAAATAATAATAGTAGTAGTAGTATTAACAGCCGCAGTAGCAGTAGTATTAGTAGTATTAGTATCAACAGCAGCAGCATCAGCAGCAATAGCAGTAGTTGTAGTATTAACAGCAGCAGCAGGAGCAGCAGCATTAGTAGTGGTTGTAATAGTATTAACAGCAGCAGCAACAATAGTAGTAGTAGTAGCAGTAGTAGTAGTATTAATAGCAGCAGCAGCAGCTGTAGTAGTAATATTAGTATTAGTAGTTGTAATATTAACAGCAGCAGCATCAGCATCAGCATAGGTAGTGGTAGTAAAAGTATTAACAGCAGCAGCAGCAGCAGCAGCAGCATTAGTAATGATAGTAATAGTATTAACAGCAGCAGCAGCAGCAGCAGCAGTAGTAGCAGAAGTAATAGTATTAACAGCAGCAGCAGCAGCAGCAGCATTAGTAGTGGTAGTAATAGTATTAACAGCAGCAGCAGCAATAGAAGTAGTAGCAGTAATAGTAGTATTAACAGCAGCAGCATCAGCTGTTGTAGTAGTAGTTGTAGTAATAGTATTAACAGCAGCAGCAGCAATAGTAGTAGTAGCAGAAGTAATACCATTAACTGCAGCTGCAGCAATAGTAATAGTAGCAGTAGTAGTAGTACTAACAGCAACAGCAGCAACTATAGTAGTAGTAGTAGTATTAACAGAAGCAGCAGCACATTAGTAGTAGAAGTAGAAGTATTAGCAGTAGCAGCAGAAGTAGTAGTAGTAGTAGTAGTAGTAGGAGTAGTAGTAGTAGTAGTAGTAGTAGTAGTAGTAGTAGTAACAGCAGCAGCAGCAGCAGAAGTAGTTGTAGTAGAAAAGTTGTTGTAGTAGAAGTAGTAGTAGTATTAACAGAAGAATCATCATCAGCAGCAGCAGTAGAAGTAGTAGTTGTAGCAGCTATATTAACAGCCGCAGCAGCAGTAGCAGTAGTAGCAGTAATAGAAATATTAACAGCAGCAGCAGCAGCAGCAGTAGTAGTAGCAGTAGTAGTATTACTAGTGACAGCAGCAGCAGCAGCAGTAGTAATTGTAATAATAGGAGTAGCAGTAGTAGCACCAGTAACAACAGCAGCAGCAGCAGTAGTAGTAGTAGTAGTAGTAGTAACAGCCGCCGCAGAGTAGTAGTAGTATAAGCAACAGCAGCAGCAGTAGTAATAGAAGTATTAGGATTAACAGCAGCAGCAGCAACAGTATTAGTAACTGTAGTATTAACAGCAGCAGCAGCAGCAGCAGCAGCATTAGTAGTGGTGGTAATAGTATTAACAGCAACAGCAGCAATAGCAGTAGTAGCAGTAGTAGTAGTATTAACAGCAGCAGCAGCAGCTGTCGTAGTAATAGTAGTAGTAGTAGTATTAACAGCAGCAGCAGTAGTAGTAGAACTAGTAGTAAAAGCATCAGCATCAGCAGCAGCAGCAGCAGTAGTAGTAATAGTAGTAGTAGTAGTAGTAGTAGTAGTAGTAGTAGTAGTAGTAGTAGAGATTTTTCTCCCTGGGTACTAGAATTTCTATAATATATTTACTCAACATCCTTACACAACATTTAAATTCCTTATTTGACACTTTATTTTCATATGCGACACCAAATTTTCTCATTTGATACACATTTGATACACAACATCCTACTCGACTATATATTTTTCTGACTGTCCACTAAATTTTCTAATCTATATATACTCAACATCCTTACTAAGCATTAAAATTCTTTATTTGACACTATATTTTCATGCTCCACACTAGATTTTCTCACTCGATACACAACATCCTTACTTGACTATAGATTTTTCTTAATGGGCACAAGATTTTCTTATCTATATTTACTCAACATTCTTACAAGGCATTCTAATTTCTTATTTGAAACTTTATTTACATACGTGACACTAGATTTTCTTATTTGATACACAAAATCCTTACTTGACTATACATTTTTTACCAGGTACTAGAATGTCTAATCTATACATACTAAACATCCTTAAACAACATTTAAATTCCTTATTTGACACTATATTTTCATGCACCACACTAGATTGTCTCACTCGATACAAAACATCCTTACTTTACTATAGATTTTTCTTACAGTGTACTAGATTTTCTAATCTTTATTCACTCAACATTCTTATAGGGCATTCAAATTTTTTATTTCACACAATATTTTCATACGCGACACTGGATTTTCTCATTTGATACACAAAATCCAAACGTGACTATATATGTTCTTACTAGGAAATAGATTTTCTAATTTTTATATACTCAGAATCCTTACACAACATAAAAATTCCTTATTTAACACTATATTTTCATATGCATTAGATTTACTCAATAGATACGCAACATACTTACTCGACTATAGATTTTTCTTAATGGGCACTAGTTTTTCTAATCTATATAATTATATTCAACATTTTTACACAAGATTCAAGTTCCTTAATTTGACACTATATGTCCATACGTGACACTAGATTTTCTTGCTCAATACACAACAACCTTACTTGACTATAGATTTTTCTGACTGGGCACTAAATTTTTGAATCTATATTTACTTAACAATCTTACACGGCATTCAAATTTCTTATTTTACACTATATTTCATATGCGAAACTACATTTTCTCGCTTGATACACAACATCCTTACTTGACTGTAGAGTTCTTTTACTAGGCACTAAATTTTTGAATCTATATTTACTCAACATTCTTACACAACATTAAAATTTCTTATTCGAAACAATATTTTCATATGTGACACTAAATTTTCTCACTTGATACGCAACATCCTTACTTGACTATAGATTTTTCTTACTGGGCACTTCATTTTCTAATCTATATTAACTCAACATCAATACACGATACTCAATTTTTTTTTAACACTGTATTGTCATACGCAACACTACATTTTCTCACTCGATACACAACATCTTTACTTGACTATAGATATTTCTTACTGGGCACTACATTTTCTAATCTATATTAACTCAACATCATTACACGATACTCAATTTTTTTTTTAACACTATATTGTCATACGCAACACTACATTTTCTCACTCGATACACAACATCTTTACTTGACTATAGATATTTCTTACTGGGCACTACATTTTCTAATTTATATTAACTCAACATTATTACACGAGACTCAATTTTCTTTTTTAATGCTATATGTATATTATCATACGTGACACTACATTTTCTCACTCAAAACACCCTTACTTGACTATAGATTTGTGTTACTGGGCACTTGATTTTATACTCTATATTTACTCAACATTCTAGCATGGCATTCAAATTTCTTATTCGACACTACATTTCCTCACTTGATACACAACATTATTACTTAACTATAAATTTTTTCTAACTGGGATTTTCTAATCTATATTTACTCAACATTCTTACACGGCATTCAAATTTCTTATTTCACACTATATTTTCATACGCAATACAACATTTTCCCACTTGATACAGAACATCCTTATTTGACTAAAGAGTTTATTTACTGGGCACTAGATTTTCTAATCTATATTTACTCAACATTCTTACACAACATTCAAATTTCTTATTTGACTATAGATTTTTTTACTTGGCACTAGATTTTCTAATCTATGTTAACTCAACATCATTACACAACATTCAAATTTCTTATTTAACACTTTATTTTTATACGCCACACTAGATTTTCTCATTTGATACACAACAGCCTTACTTGACTATAGATTTTTCTTACTGGGCACTAGAAATTTAATCTATATTTAATCAACATCATAACA
Organism: Panopea generosa; assembly: GCA_029582155.1. Classification (NCBI taxonomy): domain Eukaryota; kingdom Metazoa; phylum Mollusca; class Bivalvia; order Adapedonta; family Hiatellidae; genus Panopea; species Panopea generosa. The sequence continues at coordinate 37,636,501 of CM055904.1, forward strand.
CAACATTCAAATTCCTTTCTTGACACTATAATTTCATATGCGACACTAGATTTTCTCACTCAATCCGTAAAATCCTTACTCGACTATATATATTTCTTAATTGGCACTAGATTTTCTAATCTATGTATACTCAACATCCATACATGACATTTGATATCCTTATTTGACACTTTATTTTTATACATGACATTAGATTTTCTCACTCAATACACAACATTCTTACTCAACTATATATTTTTCTTACTGTGCACTAGATTTTTAATCTGACCATACTCAACATCCTTGCAGAACATTCATTTTTTTTGTTTGACACTATATTTTCATAAGCGACACCTGATTTTCTCACTCGATACACCTCTTTACTCAGCGCTAGATTTTAATTACTGGGCACTAGATTTTCTAATCTATATATACACAATATTTTAGTTGACATATGATTTTTACAGCACACTTAATTTTAAAACTTAAAATTAATAAAGTTGTGAATTTCTGAAAAGTTTATGTATGTAAATATGACATCACACCTTGAAGGTGTCAAATTAAACGTAAATTACTCATCAAAAGCACTCGTAAATTCCTACAGCCTGTTAATCTTTATTTTAAAAAAGTTTCAATTTTCACATTGTTCATTCTTTTATAGAAAATTAATATAACTATTAAAAAACATAAGTATTTGTATGTTGTCAAATTAACGACTAGATTTTCGAAAGCGAGGCAAAATATTCTGAAACAAATATCTGGATTTAATCTCTTATATTTCTGTCAAAACACAATGAAAACTATCTTGATATGTTGTTGTTGAATGATATATTAAATTAGCATCCTTAAATGTCATAAAATAAAATAAAATAATTAACATTGTTTATTTAGGGTCCACATCTTTCTGAACGGTACACACGTAGAAACAATGGGAAATATTGATTTTTCGGAAATGGATATATTTTGGAGGAACATTAGTTTTATTTATCAATCTAAGCTGATTAAGATAACTTTAAAAGTATCGGCGATTGAAAATATAGTATACCAAATGGTTATTGCGAAGAATTCATATTGGTATTTTTTTATATCTTTCGTGAATTAAGGTTTTGAAAAGAACCATTCGATGCCGAAAAAAAAAATACATTGCTCGAAAATGATTAAATTGTGGATGATTTCTTTTCTTATAAAAAAACTTAATTTATTTGTAACTGTGCTATATGACCGATTGAAAATGAAATGTATTGTATCAAATGAGTTTTGTCAGTTTTTCTTGATTTTTTCCGGAGTATCTTTCGAGAAAAAAGGTTTAAAAAAAGAACGCATTGAGTATAAAACCGCACATTTTGTCAATATTGTTCGATTTTAAATGTGATTATAAACATTTTATTAGACGAACTATTTATTCTAAACTTTACCAATTTAAATTGAAATGAAACAAATCTTTTATATATCAATACATAACTTAAAGTAACACCAGTTAAAAAACATACGTGTACACCCATAAAACGTGGACTTTCCGAAGTGCGTTTGAATATAACGTTACACCGACACTTTCCAATTAAATAACACCGATATCAATATTGGTACCCTCCAATTGGAAAACTTCGGTTCCCATTGGCCAATTCTAAAAATAGATTTCTGATTCCAATTTGATAATTAGAAATTCCAATTCGAAATTTATCTTTCCAACTTGGACGAAACGACTTTCCAGTGGGAAAGCATGCATTTTGGGGGTCTTTAGATTATAATTGTGACATAAATCGGCAATTTATAATGCTTTTGGTTACCTTTTTGTGATCGAACAGTTATACTCTTCAAACTGCGATACTTTGTCAATAAAAATGACGAATGATAAAAAAATGATTTTTAAAAAAAAGAGTTTCTCCAGAAATTCACTGTGTTGTGTTATTATATCGTCGTCATTTGAATGTTTTTGTTGAGGGAATGTGTAGTGTTGTGATATATGTGTCCGTTACAAAAAATATGACATTTTTTGTTTGTATGCATATATGCTCTTTTTTCGACAAGACGTGAACGGTTATATCATCAATGTCTTGTTTAAAATAAATTTCATATTTTGAATAATTTAAATATGCATGTTAAAATCTTAACAAAGTGTTATCAATTATATGACATATCTAATGTACACCAAACTTACATTTTGACAGGAGAAGTATTCACGGATGTTGTTCAAGTACCTCTGTATCTCTCCGACTTCAGATTGTCAATAGTTAAGGGAATTAGAGGCAGACCAGTCAAATATTGGTTAAGTTTCGTGAAAAAGTTAAATTACAAATGCTCAAGTGTGCATTATGACGTGAAATTTGGAAATCCTGGTAAGTCAGGATATACAATCGTGTTATTTAGGTGTAGAAAATCACATAATCAACTAAATATATCGTTTGGCATTAATTATCGAATCGATCGTTTAATAAATATGAAATTCATCAATATCAAATTCACAGTTATTTGTTAGGAACGATAACTCCTTCAGGTTTTGTTAGACCTCTCCTGTTTTATCTGGTTTTCCAAACAATTGTGCAAATAATTGTACACCATTATTAACCAATAGACATTTTGTAAAGGTCTTAAAGTAGCACAAATGTTAAAGCTCCAACTGGACGAAGACATTTCTCAATAAGAAATAGTATTATAATGTATTTTGAATTGTATTGAACTGTTATCAATTGACAATCAAGTTGTTGTTTTGAGGGTTGTCTGGACCTAATACACGTGGTTTGTTCATGCAGAGACCCATTCAGCGCAGCTACAACATGAAATAACCCCTATAGCAGAAACATCAGCTGCTGTATAAACGAACGAAATAAATACACTACAAAACAATAGATTTGGTAACTACAAACGGCCTGATCTATGATAATAGAAACATCACAATTATCATTTACACTACATTAATGTGTCTCTGTGGTTCAGAAAGCTATTTATAGAAGAATGCTACTGCTGAATTCGCGGACATGTTTTTCTCGATTTGGATCGTTTGTAATTTTTATGTATACAATATTCAAAGATTTACAGTACAAATATAATCATTGCGAAGAACAATCCCTACCGAACACTCACACAAAAACACAACAAAAAAGCAAAACCAAAGCAATACACCTTTGTATTAGGATTTCAAATGCAATTATCAAATAAAATCATATTTATTGTCTGTCTGCCTTTCTGCCTGCCGACCTGCAATAAACACCCACTCACTCTAACACCTACATATAATATATGTGTACCTACTTATCCAACCAGAAATCCGTCCATCCGTGGATCCGCCAACTCGTCCATATTCATTTGATGTTTAGTGCCTAGTTACACAATATTGTTATTTCCTTAACCCTTTCACCACTATATTTCACTGTATATCTCATATATTCGATCTACTCCCCCCCCCCCCCCCCCCCCCCCAACACACACACACCTCTTCTATCTTTTAAAATTAGGATATTAATAAACTAATATTTCTTCGCTCTACTTGTCTGTTTGTGTTCTTCTTTTCTATATATTCAGTATGCGGAGTCCGTTTAATGTACGTCATGTACTTGTCTTTCAGATATTGCTGTGTATAGGAACGGTGCCTTCAAAGCTAAAAAAGAATACGCTTGCGTTGAACCGATTCATTACGTCAATCTCGTGGAACTGTGCGGAAAACCATGTGTAGATGATCCTGAGCAATTAGCTAAAGACGATGCAGAGGCAAATATATATGAACCTGTCAGTTATACATCTACTTTCTCACAGGATCATGATAAATTATCAGTCAGCAAATTAAAATCTAAATTACAATCAACTTGCAACATGGACAAAAAGGTAGATTCTGATTTCAACACAGTTCCTAATAAAGAACTGCCAAGGAGGCTTCAAGACGAACTAAAAACCGAGTTGCGGAGGTTTTTCAAACAAAAATCAAATGATAAAAAAACAGAAACAAAACGACCACCGGTTGCACCTAAACCAGTTCGTCCAAAAGACATTTCTTTATCTAACGTTGGCGAACAACTCTATAAAAATGTCGGTGATTCTGTTTTGATGAGTCATTTAGAATTAAAAGTGTCGGATCATCAAGAAAAAATAAAGTATGAACCAGCACCGAAAGAAGTTAAAACACCTGTTAATGTGCCTTTGATGTACGTTCATCCTCAACACAAATGCAAAACTATCGAAGAGCAGGAATTACAGGTAGAAGATGTAGATGCCGTTTACGAAAACCTAACACTTTCCGGAAATAGCTCCTATATTTGTTCATCAGCCGTTATTGAACCACAATTGCCATCGACTGTCGTTCACAATACTGCGTTACCAACTGACAACAAAACGATCGGAAGGAACTCCACTCTGCATTCATTAGCAGATATTGAACCACAATTGTCATCGATTGTCGTCCATAATACTGCGTTACAAACGGGTAACAAACCCATCGACATATCTAAACTATCCATATTCATTTGATGTTTAGTGCCTAGTTACACAATATTGTTATTTCCTTAACCCTTTCACCACTATATTTCACTGTATATCTCATATATTCGATCTACTCCCCCCCCCCCACACACACACCTCTTCTATCTTTTTAAATTAGGATATTAATAAACTAATATTTCTTCGCTCTACTTGTCTGTTTGTGTTCTTCTTTTCTATATATTCAGTATGCGGAGTCCGTTTAATGTACGTCATGTACTTGTCTTTCAGATATTGCTGTGTATAGGAACGGTGCCTTCAAAGCTAAAAAAGAATACGCTTGCGTTGAACCGATTCATTACGTCAATCTCGTGGAACTGTGCGGAAAACCATGTGTAGATGATCCTGAGCAATTAGCTAAAGACGATGCAGAGGCAAATATATATGAACCTGTCAGTTATACATCTACTTTCTCACAGGATCATGATAAATTATCAGTCAGCAAATTAAAATCTAAATTACAATCAACTTGCAACATGGACAAAAAGGAAGATTCTGATTTCAACACAGTTCCTAATAAAGAACTGCCAAGGAGGCTTCAAGACGAACTAAAAACCGAGTTGCGGAGGTTTTTCAAACAAAAATCAAATGATAAAAAAACAGAAACAAAACGACCACCGGTTGCACCTAAACCAGTTCGTCCAAAAGACATTTCTTTATCTAACGTTGGCGAACAACTCTATAAAAATGTCGGTGATTCTGTTTTGATGAGTCATTTAGAATTAAAAGTGTCGGATCATCAAGAAAAAATAAAGTATGAACCAGCACCGAAAGAAGTTAAAACACCTGTTAATGTACCTTTGATGTACGTTCATCCTCAACACAAATGCAAAACTATCGAAGAGCAGGAATTACAGGTAGAAGATGTAGATGCCGTTTACGAAAACCTAACACTTTCCGGAAATAGCTCCTATATTTGTTCATCAGCCGTTATTGAACCACAATTGCCATCGACTGTCGTTCACAATACTGCGTTACCAACTGACAACAAAACGATCGGAAGGAACTCCACTCTGCATTCATTAGCAGATATTGAACCACAATTGTCATCGATTGTCGTCCATAATACTGCGTTACAAACGGGTAGCAAACCCATCGACATATCTAAACTATCAATATGTGAACTTGGACATTACATGAAACTTCTGAAATTGGATAAATACGTGGAGGTGTTCAGCGAGAATATGGTAGATGGAAGTACGCTGTTGGATTTGACAGCTGATCTCCTTCGAGAAGAATTCGCCCTTTCCAGATTTCAGGCGATACGTTTGATGAAGTTTGCAACACAGATGACTCGAACACCATAAATAGCTCGAACCCCCGGTCGTCAAACCCGAATTCCTATTTTGATACATATAAAACCACCTTTAATTCGAACTTTCTTGTTAGGTCCCGTCGAGCTCGAGCCATCGAAGTTCTACTATATATCCGAATTTAAAACATTATTTTCCAATATACCATGCCTTTATAAAAAATATAAAACTGCTTTCATCTTAAAAAATGTTCGTATGACTGTGCCAAAATCGTGTGTGGCTGCTGTCTGTTTTTAGAATGGGGGTTTTGTTTTTGGAATGTGTTGGTGGTATAGACATACCAAAGTATGTATAGTTTATTGCTTCGTGAAATGCTTTTTATCCATTTTATTTCATATTATATTTTCACGACATTTTTAGCGCCTTGTTTCCTGATGTTCTCCCCTTTAATTCGTTTGTAACATACTGAAGGATTGCCTAATATGAAATGATACCAATTTCTGTATCATGAATTGTAATTGTTGAGGACTGAGCATTAAAAAAGGAAACAATTATGTTGGCAGAAGCTTAACATAAAAATGCTAAATTATACTTGCATTATGTTTAAAATGTGCCGGATATTGTACAATCAACTATTCCAGTTAATAGATATAGGATATGTTTCAGAAAGCTGGTCTAACGGATTTGTAGTACCTCTCCATATAAAAACGAAAATAATAACAGAGGAATTACGTTATTAAGTAGTTTTGGAAAAACTATGTACGCGTATTTGAAATTATATATTACAAGATTGGAGTGAACATTATTCGGTATGGAGGCCAAAAAGGTTTCAGATACAAAATTTGGACAACAGATATCATTATTGTATTACACAGGCTTATCACACATATGTTACATAACGATCATCACTTATAGTATGCTTTTATTGACTTTAGTAAAACGTTTGATTATGTAGTAAGAGAAAAGTTATTGTCAAATCTAATAAAACTTGGTATACGAGGGAAAATGTTATATATTTATATAATTTGATCAATTAATTCATTTGTTAAATCAAAAGTCAAACATCAACTTAGCAATACATTTGAATAGCTGGTGGGAGGTAGGCAGGGCGAATGCTTATCTCATTTCATGTTTTCATTGTTTTTGAACGATGTTGAAAATGTTTTAATAAAAGATGGACTTGATGGTATACATGTACACATGATTAAATTGTTTTTAGCATTGTTTTAGCCAAAAATATTTTATCGAATCAAAATACAATAGTACTCCTTTGGCTTGATCATGGATGACTTGGAAAACCACATACAGCTCGAACCACTTATCTGGTCCCTGTCGAATTTCCATTTCGATGTGTATAAATGTACATAAAATTTATAATATTGGCTCAAACAATCCGTAAGTTATTACTTCATTACAGATATGTATCTGCTTTCAATAGTATTATCCTTTCATGTCTTTAATCATGGAGCTAATAAAGCGTTGCTCGAAAATAGATAAAACCAATTTTTAATAAAAGCCGGTGTTTGGTTATATTTTGTGTTTCCAATGGATCATTTTATATGAATCAAATAATATATAGAGATTTATTTATTATTCTTATGTGTCAACTCGAGATTTCTCCGTTATTGAGTTCAAGTCGCAGTCTCACAGCTGAGGTCGTAGATTTGAGAGACAGTTTCTAGTTAATTGTAGACAGACGATGGTTCTACTCAAACTAATGTATATACAACATGTCTGGCATCTTCCTCCGCCAATAAAACGTAAACCTCGATGTCAAATACAACATTAATGGTGTTGCATCAATAGCGTTAAGCCTATTAAAAATATGACAGCTATTGTTTGAAGTGGCGTTTCATCGCATTAAGGTTCCGCTCTAATCGGAATAGTTTCGCGCCCTTTTGGCTATCTTCAGTGATAAAACGACACACACACACACACACACACACACACACACACACACACACACACATACACACACACGCACGCACACACACACACACACACACACACTGGATTTGTTATATGTCACTATTCTAACAAAGTCCCCTACGTTTGCTGCAAATACGATGCAGCAGTCAAAGTACTATATGGTGCTGCTATTGTCAGTCATATATTTTTTTTGTGCATGCCGTATGATTGCCTTCACTTTGACAGCCAGTCAACAGCTTTTGTCGGGCAATAGCCATATGGTTCTACTAAGGTTAATTTTGTATCTACCGTACATATTATCTTTTACTGGATAGGTAGGGTTGTAGTCCCGAGAGCTTACCGTTATCGTTACATGCTATATTTGAATTCGTATCCATCCGATGACTTATGTACATGCGTTACTTTTTCAAAAATAATTATTCCCATAGATCATTCAAGTATATCGAAAATAAATTAGAAGAAAGGCATTCCCCTTGCCGAACTCTTGAACTTAACGTCAAAAACATTAATTTAACTGATTATCATATTTGATTGTTTTGTACGCATCGGATATCTGAACCATTCCCATGATCCACATGTTAAACGAATGCTTACATCATCAAATTTACGTTACACTCAGTTATACATGCACTTTGACTATTTTGATTGTACCCTATGTTTAACTTCAACAGACGTTTGATACTGTGTGAATGTACCAATTAACAACATTAAATGTATTATAGTTGATGAATTGATAATAATTGAAAATACCCTTATTTAATATTACACTATATATACAATATATACGCGGCTTGATGTATTGATGGGCTAAATAACAGATCAATATTTGAGAATCATATGATTATGCTTTTCGAATTATTTTGGATATAAATCCCCTAGGGAGTTACAAATTGAATATATGTTTTTCTATACTTATAATATATAGCCGGTCTCCTACTTAATATGTTACCACGTGACCGTACAATATGCAGAAGTGTATGGGATCAAACAAATGAAGAAAGGTATCTGCTAGATAACATACCGCATCGACGTCAAACAAAATTTAACCTAAAAGTATAAACCTTTGAACATTACCATATACATTGATATATCTTAAATACAGTATAAAGCAGGATTTTCAAAATATTTCAATTGTGGAATAAAAATTTTTAACACTATGCTTACATATTTTTCAAATATTCTGGAAGCCTTTAATGCAATATATGTATATGTCAAAATCCTACATTGGAAAGGGGGTTTTAAGCGTGTTCGACATTCCCAGACTAAAATAAATTTCTCACTAAAGTGCAAGCATTTTGGGAAATTTAAATAAAGCCACGTGCCTTCGTTCTGATTTTGATTTGATCTGTTATTTGATTGGTATTGGTTACGTTAAAATACATTACCATTCATCTTTTAGTTATATATATAATTAGATGCTTCAAATTCATTTAAAATACTTTTATGTCTTAAGATAAATGTATCGATTTTCCCTGACGCCTTTAAATTTAGAATAGAGCTAATCGGTACCGGCTAAGCAAAACAAAAGTAAGATGTCCAATTAAATTCATCGCGAACCATGACTGTTAACTTACCAGCTAATATTACAATTTAAACTAGTTGCTGACCACTGGATTGGTTTGAATGACATCACTATCGAAGGAGAATGGGTTTGGTCGTCCGACGGTATGATAACTGAGTTTACAGACTGGTATCCGGGGCAGCCAAACGAAGGCAAATCCGCCAATTGTGTCGTTCTTGCTAAAGACGCTAATACAAACATTTCCTACAAGTGGGCAGACAGAGTATGTCATTTGAAGTACCGGCCGATTTGTGAAAGAAGGTTTGATTTATACCGATCTTAATTATTGTTAAGAATATTTATAATTATAATATGTAAATATTTTCCAATCAATCAGTCGTCCATTGTCAAATGTCAAGTTGAGCACACGATACATACACGTGTATACTGCTATTCTAGTGTTTATAATATGTTGTTCGGTCACCTATATCTAGGCATTTTACACGAAAAGATATTGGCCCAGTGTAAAGCAATGTTTATATAAACTAAACTAAAACTCGCATGTCAATAGTTTTAGTTAAGATGGACTAGCGACCTCTGGCATGAGCTGCCAACACTTTATTCACTCCTCTGCCCAGTTTTATTTCTATGATTAATCCACACAATGTGTGGAGTATAGTTCCATCTCTCAGTGGCTTTAACTGCCGTTATGGAAACTAAGTGATGTATGGTTTTAGTGGCGTATCCCAAGTTTATCCCAGTACCTAGCATCTACTGATTCAGTTTTGTTATACCTTAATGTAAAAACAAGGAATTTCCTGCCTGTCCCAGGTCTATCCCAGTACTTGGCATCTACCGATGTAGTTCTGTTATACCTTAATGTAAAAACAAGCAATTTCCTGCCTGTCCCACAATTCATAACACTCTTATATGTTAAAAAATCTATGAAATATTCAGTTTACGCTTAAGCAAGTGACCAATCAGCATGCTCGCATTTCACTGCTAGCGGAGTGCGCATAAAGGCACTCAGCAAGCGACTTCCGAGATGTTGTTCTGCCTGCCAATATATAAATGGTTCAAAGTGCGAGGGTAAATAAAAACGTATACATACATACTGCCAAGATGGAAGGGATCTGTGCACCTCCGCTTCAGTCATCAAAGTGTGTCAAATTGGTTGTTAGTGTAAATAATTCTGATTGATTGATGATACACATGTAAAAATGCCAAGCTTTTAACGTACGTTAAACGTATCGTGCCAAAACATACGTTTACATATAAATAGTACCACGCGTATTTAACATACGTTTCTGGCCATACATTTAACGTATACATGTTAAACATATGTTTAACGTATGGTCAAAATGTACGTTATCATAGGTATAGTACCACGCATGTTAAACATATGTTTAACGTAAGTTACAATACTACGTTATTCATATAAATATTACCACGTATGTCAAACAGATGTTTCACGTACATTTAACATATATTCCAATACGTACATTTTTCATGAAAAAATTACCACGCACGTTAAACATACGTTAGAATACATATGAATTTTCTCTAAATAGTACCACGCACGTTTAACATACGTTTACATATGTATGTTTCTCATGAAAATAGTACTATGTATGTTTAACATATGAATCTAATGTATGCTTTAAAATATGTTAAACATATGAAAACTCATGTTTAACATTAGATAATTCGGTAACTTTAACAAACATGAAAAGCTTGATGTAAAAATGTGAAAATCTCCCAAGATGTCGTTTATAGAAATTGTTGACAGACAGATGGACAAAAAGTGATCAGAATTAAAGCTCACTTAAAACCTTTAGCAAGGTGAGCTTTTAAGGCATAAAATGCCATACAAACAAATTATGAAAAAGGTATGACAGTAACTGTTAACATTTCAAAAAGATTACAAATCTATACAATCTATTTGTACATCTATCTGATGTATTCATTTATTTTCTACTTCCCTCCATGAATCCTTTTAAAATTTGTTTAAAACTATCAAAATATCTGTTTATCATTGTACTTAATGAGACAGACATCATAATTCATTATTTTGTAAACATACTATGTCTTTCATTACATGCTATAGACAAAAACTACCATAAATAGCAAAGGTGAAAGATTGAAAGACAAATAAAATAATATGACTGATAATAGCTGATCACATAATAACTCAAGAGCTTTTGGCTCATGAGAGTGAATTATAATGAACAATGAAAAAAATCTAAACATATTTATATCAATCATGACGAGAAAGCAGATTTCTTTCATTGATGGCTCAATTTTACATACTAGATTCTTAAATCAGTCGCAGTAATTTTTGTCTTCCAACAGGAGCATCCCAATGTTGTTAGTCTGCATTTTCCTTTTTGTAAATACCTCATTGTCATAACTTATGTGGCAGATAATCTGTAAACTCCCTTTAATTTCTCCATTATCATAGCAATATCAGTCGAGACAACAGCACATTTTCCGAAAAAAAGTCCATGTGTATGACTGACATCTCAACAGCATGTAATGTTGAACTTCAGTGTATGACTTTGTCACTTGTTCTCTTTAGGTTTAAGCGATATATCTGTACCATCTATTTCACTGTTTACTTTTTTTCCAACTGAGCTATATTATTCCATGTCTCACTTCTCAGTAATGTTTCATACCAGTTTGTCACTGGAAATAAATATTTATGCATGTATACACATTACATATAATATATATAGATTTAGTAAAGTAGGCCCCGCCCCCAGAGCCAAACCGTGCGAGCCAGAGGTATGAAATTCACAAATTTATAAAGGACTTTTGTTCGTCAATAATCATGCTCACAATTTGTTTCTTAGTGCTTCCTATAATAGTAAGAAGATTCTTAAGGTTTGTCTTGAATTTGACTGTTTTGGCCTCCCCCCTAAAACCTAATGGGCGTGGGGACCATGAAATACACATAAGTATTCACCGTTATGTCAGCAAAAACAAATCACACCAAAATACATTCACATTTCAGTCATTAGAACTAAGTTTTTTTGTTATTTTTTTTCTGTACAAATCATCTTTTTCCATGAACACATAAAAAAGGAAACTAAAATTATAATAATCTATTATGAGGGAAAAACGCTCCATTCATAACGTTGGGACAGTAGTAATCCATGACGTGCGGTTGTTGAAGATATGAACAAAATGCCAAAGTCCTTATTTCACTTTGAATATTCACTTAGTCCTTAGTTTTCAATTCACTGCCTTTAAAATCAAAAAAGTTCTGTTTATGGATCACAAAGTTTTCACTAAAGATATATTCACAAAGTTGTTATATTTTAATTCTGAAATCACATAGTAGTCACAAAGTTATGTTTATCACAAAGTTAAGCTATTAAATTATTTTTGAATCACAAAGTTATAACACAAAATTTTTCCTATTTTCTGCGCAAAGCTACCTATATTCTTATTCTATTAATGTTTTTTTTTCCTTAATGTTTATGTTCTATATATACCAACAAAGTTATTGTTGACTTTGAAGGTGTGAACATGGCATCAAAGACTTCCTTCTCATCAAGGTGTCAAATGGGAAGTGATAGTTAATAGTGATTAAACAAATAATACAATTTCCTGGTTTGAACATAGTAAGTTAATTGATAAAGTTTAGTTGGTATATTTGAAATTTTAACAAAATATCAATTGTAGATTTAACAAATAACGTAATATGTTCACTTTTGCTAATTACAGATTGAATATTTAATGTACATCATGTACACAAAGACAATCATTTTTTATATTAAACATGATATGATATATTATAGGTAGAGATAGAAATATGTGAAAGTCAAATTTGCTTCATAATAATATGAAAATAAAGTGTATGAATGAACAAAGGGCCCAAGAGGGCCTGGATTACTCTACAAATGGACAGATGTACATTTCAGAGAAAATGTTTTTGTAAGTTTCGCTTGAACAAATTTTTTAGGAGATCTCCACACAATGCTACCCGTAAAGTATTTAAGCCTTGAGCTTTCAGAGAAAATGTATGTATTTTAAATTTCGCTTAAAATGTGCCTATATAAGCTTTGTTGTGGGGGCATTTGTGGTCAAATCATGCTGGTTCAAGATCTTGTCCAAGATTAATGAAAAATGGAGGTGCTATCGCGTCTACAACATTTTCGTTATGTAAAATAGTGACCCCTGTGGCAGCCTCAAATTTGACTCAAGAGACCAGACTTAAACAAGTATTTTAGGGAACATCCATTCAATGCTACATGTAAATGATCTAAGTTCTAGGCATTAATGAACGTGCTATCATGTCTAAAAGAAAAAGGTAAACGGACGACAGACAATTTATCAGGACATTAGCCCTGTTGGCCTTTGAACAGTAGAACCCAGGGATGTCAAAATGTTTCAAAGTAAAAGTACTTAATTATGAAGTAGCAGTATCCAACTTGTGAGAGACACCGGCAACAAACGAGCGCCAATGGCACGAGTGGAGGAAGATTAGAGAGGGGTGGTCCGCGGGAGGGGGTGGCTCCACCACAGAACATTTTGAAATTTAGCTTGCAGGAGATGGCTTCTCAGCAATTCTGAGCTATATTCTAGTCTTAAATTATGAATGAATTTTCACTGTGTTTTTTTTTACCTGAAAATGTCAGCAGTCTGAAATATAACTTCTGAAATAGGGCATACACAAAACAAGACGTTTTTAGCGATTTGAAACATATATGGGACATGTAGTAGATTGTAATCCCCCCTCCCCCAACCCTGAGAACCCGATAAATGACGATAGATAAATGACTGACAACAACATGTGACAACAGACAAAGCGTTCCATTTTTAAGTGTCCATCTAGCAAAAAGGGACACATCTCAGACATTGATTATTTGATTTAGCTTGTTCAAGATATCAGTTTGATATATCACTCAGTTAACGTTTAGTCCTAGCTTAGGTTAACATCCTGCAAAAAATATTGACTTCTACCAGTTCTTTAATTGAACAAATTATTAACAATAAATTAAATACCTATCTATCCAGATGCAATACCTCGATGTTTTGAATAAAATGGAGAGATTTAAGATGCAAATTTATTAATGAATTCAATACTGTATTTCATTTTTAATACCAGGAATACTAATCAATACGGTAATTTTCCCTACCTTTTTTCAAAGACATTGTCACTGGTGAGGAACATAAGATTTTGGACCATTACAGCTAGATTACCAGGCCCATATATAATTTAGGGGTCTTTTAAGATCTCATTTGTAAAACGCCTTCAGTTCTAGTGAAAGCTGTTAAAGCTGAAACAACAGATAATTTGTATACTACATGTATTAGAAAATTGTTCACTTATCATGACTGTTTACAGCTGATGGTAAGAATTCAATCTAAAAAATAGTTTATAAACTTTGATACAACATTAAGACAGTATGTCAGAAAAAAATCGCTATATAATAAATGACAAAAAATAAATAAATTGAGGCTGAATGAATATATTATGATAGTAAAGCAGTGTTTTATCCAGCTCCAATTTTTTGGGGTCCTTGATGACCCACTGACTAAAACTCTCGGGGTCATTTTCAAAAACTGGGGCTCATCATTGACTAGTTTTAAACTTAATCATCTTGAATAAATAGAGGTGAAAACGACATATTTTACTTAAACAGTTTTACTTCCTATTTCGCAAATTTTAAAATCAAAATTTTAACTGAAGTAAACTTAACTTCCAAACGGATGTTTCATTTCTGGTTTAACAAGTTACAACAACTTGAAACAAGTTGTCTTTTCCTTCTCAACGACAGTTTTTATGATCATGGCCACAGGGCCATGAATTTTCAAATGTCATGGCTCCAGCTCAAACATCATTGCTATTAACTATTTTTATTGAAAAATACTAAAATTATTAATTTCAATATTTTATATTTCAGCTGAGCTACATGTTTAGCGTTACTAAGCAGTTTTACTCCTCGGAAAACAAAACGTTCATACTCCCATATATATTAGCATTTCTTTTCTGGCTCAAACCCATTTTAGAGTAATGTTACCTTAAAAAAAATATTAAAACATTTTAATGGTAATTTAACAAAACTGGGAATACTGTCATAAAACATGGACTGGCCGATGTTTGAACTGGTATTGAAATGTCGCACATTTGCCTCGCGATACCTCATAGAAAACAAAATAAAAAGTTTTTCAGATATAGTATCGTCCGCTCTGTACATTTTAAACAACTTTTTTTTATAAGTTTCACGATCTCCACATTTCAACTTTATATACAAACAACCTAAAACGTGGAATATCCCTTATATACCTAATACTGCGATATACTTATTACTACGATTGCCCATATAATAGCATTATCTCACAAATGCGCACTTAGAATTTCTTACCTAGAGAAAGTTTAACAATTGAATGGATTGGTGCACTTAAAAAAACTGTACATCAGTAAGATTTCTTGGGAGGGGGGTCAACATTTGTGTACCCTCGTTTTAGCAAAACTAGAATCAGTGCAAAAATTATTAAGTGTACAAAGCTCACGGTTTATGTTGATTTTAATTTTTTATTATGTTTTTCATACAGGACTTACTTAAAATTATTTGAAAATTTAATCCAGTAGCAGTATTTTACCCGATGGCACCATTTCTAACCGTCTGAATGGCCAATTCGCAGTAATATGTATACTAGGAAAAATTAAAATGACCGACTTTATATCATACATTTTTAATCACGATCTTTTCATGAATTTATCGTTTTCAAAGGTATAGTTACAAGAAATAACTTTTAGAAGGATTATTCAAGACAATAAAGTAACTTTATTATTGATGTCGTCATTAACATGGCTGGTGAAGTTTTATACTCGCTGTAATAGGTATAACCAGTATATATATCAGTGCTATTATTGCATTGTACGTTTGTTTTCAAAGATATTTTCTTCAAACTACAATATGCTTTGCGGAAAATTATGTATGTGATCATAATCGTCCATGCGATTGCACCAATATAGCGTTAATAACCAATTAAAGCGTTTACGTAACTTAGTAAAACTCTCGACCGGGGTTTCCCTGAATAATACCACGTGATCTGTCAAAACTGCTAGCAGTGTAAAAATAATAACGCTGAAACCCACTTGCCGAAACAAATCTGTGTAGTTTGAATTTCTGTATTTTTACGGTTGTGTCATAGTGGATGCACTGAACAAACTTGATTGCGCAAATGAGATTTAATTGCGTCACAAACACAAGAAACGCAGTCTGGAGAAGTCACTGATAAAGATAAAAATCCTTTGACATTGCATAAGTCTAGTAATCGAGGTAATAAGCATGACTGTGGTCTATTGAAGTGTCACAGCAATCCGTTCAGCGGCTAAATATCTGGATGTCTAAATTAACATTTGTTTGTTCGATGTTTGCTTATAAGATATCGAGACAAACTTTAATCCGAAATCTTGGTTTTATTTACTTGCTAAATGTCCCGTGGTTTCTCCTTTCACAAGAAGTGTCCTACCTCTCTATTATTTACTATATACTTCATAGCTATCCAAATGCTGTATCAAGATAGTGCCTGTACCACTGGCTGGAAAATTGCCTGTGCATGGTCCTAGTTCAATATATCAGTTCAGATGCCAAGAAATTCTTTACATTGTCTCGAGTTAAAATATTTAAGAAATAGTAAGATGTCACCATACAATTTAGATAAGAACATGTTTTTGAAATAATATTGCAACCTAAATTTTTTTATAATTATTGAACATACAAATCACAGTTGGTTGGGTAAGGTTTATGGTTTAAACTGAAAATATTTCCAGTTCAACAAATTGCATAGCGTACTGATGTATATCTATAACTAAATTGATATACATCAACATAATACTAACCGCTAAATATCATTAAAACGACGAGAGTTGTCAAATTTGCCAGATTATAGACTCTATTCATAAAATGTGTTCACTGTGCGTTCACAACAAGGGAAGTAACTCTAGCACACAAATAAATTTTCGTCCTTAAGATGTTCTTCCATTTTTTCTATATTATTTTTAAAAAAAAAAATATTGTTGTAGTAAAAATTATAGAAAATTTATATGAAAACTTTACTCATGATTTACAATTAATTTAATAAATACATATACAGTCTTGTCCTTACCTTGTTTTTCTTTAAAGGTGAGTGACTTCATCATAAAAAATCCCATAAATTATCTTTGTTCAGATTTTACAGTTTTACATATTTAGCTACTTTACGGTTTATTTAGTCTGAGTAAGCCAGTGCCGACCTTTAGCTTGAAACATACTAGGTAATACTTGACATTAAGATATATTCTTTAATTCATATGGTCTTCACTGAGGCCCTCTATTTCACAAAAGGAAATAAAAGATGCCGTTATATTTGACAGCTTCACAATAAAACAGATCTAGTTATATATATAAAGTTAAGACTATTTTATACTTTATTTCTGTTGTGAGGCTGTTTCAATTGTTACATTCGAGTATGCCGGCAATTAGCTTGATATGATAAGGCATTTTTATTATTTGGATATCTCATCTGCTGTCCTCGGGAGACGCAAAAATAATAAAAATGTCAAAAGGCTCCACAAAGACGTGCAATATGTCGCACTAGCCAGCAATGTGAAGTGTGAAGAGGAGGACTAATTAAATATTGGACATGATACCACACACAATTAACTACCTGGATGGTGTATACTTGGATGATTATTATATTGTGGCTATACTTCTTAAGAAAAACAATAAAATATTGGGAAAATATTGCCGGTTCCTTTTATATCTCGTGTTAGCTGTGATAATTTATCAGTTATACATGTAAATGAATTAAATCATTGGGATTAAACATATGTATAACACACATATGTTTACATATGGTTTTGTTAACATATATGAATATTATGTAATATGAGGTGTTTTTTTAATTAGCCTCTGCCTCTGCTAGTGATATTTCCTAAAACAGTATGTCATAAGTGTTGTTGGAGATTTTAGCGCAATACTTATATTGGATTTTTAACATATTTTAAACGTATAAATTGAACCGCATATGACAAACGTATGTGTCACATGCGTTTAACATATGTTGATGTTAACGTATGCTTTACATATGTTTTTGATTGTCAGACATGTATTTATGATTCTCGTACTTAAATTGGACCCTGCCTCTGGCTCTGCTAGTGATATTTCCAAATATAGTGAGTACCATGTGCAGTGGATCATTTGAGCGCAATAATTATATATTCATTTTAACGTGTGTTAAACATATGAGTTGAATCACGTACGACAAACGTACGTTTAACATGCGTTCAACAATTGTTTCTGTAAACGTATGTTTAACGTGCGTTTTTGATTATCATATGTTTCTTTACGTATTTTGAAACGTGTGTTATCCAAAACGCATGTAAACATACGTTAAACGTATGTTTAACATATGTTGGACAAAAAATATGTTAAACATACGTTGCATTTTTACCTGTGTAGATGAAAGCTTCTTGTTGAATAACAGTTGCATTGCTCTATTTTAAATGATTTATAGAGCCATCTATTATATCACTAAACCAACTTCGACTAGATCTGACGAATCAACAAATCGACTGAAGACATAATTTACTAGATAACATAATCGTCTTATCCAGCCAGCGGTTCAGTACCAGTAGAAGTCGCTAATATGCCGATGTTGAACAGTGAATATATGTAATCGTGTTTTCATACTCGCAAAAACATCTAGAGCTGCGAGGATAGATAAAATGTAAACTGGTTGTATATACATGTGACATTAACCTTGTCCGTCACAGAGCGCACGGGCTTGGTATTGGTTTTACATTGGAAGGCACCATGGCGTTATTTTTCTGAAATTGTGGAATTTGTATCCCAATCGATGTCTACTAATAAAGGACAGTACAGTATAATGTATCGAAATAAATGTAAACATTACATACACAGTTATTGTTATAGTTATGTCAAGTTCGGATAACTGTATATGGGCATCGCAAACGTGTTTGTGCTCCATATCTAAATATGTGAATGAACCGCATCATACTGATATGCACTTATAACTTTTTGTGTATATTTCAGACAGGTAACGAGAGGAGAGGTTATTGGGTAAAGATGACATGAACCGCCATACAAAACACAGTGTTAGACGAAACAATGTTGTGTCTAATATTTACTGTATTTATTTACTGTGTCATTTATTTAATGCAGTTATACTAGTTGCCTTTTCCAATGCATTTTTTATAATTTGATGACCCCGCCGTTGTTCCTGGTTACACGGCATTGTTTTAACGTCAGATTATGTGGAGTGTGTGGTCTAGTGGTGAAGCATCCGATCCAGGATCTGTGAGTCATGGGTTCGATCATCCGCCACGGCTTTGTGCAGTGTTCTTAAGCAAGACACTTTATCCACATATGTTTAGTACTGGTTCTATTTCGAAAGTCCTATGTCATTTGGTTTGAATCATTTTCTAAATGGTTCCACTATGTGATTTAATTTCTGCAGATGAGCAGAGCAAAAGCATGTAGAAGTTGCAAGATCTCGTTTCACAGTTGATACATACGTACACAGGTATAAATGCCACGTATGTACACGTACGTTTAACGTAAATTTAACATACGCGCCAAAACGTACGTTTTTCATGTAAATAGTACCACGCGCGTTTAACAATTGTTTCTGCCGTGCGTTTAACATAATGTTTCACGCATTTTACCTGTGTTTGTATATATAGTGAGATCCAAAAATTTAGTCGACACTTTCATGCAAGTTTAATTGTAATACGAAATAAGATTTCGATATTTTATTTTTCAATTTAACTGTATTTGTTAAAGTATGCAAAGCAACATCAACATATTTTTTTATTCATTCTATAGTCTGGCTGAAAGTTATTGCCCCTTTTATGTAAAACAATATTTTGTCAAATAAGAGCAGTATTTGTCTAGTTAAACAACCGAAACTGTGTAAATGGTGAGATATTACACCGTAGAACGTAAATCTGGTAAATAAAAGCCATAACATGTCATCAATCCCTTTTGAAAGTTAGAAGTTGGATAATCACTCCCTTTACATTGAAATAAGAACGATTTAGGATGGCGGATATCACCAGAATGAAAGCTGATATACATGTACTTTATTTACTCACCAATTCTGTTTGTTACAAACCTAAATTTAATTTCAGACTGCGTCTTTAAAATATCATTTAAATATCCAGGCACAAATCCGGCTTTAACCTCCTATGGGATTTGCCATGAAATTTTACTGACTAATTTTTTGATTATCAATATATCAAATAAGTTTAAAACAAAGGGTCGCAATATATAAAGGTTTAACATTAAGACACGTACCTGTATGGGTGGTTTAACGTCGTTTTTAACACGGTATACCTAGTATACCGTCCAGTCACTCATTATTAATTGGAGAGAGTACTGGACTCTTTGAACCCCTGACCCCAGCGGGGATAAGTGAATGACATTGATTCTATTGAAACAGCGCCTTATAATTAGAACGTAATTTAATTATGAAGTTTATGAGGCATTTCTTTCATATGCCGACTCTTACATGTGCCAGTGCCGACTCTATCAAGGGGTTTTCTCAAACGTTTCATTGATTACATGTCACAGATAAATCCAAGGAAGTACATTGTACTTTATAACTACATATGTATAAGTGAAGAATTTCAATAACAACTACAGATTCTGACCACTGGGTTGCTTTGAATGACATTGATAACGAAGGGCAATGGTTTCAGACACATATGCCCAAAAATAGTTCCAAGACTGGAATCCGGGACAGCCAAATGTGGTTACCGCAGCAAATTGTGTGGTTATTGCTTAATAACACGTGGGGAAATAGAGCCTGTTCTGATAGCTACCCGCCGTTATGTACGGTGTCCCACTGAGGCCATCGCGGCTTATTTAAATAAAGTCGAAACAACGGAACAACAAAACTACGATTGTGAAAAGTCGAAACAACAGTCACCTTTTCACCATCGTTGTTTCGACTTTTCAGCATCGTAGTTGGGACCTTTAACCATCGTAGTTGCGACTTTTCCCCATCGTAGTTGCGACTTTTCTCCATCGGAGTTGCGTCATCTTCGTAGTTGCGACTTCTCACCATCGTAGTTGCGACTTCTCACCATCGATACCGATGTAGATAGCGGACTACGAACTAAAGTCGGGGGTTACTAAAAAAAAAAAATTGCATAATTACAATTTGAAGGAGAACTTTATTAAAATATTAATATCAAATCTTACCATTTTTCTTAAACAAATTAAGCCAATTTCGTCTTTTCGTAAAATCAAACCAGCACAAATTTTAACACTTTAACAACAAGCTCAGTCCATGTCAAACAAACAAGCTCCGCCCAAACAGATTCCGTCTCAGCAGGCTCCATCCAAACAGGCTCAACCCTGAACAGGCTCCTTCCCCAACAGGATCCGCCTCAACAGGCTAAATCCTCAACAGATTCCGTCCCAACAGGTTCTGTCCAAACATGTTCAACCCAAGCAGGCTGCATCCTAACAGGCTCATCCCTGAACATGCTCCTTCCCCAACAGGCTCCGTCTCAACAGACTAAATCATCAACAGACTCCGCCCAACTATGCTCGGTCCTAACCGGCTCAGCCCAAACAGGCTCCATCCTTACAGGCTCAACCATGAACAGGCTCCTTCCCCAACAGGCTCAACGCTGAACATGATCCGCCTCAACAGACTTTACCTAACATGTTCCATCCTAACATGCTCAATCCTGAACAGGCTCATTCCCCAACAGACTCCGTCCCAACAGGCATAGCCAAAGCAGGCTCTATCATAACAGGCTCAGCCATGAACAGGCTACTTCCCCAAACAGATTCCGCCCAAACAGGCTTTGTTCCAACAGGCTCAATCCCAACAGATTCCATCCTAATAGGCTCAACCCTGAACAGGGACCTTCCCCAACAGGCTCCGCCTCAACAGGCGCCACCACAACAAGCTCCAACCCACCAGGCTCTGTCCCAAAAAAGCTCCGCCTCAACAGACTCAAACATAACAGGCTCAACAACAACAGGCTCCGCCGCACCAAGCTCCGCCCTAACAGGCTCCGCATTAACAGGTTCCCCCACAACAGGCTCCGCCCCACCAGGTTCCGCCTCACCAGGCTCCACTACAAAATGCTCCACCACAACAAACTCCGCCTCCGCCTCAACAGGCTCCACCACAACAGGCTCCCCAAAAACAGACTCCGCCCCACCAGGCACCGCCTCCGCCTCAACAGGCTCAATAACATGCTCCCCCCCCCCCCCCCCCCAGCAGGCGCCATCCCCACAGGCCCCACCTCAACGGGCTCGACCACAACAAGCACAACAGGGTCGACCACAACAGGCTTTATCCCCAACAGACTCCGCATCAATAAGCTCCATTTAAACAGGGACCTGTTAATATACAAATAAGGCATATACAGCGTCACCATCGTGGTTACAACTTCACACAATCGTAGTTGCCGATGTAGATAGCGGACTACAAACTAAAGTCAATGGTTACTTAAACAAGTTTTTAATCGGATAATTACAATTTAAAGAGAAACTTATTATCAAAACCTACCATTTTTCATTTTCAATTTAAGCCAATGTTCTTCTACAAATCAAACCAGCACAAATTTTAACACTTTTACAAAAACCTCAGTCCCCTTCTGACCAACAAGCTCCGTTTCAACAGACTCGTCCCAACAGGCTCAAACCTGAACAGGGTCCTTCCCAAACAAGCTCAACCGTGAACAGGCTCCTTCCCCAACAGGCTCCGCCTCAACAGACTCCATCCTAACAGGCTCAACCGTGAACAGGGTCCTTCCCCCAACAGATTCCGCCCCAACAGGCTTCAACCTAACAGGTTCAATCCCAACAGGCTCAATCCTTACAGGCTCAATCCTAAACATGGTCCTCCCACCTCCCCACCAACAGACTCCGCCCCAAGAGGCTCCGTCCCAACAGGCTCAACCCAAACAGGCTCCATCCTAACCGGCTCAACCAAAAAAAAGGCTTCATCCTAATAGACTCAACCCTATACAGGGTCCTTACCCCCAACAGACTCCGCCTCAACAGACTCCGTCCCAACAGGCTTAACCCCAACAGGCTCTATCCTAACAGGCTCAATCCAAACAGGCTCCATCCTAACAGACTCAATCCTGAACAGGGTCCTTCCCCCAACAGACTCCGCCCCAACAGACTCCGTACCAACATACTCAACCCGAACAGATTCAATCCTAACAAGATCAACCCTGAATAATGTCCTTCCCCAACAGACTCCGCCCCAACAGACTCAACCCCAAAAGGCTCAACTCTGAACATGGTCCTTCCCCCAACAGACTCCGCCCAAACAGGCTCCATCCCAACAGGCTCGTTCCCAACAGGCTCAACTCAAACAGGCTCTATCCTAAAACGCTCAATCCTGAACAGTGTCATTCCCCCAACAGACTTCGCCACAACAGGCTCCGTCCAAACAGGCTCAACCCCAACAGGCTCCATCCTAATAGGCTCAAACCTGAACAGGCGCCTTCCCCAACCGGCTCCGTCTCAACAGGTTCAACCAAACAAGCTCTATCCTAATAGACTCAACCCCGAACATGGTCCTTCCCCCAACAGGCTCCGTCCCAACAGGCTCAACCCTGAACAGGGTCCTTCCCCCATCCTACCAGGCTCAACCCTGAACAGGCTCCTTCCCCCAACAGACTCCGATACAACAGGCTCCGTTCAAACTCTAACAGGCTCAATCCCAACAGGCTCCATTCTAATAGGCTCAACCCTGAAAAAACTCCTGCCCCAACAGGCTCCTTATCAACAGGCTCAACCCCAACAGGCTCCATCCTAACAGGCTAAACCCTGAACAGGGTCCTTCTCCAAGAGACTCCACCCCAACAGACTCCATCCCAACAGTTTCAACCCCAACAGGCTCAATTTTAACAGGCTCCGTCCTAACAGGCTCAATCATAAACAGGTTCCTTCCTCCAACAGACTACGCCCCAACAGGCTCCGTCCCGAAAGGCTCAACCTAAACAGGCCCCATCCTAACAGATTCAACCCCAACAGGCTCCATCCTAACAGACTCAACCCTGAACAGTGTCCTTCCTCCAACAGAATCCGCCTAAACAGGCTCCGTCCCAACAGACTCAACCCAACAGACTCCAGTCTAATAGGCTCAACCCTGAAAGGGTCCTTCCCCCAACAGACTCCGCCCGAACAGGCTCCGTCCCAACAGGCTGAACCTCAACATACTCATCCTAACAAGCTCAACCCTGAACAGGGTCCTTCCCCGAACAGATTCCGCCCAAACAGACTCGGCCCCAACAGGCTAAACCCCAGCAGGCTCAACCCTGAACAGTGTCCTTCTCCCAACAGACTCCGTCCCAACAGGCTCCATCCTAACGGGCTCAACCCTGAACAGGGTCCTTCCCCAAACAGACTCCGTCCCAACAGACTCCGCCCGAAAGGCTCTGTCCCAACAGGCTCAACCACAACAGGCTCCATCCTAATAGGCTCAACCCTGAACAGGGTCCTTCCCCAACAGGCTTCGTCTCAACAGGCTTAATCCTCAACAGGCTTCGCCTCAACAGTCTCCACCACAACAGGCTCTGCCCTACCAGGCTTCATCTCAACAGACTCTGTCCCAACTCATAACCTAAACAGTGGGGTGTAAGTGATTTTGATACTATTCAGATTTAAACTATTCAGCCAAGGAGAAACGCCTAACGGTCAAATTAGAATAATTTTAACCGATACATTGTATCTTTGTAAACTATTTGAGTATTAAAGTATTCACTGGAGACACAAACTGAAACCAAACAAAGGCTTCAGATAATAAACATTTCTATTTTCGGTCATTGCTGAATGCTTTTCATGTTCGATTTTATGAGTCAGAAGTACTACATCCAGTATTTCTTAGTTAAAAGGGCAATAATTTGCATTATATTTATGCAAGAGATATCTTATTAAGTTATTTTAATAGGTTTGATGACTGGGAAGTCTCGGGTGAAGTTTCAATCAAATACATTGAGTGATTGGTGAGATGATGGTACTTATGCGCAAAACTTTAACCATATGTTCGAACAAGGGCACTAATTTGCATTATGTCCACACAAAGGTTATCTATCTTAGTTAATGTAGTAGGTTCTATGTCTGGGAAGTCTTGTGTAAAGTTTTAATCAAATACATTAATTGGTTGGTGAGATAGGGACTTGCACGCAAAATTTTAACAAAGGTGTGACACTGACTCCGACATCCGGGTGAGTAGAACAGCTCTCTTTATTCATCGGATAAACGAGCAAAAAATGAAAAATCATTAGGTTCCAATAAAGGGAATAGACAATCACTTTTCTAATTAAAACAAACAGAATTACCACAAGGATAGAAATATGTAAAGTAGAAAAATGTACCTTTGAAGTAAACAATCTATATAATAGTACGCATTTGTACTGCCTTAAAATTATGTAACATGATATATTTTAATGAATGACTTAAACCTGTTGAGATCAACGCATACACCGTGGTGTATAGAATCAAATTTCAGAATATGCATATGCACACGTTAGCTGTTTAAATATTGGGGAAATTATAAGATAAAACGGGGTTGTTTGCATTACACGTGTCAAGGAAGTAAAGTTAGTTTGGTATAGTTTAATCAATATTGTATTCACATTTAATAATGGAGCAATAAAGTCATACATCCAACACATTTTGTGAATAGGATACAGAAAAAAAGCTTTTCAAGCTTGTGTGAATCTGCTCCCGTTTGATATAACGAATACTGACAGTGATACCATACATACACCTGACATAACTAGTGCTTTATTTGATGATGAGATAATACTGGATGTTTTAAATGTAAAGACAATGGAGTTTATAGCAGAAAGAAAAGACTTTAGTGTTGCCGAATTGTATGAAAAATTTAGTTGCTACTTTCCGACCATTGTGATTGTGAATGTTGGATTTTGTGGTGAAGAGGACGGTGATTGTTTTGATCGAGGGCAGGTAAGAAGGACATTTATATTATTTGCCCGAGGGCAGGTAAGAAGGACATTTATATTGTTTTGACAGAGGGCAGGTAAAAGGACATTTATATTGTTTTGACAGAGGGCAGGTAAGAAGGGATATTTATATTGTTTTGACCGGGAGCTGGTTAGAAGGGGCATTTATATTGTTTTGACGGAGGGCAGGAAAAAAAGGATATTAATATACAGAAGGCTCATTCATCTGTAATACTAAAATAACTTATTGATAGCACCAATAAACAGTTCGTTCTCGATTAAACAATATTTCATCTCTTATTCTAAAACAATCAGTGTACAGAACATATTTAGTCTCACATGATTAATTTTGTACGAAAAAATCATTGGCAGTTCCAGGATTTTTGTTGTAAGGGGGTAAGGCTCCGTCATGATACAGGGGGTTGAGATGACGGAGGGGTGGTTTCCTATACACTTAAGAACCGCCTGTTCGGCTCTTTTGATCGGCCAGTGGAATTTAATGATATGCAGAAAAATGACCCTGCAATAAATGCAAGGTTATCTTATAGTAGGCCATCCAAACACAGGAAAAAACTTTTGATGGCAAATTTGAGTAGAATTTGGCATCCATGCTTAATATCTTCCTTGGTATGTATACAAACCTGTGAGGGTGGATGCCAATCATGAAATCGCCTTATAATCTCAAAATTAGGTCAAAGGTCAACTGGGTGCAGTAATTGAAATATATAATTAAGAAAACTGTCTTGTTAAAATATGTGTTTATTTATTGAATTGAAAACTATAGAAATATGCCTGTTGTAAGCAACTACTAGGAAAATGAATAAAATATGTTAAAAATTGTGTTGTCAAATTGAGGTCAAAGGTAAAAAAGTGGGTAAAATTTATGAATTTTGCATTTCTTGTGAAATGCAAGCTTCCAATAAACAAGCAAGTATTTTAAACCAAATGAAATGAATACATAAACAAACCTTATGAGAAATTAAGCATATTAAAATAGAAGGAATGAGCTTCATGAGGTCACAATAGAAGTCGGGCAAAACTTAAATTAAATAGCGGTATAAAAATAGTTAATATTCTCTGATATTGCTCAGCAAAGAAAGCTTATGATCTATAGTCGTTTTAATATACACTAGTATACTAGTTAATACGTTGTTATATAATAAGGATATTTGTTAGAATGCAGAAAGTAACTATTCGGATAGCACACGTATTCCAAAAGCCTGAATCATAGTGTGACTATCAATGATTATGTATCATTGCAGTGAAGAATGGGGAAAGTTAAAATCACTTCATATTCAGAGACATTCAATAATTCAGTCTTTGTGGCAGAGTTCCTAAATCATACAACCCTAGCAACTGGCAGAGGTACCAAGGTCAACTTGTGTTTCAGCAAAGAACCAATTTCTACATTTCAGCTAGCATTTACAGCTGACAAAGATATGTTAAAACATTTAAATGTTTGATAGACTCTGAAGTAGTTTTCTGTCATCTTTAACAACCTGAACTTTCTGCATGTTTGAAACATCATATATCAACGCAATTGTTTTGGTTTTTCTTCAAAGGATCATACTCAGAAAATGTCAAAAGTATCCATTTGTTTGATCAAATCTTGAACATAAGACTCATTAAGATCAGTTCCAAAAGGCAGACAATCATATCTGGTGTAGGTATGGTCTTCCTCTGCATCACTTTCTCCTTAAAGTGACTTCTCTAACACATCCGACTGAGTTGTCAAAGTGACACAGAATTTATCTCTGGCCTGGTCATTTTGTGTGATTCCTTTTTTCCTATTGTTCATGTTACAAATGTTTTTATCCAACTTGCTGCTTCGTCAGTGTTCAGTGATTTTGCTCATTTTGACTATAAAAATCCTATCTTTAAATTCCCCACACATATATCCGGTGCTGTCTTTCGAAAGACTTCATATCATCTAAGTAAACAGGTCTTGATTGCCGCATACAAGTTATTTCGTTTTAGAAAGGATGGCTGATCTGCTGTGATAACGGTGTTGCTTTAACCAATATGACTTGAAATTTCTTCAAATATATTGATAAC
>CM055904.1:37665150-37982650 GCA_029582155.1 Panopea generosa
AGTAGTATATGTGTTCAGTTGATGTAAATAGGATTGTAGTTTTGGAAGCATTCCTATAGTTGTCATTGGCAGAATATCTGGACTGCTTAATTCAGTGTAAGCTCTCCATGTCGGAACTGTTTGCACATCATTTTGACTATTTTGCTAAAAATGTATTCAAATATTCCGAATATATGCTGTTTAACGTGTTTCATTATTGTTTGTGTACCTACTACTTGCATTTATGTTGTCAGGTCCATATATTGGATATAGCCTACCATCATTGCTTTATCTGAGTGGATAGTTTTCATAGTATCAGCAGAAGCATGTTTGCCCAATTATAAAGTTCAGGTATTAGTACCCACATAATATTCTCTAGAGTTTGACTGTATTTCCCAACCACCATATTGTGCTGTTAACTATGTTTCTTTCATCTAACGTTGCTTCAACAGCACCAATAATATCACAGGACATGAACAGATCATATCCATTTTCGATATACATCCCAAGACTGTCATATGCAGTTAAGTTGCCAATTCTACTGATAATATTTATAACAGCGTGGTTGACAGCATGAAAAAGACTGACACTCATTTCAGAACGAGCTGTCTTGTGAAGAGCATGTCCAAGGCCAACATCTTGAGATTGTGTATGCCGTTAGATACGACAAATACTATATCTCCTGCGCTATTATACAAACGTTACAGTTCTCCGTATAGGTTCTGACTTCAGCATTACCATCTAGCATAATTGTCACACCACCAAATAGCAGGTGAGATAGAGAATGAACCTTCCAGGAATTACCTTGTCTACATAATCAATGTCTATTCCTTCCCGAAGGGAATCATGCCTATCTCACCTCTTACTTATTGAGCAGCAGTCAACACTTTCCTGTATAAGTATACTTTCATATGGTTGTAGAATACTTGAAACATTGTCAGATAAATCAGTATATGACCCAAAATCAGAGGCATATATGATAGTCAAATAAAATGTGCTTTGGGTTAGTAGCTTTTTTGACGTCTTCATAAAACGATCCTCATATTTGCTTGGAACAGTCTGATTTAATACTCGCTTCCTTGTAAAAAAGCTACTCCAGTCGCCACCAATAATCATCAGAGCTAACTCCTCATAATTCTGTCATTACTGTATCATCTTCGATAGTATCCTCATACTTCACAATTTGATTACATCATAACATAAACTCTCTTTCTCTACATTTACTTTTAATCTAAGGTATATATATTCGTAATTGTTATTTCTCCTTGAATCGCATTTCAATTGGAAAAGAATACATGATAAAAAAAAATATGCACCAGTGTATTATCGTATTGTGTAGAACATACGGACGTCCAAGCGAACACTTAACTTTTAGAGTTAATTTTAGTATTCATCTTCAAAGATATATATAAAATTCAAGGTTAATAACAAATTGCAGATTTGCAATAAACAACAACTACTGAAATTGTCTACATTTCAAATGTACTTATTGAACCTTCGACTCGTATAAAAACAAGCAGAAAGACAGGCATGCTTCAATATCCTTTAAATATATGCTCCATTGTCTTTTACACTGTTTCATTATTAACTATAACGATCACAACTATTATAATGTATATGAATTCTACAGTTTGATGAGCACAGCCAATTCTGACAAGATAATCAAACTGGCAAAGTTTGTATTTGAGATGTTTAATAAAAGACTCTTTACCTCCAATCTTAAAACAAAATGACTTTAAACATAATGACTCGAAATTGTGTATTACTTTTTTCTTTTTTTCAATATTTGAAATAAGATAGACACAAACATTGATCACGATCAAAACAACAGAACAGTCAATACATTAAAAAAAAAATATATATATAAATAAATATATTGCATTCATTTTATTAAAACTGTATTGAAATTATAATGTTCGTATTATGAATGTTTATTTCTTAGATTCCATGTGTTTAAAAATGTATTATGGGCTGGAGGCCTACATTACTCAAATAAAATATTGTATATTTGTCTTTATTGTCTATTAGACTATTAACAAACATATCATTACAGAAAAAATATATATAACACTATAATGGTAACATTAGAGACAATAATTTATATACAATATCGTTTTATTAATTTTTGCATCTGATTGACCTTTGACCTCAACTGTGACCTTAAAATGCATTTTCATGAGTGGGCATCCATCATCACACGATGCTATACATATTGGGGGGAAATGTTATGGTACTAAAACAATTCTACTAAAAATTGCCATCAAAAGTTAAAATAAGGGTCATTTTGCTTTTCGGATGGCCTACTATTATGTTGAAGAAGTTTCCAGTTACTTGCGGAAGGACGGTGGTTTTAATTAGAAAAGTGATGGTCTTCCTCCACCAGTAAAACTGGACACGCCATATATAACTGAAATGTGTTGAAAATGGCGTTTAATCCCATTCAAAACAGAAATAAAAAAAAATGGTAAGGTCATCAATATCAAACGGAAAATGCATGATATTAATCGGCTTCATCTCGTATGAACATACGACAAGTTTGTCAAACAGTGTTTCACCACATGAACAATGCATGTGTTATTAAACTTTTACTTCCAGGGTAGTACATACTTGTAACAGTAGACTATCAAATTACAAAGCTACACTAGGCTTTCTGCTGATTGTGAATTAACACAGATCCATGTGTAAAGAGTGCATCACTCTTGTATTTCAAATTTTTGGAACTCGTTTCAAATATTGTCAATTCATGGTTTAAGACGGTTAATCACCTAAGTTATCTAAATCAGTAAAATCGGGTTACTGGTCACGGTATATATATTTATAAACCTTATTGGGAATGATTCTTAATTTAATTGAGGTATATGGTTAAATAGTAAAACATAGGTGAGCCTCTTTAAAATGTGTTAAATGCAGGTGAGTAACCGTGATTAAAATGTATAATGTAACATTGGAAAAGTTATCTAATATGCAGAAAGTTAGACACGGAAATGATATTATTACTGCCACTGATAGAACAAACAAAATCATAGCGGACGCCTTTACAAACCAAGAAAGAATAAATGAATAGGGTTTTACGGCGTACCAACACGTTGTAGGTTATTTGACGTCAACAGGAAGGAAGGTTCCAGATTCACTCTCAATGTACAAAAACAACAAATTAAACAAAATACATAGAAAATTGCAGAATGAACCTACAACATTCGGAGGATTCCTACCCCTCTACAGAGATCGACAATGATTCTATTCTTAGCCAGAACCACCCGGGTTCTTTACCAACCAAAGTAATTTAGTTCAACAATTAAATTTATTGAATGGGGGAAAGAATACAGAAATAATTCAAACCACTAGTTGTCAATACATTTCGATTTTTTGACAAAATGACAAATATGTAAAGAAAAGTTTATAGAATATTTTATCAACCTCGTCATATGTCTAGTGGGGTCGAGACGAGGCGATTAACATTACGTCATGGTTATATCTGTGAGAACAATATATTGACACGAGATATTGCGAGAAGCACCTGCAGCTGTAAATCTTTTTAATTAAGTCACTGATTATATATACTAAACATTATATACTTTTAAGGAAATGTTATACAGATTGTAGCCATCGGTTTTATCAGTGGTTGAGTTATGATTGGGATATTTTATCCACAGAAAACAGTGTGATCGGTATTTGAACTACTCGTATATCTGAACTAATAGGCAGAAAACAAATTCTAACCCCAACACCAACATATTAATACCTAACCCAAAAAGCAGAGAAAAACACCCATTATGAACCCACTTCCCAACCGAAAAACAACTTATTAGATATAAAACAAATAAATTCACTATATTGTGTGTGTTCACTTAGTCTTTAAATAATGAAGATGCGGTTATAAATGTATATCAATAACCACACCCACCCCTCAATATTTTCATTCAAATTTTAATTTAAAGAATGTGAGAAAGTTTACCAATTACTTGCGGAAGGACGGTGGTTCTACTCAGTCTGACTCAGTCTGAGGTCTTCCTCCACCAGTAAAACTGGATATGCCATATATGACATGAAATGTGTTGAAAATGGCGTTGAATCCCATTAAAAAATTAATAATTTAAAGTATATTTTGGCTATAGTAGGTGTGTCTCTATGTATATTTATAGACGTTATTTGTGGTTTAAATACATTTTATTACTATTTATCTCCGTATACATTCGCATTTCTGAAATATCCGCGCACGCACCTGTTTAGGTCGTCAAACATGCATTTGTACCCAATTATTTACACTGTCGGTTGATCGGAATACAGAAGACATTTCGTTCAAAATGAAAAGGTAAACAAATCAAATGATTTTGCTTCTGTAAATCGATGCATTTTATTAAGAGGCAACATATAATAATATACCTTACAGAGGCAATATATAATTATATACCTTACAGAGGCAATATATAATGATAATCCTTGCACTTATAAAGATGCATTTTTTATAAAAAGTGGAGGAGAAAGAGTCAATAGAATTCGGTGAAGATATCTTCATTCCTTCCTCATATAGTAAAACACAAAGCAACTTAAATTGTGTATACATGTGACATAATTCACAAAATATACTACAAGTGAATGCAAACGACAGTTTGTAGGAGTGACGAGTGGTACAGCTAGGCTGATATTAGTCCCAGTATCCTGCACATTCAGTTGTTTCATGAGCGCGAAGAACACGCAGTGAATTAATGGTTAGTCCTTTTTTTCGTTACACAACATGCTATCAGCATCAAATTAACTATTTCTGTATCCATATTTGACCCTGATGAGCCGGAACCGACTATCTCAGTCGGTTACTCGTCTGAATATCAAGCCAGGGATTATGAGTTCGAGTCCGCGTCCTGGAACAGTTTCCGTGTTTATTGATATATAACATTGTGTCTCATTATCATTCGTCTCTCACCGCTGATTTAAGTGGGAACGTTATCAATTACTAGTGGAGATAAGGTGTGCTCGAGTACTGGTTTACCTTCCAGGATCCCAGGTAACAGTGGCTATATTAACTGATCGTCTATTAGCCCTCGATGGCATAAAAATGACACTAAATATTCAATAAATCATTGACCCTGATGACCACCGTCCCGGCTATGTTATCATCTTAATAGGATATTCACTTGTGAAGCTTTGCGACAGAAAGTAAAGGTGTTTTAGTATCGTTTATAAAATGTGGTTCACAATAAGATATTATAAGCATAAATAAATACATGCTCATCGCCACCTGTACAGCTATCATAATACTACAATAATAAATATAAAAAACAACAACGAAAGTTGAATATATATGCACATTTTACTTTTTAATTATTTGAGTTTTATAATATGCCCGTATTGTATAATCTGTACTATATTGTTTAGTATCTATTGTATCATCTGTGGCATGCGATTCCTGAAATTCATAACTCACTCTTGTCACGGGGCTTGGCGGTCATAGATTACTGTGAAAGAGGGCACATAAAAATTACGTCAGATTATAAAATAGCCAAATAGTGATCATATGAGCGCGTCATTATAACCAACAAAATGATATAATAATACATTTGTGTGTTTGATTTAAAAACAAAACAATAAATACATATGACCGTAATACATTTAACTACAGTCCGTTTTTTTGTTTATCTGAGAACTGTTCTCATATTGTCGCTGTTGATCAACGCTACAGGTTATAGATAATCAACTATGGATTGCTTGCATTCGAAACGTTAATTTGTGCTTTATCTATACCGTGCAATCGTGAACTTGCCCAATTATTAGATGACTTTAAATTGATTATAGTATCATGTACTGGCAGGCGATCTTACAAAGTAATAGCAAGATAATTATGATCCTCAACGGGTGATTTAACGTACAGCAAGCGATACAATCGTCTGCAGAATAAAGAACGTAGACATAATTATGTTCACCAAATTGTATATATATATTTTTCTCCATATATATTCACTGTATGTCCTTGTTGAAAACACAACGAAATGTGATCATATCAGGAGCAGAAGAAGTTCATGCATGGTAAGTGATGATATAAAATTAAGTAGACACAAAATGTACTATTACCTTATTTTTCGTGCGAGTACAACCATGTTCAATATGTTGTTATAGATACTACGAATCCAAACAGTATCAAAACAACAACGAGTCCTGGCGAGGTTGAAGGAAATGAAAGAACAGAAAGATTACAGCATACCGGTAAACTATCAGGAGCCGATGTCTGTCGTTGACAAATATGGGAACGGTAGTATATTATGTTATAAATATGCAATTTGATCACCTGGCCTTTATGCTACGCAATGTATTATACGAAGGATACGGACGATACGGAAATACCCGATGTTTCACGATTGATCAATATGATATGCTATTGGATAGTCCAAAAACCAGAAATCTGCTTTACAACTGCTTAGGAAATGTGAAAAAGAGAATAACAGATTTCCCGTCATACTTAATAAATTCTAAAAGTACAGTTACCTGTTGTATAAAAGCCCATGTGGGTCCGGCTAAGAATAAAATCACTGTCGATCTCTACAGAGTGGTAGGTCTCCTACGAATGAATGTCATGTTGTTTTATCGTGTTATTTTTGTCATGTTCATTATTAGGGTTAACTTACAAACACATGTGTTGTTTCAGGGAGCCACATGAGTGATGGCAAGTATAAAATCACCGTGGCTCACGCATGTCATAAGCGACAATTTGAGTAATTCAATAGAATTTGCTGAAACTCTGCAACTCGGCAGGTATCAAGTCTATGTGAATTCTGCATATTCATTTGTTATTGTTTGTTTTATCTGTATGTTAATTTGTTGTTGTTTTTACACTGTAGAGTGAACCATGAATCTTCATTCCTGTTGGCGTCGAATAACCTATAATCTGTTGATGCGCCATTAGCCTAATTAATTAATGTATTCATTCAATTATTCATTCAGTCATCCATGTATTCATTGTCGTATCAAGATTGACTTAAATGTTGTTCGACATAGATAAACATCATCAGATGGACCTCGTGTACAAAATGACAAAAATGCATTAATACTAAACCGCCTGAATACTCCGTGGTATATTCATACACTTATTCGTCAATAGTTGTTTAATCGCGCCCTTTATTGATTGGCTTCGCTAACGTGTATTGCCAATGTGTAACAAGAGTTGATATAATGTTAAACTACAATTTTGGTAATAACCCGACGTGCACGATTGGATTATTGTGTCTGTTTTATTAGCCGGGTCCGATTAGCTCAGTCGATTACACGTTCGAGTTCAAATCCCCGCACGGCAACAGTATCCGTGAGGATACGGATATACGACATTGTGTCTCATTATTATTCGTCTCTCACCGCTGGTTCAAGTGGGGAAGTTATCAGTTACTTGCGGAGATAGGATGTGCTCGAATACTGGTTAAAATTTCAGGATCCCAGGAAACGGCGGTTAGGCTAAAACTGATCGTCTGTTAACACTCGATGGCATTATAAAGCCGCTAAATATTCAATCAACCAATAACTGTTTTATTAAACAAGTGAGTCTGTAAAAACGAGTATCAGGCATGAATAAGATGATTTTCACTTTCTGTTTGTCTTTCATTACTTCCAGTAATCCATTACAGCTTATTATAGAAAGCCTCGTTTCCGTGGGAGACTTTTGGGTATTTGAATCATTGATTAAAATAAAGGCATTTTTAAGTGCAAAAGGTATGACTCTCCCTGTAAACGTGACAGACCGATTTCCTCTCCGAAGGATTACATACTTTCACAGTATCTTGCCAGTATGGAGCACCCTTGAAGTGCGTTTGTAAAATTCCTTGATCGAAACTCCACCGGGAATCAAACCGATGTTCTCTGGACCTTGGGACAAGATGCTAACCAGTAGACTATTAAAACTCTTTTGTCAGGAAATGAAGATGAACTTATTTTAAAACATCTAAATTAATGAAACAGATGGACTGTTAACCGTCATTTTCAACACATGACATGTGGCATAAGGCATATCCAGTTGTATTGGTGTAGAACTATCTCACGCTGCTCCCACTAATGTCTGACACACTTTAATGGACCGACAGTGCTGGACCAGTCCTACATTCATGTAGATATATTAATATAGATAACTTTATCTATTATATATGTTATATTTGTTACATGGGTCTTGGAACAAATAATTACAAATTGACTATAAACTCTTTTGTCAGGATATGAAGATGAACGTATTTTAAAACATCTAAATTAATGAAACAGATGGACTGTTAACCGCCATTTTCAACACATGACATATCAAGTTTTATTGGTGGAGAAATATCTCATGTTGCTCCCGCATGTGACAACTGACACAAATTAATGGGCCGGCAGTACTGGGCCAGTCCTACATTCATGTAGATATATTGATAAAGATAACTTTATCTATTATATATGTTATATTTATTACATGGTTATGTTTGTAGTCGGAGAGACCCAGCCGCTGTACAAGATTATGCAGAGAAACATGACCCTACCCATCACTGTGCAGTTTCCGAGGAACCGTACTATCACCGTTGGATACACCACCATCAGCACCAACCAAATTCCAAAAATGGAGCTAGTCGACGTTTTTGACGAAGTCTATCTCCTTGGAAACTACATATCAAATGATGGTATTTTATCATTATATAAATCACTTTAATTGATGATACATTGAGTTTGTAAAATTTTCATATATCTCGATTTTTCTATAATTTTAATTGATTTTGCGACAAAAAAGAAAAATTGACTGCGAGAGTAGAGACACTTTCTATCTTTCTCTATTACATTTGTATGTTTTATTTTCTGTGGCTTTAACATATTGATGTGCTTATATATTTAATATTAAATTTTGTTTCACAAATACATACTTATTATTCATTACATTATATCTTAAGTCTATTTCAAACGTTCACATTAGAACACATTAAGTGTAATCATAATATTTACTAACTTTTGTCTTAGAATAAGTTGAAAACCAGATAATTACCTAGCTTTCTTTATCATTGTAAATAATTATACTGTATTTGCACGAGGAAATTTTACTAATCAACTGGTGGGATAACTAAGTATCTTTTTTTTTTATACAACGTTAAATTACAATGTCCCATTTGCCCATATGTATATGTATTCAGTTACACTAATTCTGTTATGTATTTTAATAATTTTACGTATAACCGATATATATATATCATAAATTAGTTAAACGTAATGGAATGTACCCTTAAATTTACATCTTTGCTACAGACCTTCGAATGAGTCTGCATTACTTAGGTGTTTATAGTTACTTTATACATTATATCCTTATCATTTGAATGTTTTTGTTGAGAGAATGTGTGCTGTTGTGATATATTATGTCATTTCTTTAGTTTGTATTCACATGTTCTTCTTTTGCCAAGACGTAAACGGTTATATCATCAATGTCGTGTTTGAAATCATATCATTTTTTATATATCATGATGCAATTTGCGAGTCCCTCATCTATGAATTCATATTTTGAATATTTTAAATATGCATGTTAAAATCTTAACAAAGTGCTTTCAATTATATAACATGTCTAATACACACCAAACATATATTTTGACAGGAGAAGTATCCACGGATGTTGTTCAAGTACCTCTGTATCTCTCCGACCTCAGATTGTCAATAGTTAAGGAAATTAAAGGCAAGCCATTCCGATATTGGTTAAGTTACGTGGAAAAGTTAAATTACAAATGCTCAGGTGTACAGTATGACGTGAAATTTGGAAATCCTGGTAAGTCAGGCTATGCGATTGTGTTATTTAGGTGTAGAAAATCACATAATCAGATGAATGTACCGTTTGACAAAAATATCGAATCGATCGTTTAATAAATATGAAATTCATAAATATCAAATTCACAGTTATTTGTTAGGAACTCTTTTAGGTTTTGTTAGACCTCTCCAGTTTTATCTGGTTTTCTAAACAACTGTGTGAATCATTCAAAAATAGACAAAATATGCAACATTCTACACCATTGTTAACCAAGGGACATTTTGTAAAAGTCTTTTCTCAATAAGAAATAGTATTATAACTTATTTTGAAATCTATTGAACTGTTATCAATTGACAAACAAGTTGTTGTTTTGAGGGTTATCTGGATCTAGAACACGTGCATTGTTCATGCAGTGACCCATTTAGCACAGATACGACATGAAGTAACCACTATTACTACAAAACAATGGATTTGGTGATTACAAACGGCCTGATCTGTGGTAATAGAAACATCATAATTTTCATTTACACTACATTTATGTTGCTGGGTGGTTCACAACGCTATTTCAAGAAGAATGTTACTGCTGAATTCTCGGACATGTATTTGAACCCACCTCCATTTGGATCGTTTGTGATTTTTTATGCATACATTATTCAAAGATTTTTAGTACAAATATAAACATTGCGAAGAACAATCCCTACCGAACACTTACACAAAAACACAACAAGAAAGCAAAACCAAAGCAATACACCTTTGTATTAGGATTTCAAATGAAATTATCAAATAAAATCATATAAAATAAAATGCCGACCTGCAATAAACGCCCACCCACTCTACCACCTACATATAATATATATGTACCTACATATCCAACCATAAATCCTTCCATCCATCGATTCAACCTCCCGCCCATATTCATTTGATGTTCAGTACCTTATTATTTCTTTCTTCCTTTCAACACTTTCTTACACTGTATATCTCATATATTCGATCTCCACCCCTACCCTCCCCCCCCCCATCGTTTTAAATGAAGATATTATATTTCTTTGCTCTATTTGTCTGTTTGCGTTGTTCTTTTCCATATATTCCGATGTGTACTTATCTTTCAGATATTGCTGTGTATAAGACCGGTGCCTTCCAAGCTAAAAAAGAATACGCTTGCGTTGAACCGATTCATTACGTCAATCTCGTTGAACTGTTCAGTAAACCATGTGCAGATGCTCCTGAGCAATTACATAATGACGATGCGGAGGCAAATATATATGAACCTGTCAGTTATACATCTGATCAAAAAAGTTCGCATGACAAATACACTACTTTCTCACAGGAACATGGTAAATTATTAGTCAACAAATTAAAAAATAAATTACAATTAACATTCACCATGGACAAAAAGAAAGATGACACTGCCGCCAATTCTGAGTTCAACACAGTTCCTAAACAAGAACCGCCAAGGACGCTGAAAACCGAGTTCCGGAGGATTTTTAAACCAAAATCAAATGAAGAAAAAGCAGAAACAAAACG
The DNA here is from genome assembly GCA_029582155.1 of Panopea generosa. Classification (NCBI taxonomy): domain Eukaryota; kingdom Metazoa; phylum Mollusca; class Bivalvia; order Adapedonta; family Hiatellidae; genus Panopea; species Panopea generosa. The sequence goes on from CM055904.1 coordinate 37,676,378, forward strand.
ACCACCAGTTGCCCCTAAACCAGTTCGTCCAAAAGACAGTTCTATATCTAACGTTGGCGAACAACCCAATAAAAATGTCGATGAAACTGTTTTTATGAGTCATTTAGAGTTAAAAGTGCCGGATCATCAAGAAAAAACAAAGTACGAACCAACACCGAAAGAAGGTAAAACACCTGTAAATGTGCCTACGATGTACGTTCATCCTCAACACAAATTCAAAACTATCGAAGAGCAGGAAATACAGGGAGAAGATATCGATGCCGTTTACGAAAATCTAACACTTTCCGGAAATAGCTCCAATATTCATTCAACAGCCGTTATTGAACCACAATTGCCATCGACTGTCGTTCACAATACCGCGTTACCAACTGGTAACAAAACAATCGGAAGACGCTCCACTCTGCATTCATCAGTAGATATTGAACCACAAATGCTATCAACTGTCGTCCACAATACTGCATTACGAACGGGTAACAAATCAATCGAAAGGAGCTCTACCCTGCATTCACCAGTTGATATTACAACACAATTGCCATCGGCTGTCGTCCACAATAGTGCGTTACAAACGGGTAACAAACCAATCGGAAGGAGCTCTACTCTGCATTCATCTGTTGATATTACAACACAATTGCCATCGGCTTCCGTCCATAATACTGCGTTACCAACGGGTAACAAAACCATCGACGTGTCTAAACTATCAATAAGTGAACTCGGACATTACATGAAACTTCTAAAACTGGATAAATACGTGGAGGTGTTCAGTGAGAATATGGTAGATGGAAGTACGCTGCTGGATTTGCCAGGTGATGTCCTTCACGAAGAATTCGCCCTTTCAAGATTTCAGGCGATACGTTTGATGAAGTTTGCAAAAGAAGGACATCTTCCGTCATAAAAACACAATCATCATTCATGTTTGTGTAAGCATGATATAATGGTATGCAGAAAAACCTCGTTGGCTGGAACACGGATGGCTGGAACACCATATATAGCTCGATCACCCGGTCGTCACGGCCGAATTCCTATTTTGATAGAACAACATTTAACTCGAATTATCTTGTCAAATCCCGTCGGGTTCGAGCCATCGGAGTCTACTATTTATCAGGATTTTTCAAATTGGCTAAAACATTATTTTCCAATATACCATACCTTAATAAAAAGATATACAACTGGTTTCATCTAAAAAAAAGTTCGAATGACAAGGTGAAATTTGTATGTAGGTGCTGTCTATTTTTAGAATGGGCATTTCGTTTTTGGCACGTGTTGAGTGTATTGCTTCATGATAGTGAAATGCCTTTTATCCATTTTGATTAATGTTTTATTTTCATGACATTTTTATCGTTTTTTATTACTGATGTACTCCCATTAATTCATTTGAAACCTACTGAAGGACTGAGTAATATGAAATGATATCAATTTCTGTAACGTTAATTATAAGTGTTGACTCTACGGATTTCTAACAATATTCGTTATTGAATATGTAAATAGTAACTTGTGTGAATGGATATGAATCTGCACGATGAATATACACGATGTGTGAATTGATTTTATCAAAGGAAGTGTTTATCTTACGTTTAATGATCTTAAGATGAAAATGCCATTGAATATAAAGAGGATCTTAGACAAGTGCTCATTTTATATTGAATTTATTTAACGAGCTGGCTAATATATATTATGCGAGAGTCTGCTGAGCGTTATGACGTGGCTTTTAAAGTTACGTCACGTTACCATGACTAATCGACGTCACTTATATGTACGTGGTAGTCGGAACGTAGTTAATATTACACTAGGTTAATATAAAAATATGTCATGGGGTTTTGCACTCCTGCACCGTTAATTATTGCATACACAGATAACTATATAACAAATCTACTTTGAGGATTATGTGATCCGATTGCACGACCCGATAATTCAACATCAAGAAATGTTCAGAGCATACTGATTCTGACGCACAAACTGACTTAAGAGTTTACTCTCTTCCCACCTAGGCAGTATGTTCTTTAAGTTGTTGGTAGAATTAACGAATGCATCATGTTTACTTGTCAAATGTTTTGTAAGAATAACTCTCATTTCTTTCAAGTGTTATTCGATACGCTCGTTATTACCGTGTATGTAGACACAGGCATGATATTTGTGTCGTCTATAAACTAACTATGCCAATTATACATATTGTGCAAAACTTTGCATTTGTATTTCTAAGAGAGGGACTCAAAACAGCCTGTTGAAGTCTTTCACTAAGACCGTTAATAATAAATTGCTAAATTATCATCCAAATTTTTCTTAAAAACGGCGAGGGCGGGATGATTTTATTTTTTATTTTTGAAATTTTTGATGTTTTTTTAATGGTTATTTTTTTCTTTTATGAAAAAAGGGTCGGGCGGCATGAAAATTAGTGGATGGACTAGGATGATAATCTAAGAATTAATTCATTATGGCCTAATACACAGGTCGATGTCATTAATGATTTAACACAATCAGGTTAACTGAACTTGAGAGTTATGTTCCTTTCGTTAAAATTGTAATAACTCTACAATTGAAATGCCAAAGTGGACTTACGCTCAACTGGGCAATTTACACGTCAAATTCCTCAGGTTTTTTTTCTTGATTTGTATATATATGTCAATTACATACTGTTGACATCGCTAGTTTCTCATTTTAATGAATATGTGTACCGAGCTACAGCATTTGGAATTTACATTTCTCTTTTCTTATTTATTTTACAAGGAAAAACTGCTCTGGTGTCGAATTCAATAAACGTGATACATGTACAAAACACTTTTAAAACAGGTCGCATAAATTATGTCAATGATGGGCATAAACGTTTATTATAATGTCAGAACATTCGATACATCGTCTGCAAATAGAAAACAATACGTTTTTTTCAGGATTTCGAAACCAGATCGGAACCTCGTGGGCGGTTATCTGCACCATTGGCATTCGCACGTATTGAAGTCCGACGCCATATGTCGTTGACGTCGTCTAGTTTAAGATCAAAATTGTTTTATTTGGTGATGTATGTATCGATTGTAATGTATGGGATTCGATTAAAATGATTGGTACCCATATTTTACTAAAATAAATAGAGTTATCGGCGTCGATTTTCTATTGACTATCCTTTATATATTGTTTCCATTCATTTTTTACAAAGTATACATAGGAAATACGGCGTTCATCTATAAACACGACAGTAGTAAATGATTGATCATTAAACGCTCCTACATGAATTTGAAGCAATATCAAAAGGAAACAATTAAATTGGCAGAAGTTTAACATAAAAATGCTAAATTATACTGGCATATGTTTACAATGTACCGGAATTAAACACCCAACTATTCCAGTTAATAGATATAGGATATGTTCCAGAAAGTTGGTCTAACGGGTTTGTAGTACCTCTCCATATAATGACAAAAATAATAACAGGGGAATAACGTTATTAAGTACTTTTGGAAAAACTATGTACGCGTATTTGAAAAAAAAAATATTACAAGATTAGAGTGAACATTATTCGTTATGAATTGGAGCCCAAAAAGGTTTCAGATCTAAAAATAGGGACAGCAGATTTCATTATTGTATTACACGGGCTCATCACACATATGTTAAATAACGATCATCAATTAAAGTATGGTCCATTTCGATGTATATAAATGAACATAAAATGTGTAATATTGAAAAGTACCTGGCTCGAACAACCCGTAAGTTATTACTTGATTACAGATATGTCTCTGCTTTCAATAGAATTATCCTTTCATGTCTTTAATCATGGAGCTAATATAGCATTGCTCGAAAATAGATAGAACATTTTTTTAATAAAAGCCGGTGTTTTCATCGCATTAAGGTTCGGCTCTAATCGGAATAGTTTCACGCCCTTTTGGCTATCTTCAGTGATAAAACGACACACACACACACACACAAACACACACACACACACACACACACACACACACACACGGGATTTGTTATATGTCACTATTCTAAGAAAGTCCCCTACGTTTGCTGCAAATACGATGCAGCAGTCACGGTACTATATGGTGCTGCTATTGTCAGACATAAATTTTTTATGTGCATGCCGTATGATTGCCTTCACTATGACAGTCGGTCAACAGCTTATGTCGGTCAATAGCCATATGGTTCTACTAAGGTTAATTTTGTATCACCAACACATATTATCTTTTACTGGTTGTAGTCGCGAGAGTTTACCGTTATCGCTACATGCTATACTCGAACTCGTATCCATACGATGACTTATGTACATCCGTAACTTTTTCAAAAATAATTGTTCCCATAGATCATTAAATATATCGAAAATAAATTAGAAGAAATGGATTCCCCGTTGCCGAACTCTTAAACTCTACGTCAAAAACATTAATTTAACTGATTGTCATATTTGATTTTTTTGTATGCATCGGATATCTGAACCATTCCCATGATCTACATGTTAAACGATATAATGGACAATGTAATCGAATGCTTACATCAAATTTACGTTAAACTCAGTTATACATGGACTTTGACTATTTTGATTGTACCCTACGTTTAACTTCAACAGACGTTTGAAACTGTGTGAATGTACCAATTAACAACATTAAATGTATTATACATGTAGTTTATATATTGATAATAATTGAAAAAATACCCTTTTTCAATATTACACTATATATACAATATATACGCAGCTTGGTGTTTTGATGGGCTAAATAACAGGTCAATATTTGAGAATCATGTGATTATGCTTTTCGAATTATTTTGGATGTAAAACCCCTATGGAGTTACATATTGAATATAGGTTTGTCTATGCTTATAAGTGTATAGCCAGTCACCTACTCAATATGTTACCATGTGACCGTACAATATGCAGACGTTTAAGGGATCCAATAAAGTTCTTATTTTACTGTCAAAATTCAAGATGGCGATTAAAAAAGGGGAAATAAATTTAGTAGAATTTCAATGATAAAAACAGACAACCCCAAATGGTCTGTGAAATTTACAATATATGTAGGTAGCGATGTATCCATGAATATCAAGAGTAATGGATGGACTGACGTTTCAGAATAGACATGCAATTTCGTGTTTTTTTACACTAAAGTGTGACTTTGACCTTTGTGTTACCTTGACCTTGGCATCTGATGTAAAGGTCTGGATATCTCTACAGGTAACTGCAGGTGACACATCATCAGGACTTGTTGATCACTTGTGGCATGCTGTTACAAAATCCTTCCATGTAAGACAAAGTTACAGACCAGACGTGAAATATCAAACAAAAGGAAAGTGTGAGGTTCTTGGTCTTAATGTAACACATCATCATGTAATGTATCCATTGATAAACTGAGACAAGTGTTTTTGAATTTCAGGACGGACTTGAAATCTCAAACAGACTCAAAGTGTTGTCATACAAACTCAAAGTGTGACCTTGTTACATATGGACAAAATTACAGACCGGACACGAAATCTGAAACAGACTAAAAGTGTTGACAACACTTTCTGTCCGTTTAAGCTTTCGTGTCCGGTCTGTAACAAAGATAATTGACCTTTGAAGTGGGAGTTTGGGTATTAAATGCGACATGTCATTGTGTTGATCATTTGTAGCAAGTATTTATAAAATCCATCTATACATGACAAAGCTACAGGCCGGACAAGAAATATCACACAGACTCAAAGTGTTGTCAAACAAACTCAGAGTGTGACCTTGACCTTTGAAGTACGTATGTGGGTGTTATGCGAGACATATCGTCTTATGTCGTCAGAAAAGTAGCCAAAGGTCAATCTGCAGGTATAGTTATTGCAACTATCGAAAACATAGAGCAGAAAGTTTAAGTCCTGAAAAATAAAACAAAATTAAAATATGTCTCAGGATTCGAGAGGGTTTATATTGAAAACAACTAGTAGACGCTAGGGAGGTAAAACGGTTGAAGTATGGAACGTGGGCGGGTGGTCCCTAAACAACCATAATGACGAATATATTAAACTAGATATTAACAATAAATTTGAATTCGATATATTGGGAATATGCGAAACATTTTTAAAAGCTGATGAAAGTTTAAGAGTAAATGAGTATAAGTGGATAGCGTATAACAGAATCTCAATTAACAAAACTGCAAAAACAGATTCTCGTGGTGTTGGTGCTTTTTGTTAAAGAATCCTTGCTTGACTCACATACATGCACATTTGATTCATCAATGGAAGATGTAATTTGGCTCAAATTTAACTGTTTCGAAACAGGTCACAAGCTTAATGTTGGGATTTGCTACTTGCCACCAGAAGGGTCTTCCAGACGATGTGATGCTGAGGCTTTGTATGTAGAGTTATTGCTAAAAGTATATGAACTACAAAATGAAGGTGACTTAATCATATGTGGGGACTTTAATTCTCATATAGGCGATGAAGCTGATTACATAGAAGGCGTCGATTGTATCCAGCCTAGAGAAGTTATTGACACAAAATTAAATCAGTATGGGTACCTCATGATATATTTCCTAGTTGACGCAAACTTATGTGTAAAAAATGGCAGATTAGGAGAAAATGATTTTACTAATATTGGAGTACAAGGAAGCTCAGTTGTCGATTATTTCATTGTGCCACACGAAGAGCTTCAAAATTATCAATCTTTTAAAGTCCATCCGATTTCAAATATTATAAATGAGTTTAAGGTCACTCAAGATCTTCAGAACATTCTATTTTGAGTCTAAAAACAAACGATACCATAGTGTTTAGTAATGAAAATGATATTGTTGAACCTAAACCTACAGGTAAAAATAAATTTATATTAAATGATATACCAGCTACATTTTTAAATTATAGTGATTCTCTAGTTGAATTATCTAAAAGAATGAAACGTATAGAAAGTGACCTACATGCCGAAAATGATATCACATTTGCTTTAAAGCTAATTAATAAAGAAATGATGTCAAAGTTAAAATAAAAGAAGTGTTCTACTATAGTTTTAAAACCGTACAAGTCAAAAGCAAAACCATATTGGAACGCTGAGCTACAAGAGCTATGGGACGAGTTATTTAAACGTGAGAAACAATGGTTGTCTTTGAAAAACTGTAATGTCATTAAAAGAAAAACTGAAAGAAGAATATTGTCAATCACGGAAACAATTTGATAAACATAACAGAAAATACAAACGCAAATATCAACTGGATGAACAGAAAAACATTTACGATGATTTGAAAAACATTGAAGGCACTAGAGATTTCTGGACTAAAATAGGAAATCTCGGTATTGCGAATGACAGAAAAATAAATATCCCATTGGAAATAAAAGATGAACATGATGACATAAAAACTGATAAACAAAGTGTACTAAATAAATGGAGATCAGACTATGATAATGTGTTCAATAATATTCCTGAAGGTTCTAACTTTGATGATACTCATTCAGATTACATAAGAAATTGTATAAACATTGAAAGTACGTCTGATTCTCTGAATCCAAAATGTCTGTCATTAAATATGCCTATCACAAGAGAAGAGGTCAGAAACTCTCTATATAAAGCCAATTTACGTAAATCAGCAGGTTTTGATCAAGTTTTTCCAGAGGTATTACGAAATGGAACATGTGTAGACCTTTTGTTCAAGATTATTAGATATGCCTTTTAGAAGGGTATTGTTCCATCAGGTTGGACCAAGGGTATAATAAGTCCTATATATAAGGCAGAAAATCCTAACAACCCCCTTAATTATAGTCCAATAACACTGCTGTCTGTCACATGTAAAATATATGCTAATATTTTGAACAATGGATTAAAGATTGGCTAGAAGAAAATAATTTATTTAGTGATGGGCAAAACGGTTTCAGAAGAAACTGAAGCTGTCTTGACCACATATATACTCTGTATACCGTTGTAAATAATAGAAAAAACTGGCAAATAAAGAAGCCTGTGTCTGTTTCATCGATGCTAAAAAAGCATTTCATACTTTTCAAAGAGATTGCCTCTGGTTTAAGTTAATGACACTGGGTATGCATGGTAAAATGTTGCATGCAATACAATCGCTCTTTACTGAAGTATCTTGTTCTGTTATAGTTAATAAATATGAAACAGACTGGTTTAATGTGAAACAAGGGGTGAAACAGGGATGTGTTCTATCACCAACATTATTCTCACTATATGTAAACGATCTAGCAAAAGAAATCAATGATTTGAATTGTGATGTAACATTAACTGAGGTATTAAGTTTTGAGATCTTGTTGTATGCTGATGATATTATCCTTCTCACTGAAAATGAAACGGACATGCAGAGAATGCTAGATAAACTTAATAAATGGTGTAATAAATGGCGAATATGTAGTAACGAATCAAAAACTAAGGTATTACATTGTATGCCAAAACATATCAATAGATCAGACTTTGCATTTAAATACGGAACAAAACATATAGATTTTGAATGTAGTTATAAATATCTTGTTTTTTTGGTTCAATGAACATCTTAATATGAAAAAATCAATAAAATAGGTATCAAAATCAGCAAGTAGGGCTTTGGGTGCAATATATAATAAATATGTTTGCGCCGGTGGAATGACTTTTACCGTTTTTACCAAAATGGTTGCATCTGTTATTGAACCTGTATTATTTTATTGTTCTGGCATTTGGGGTCACACTAAATACAGTGAAAAAGAAACTGTTTTGAATAAAGCAGGGAGATATTTTCTAGATGTTACAAAAAACTGCTCAAATGTATCTTCTAGAGGCGATGTTTGGTGGGAGTCTTGCCTAACAAAACAAAAAAAAAAAATGAAACAGTTTGTCTATGGTGTAGAATTAAAAACATGCCAGTCGATAGCATAATACGTAAAGTGCATGAATGGTCTATGAATATTTCAAAGACTTGGGAGAGTAACATGCTTAAATTTATTCAAGAGACAGATGCTAATGAATATATGATGAGTGCTAAGCCAAAAGTTAATATATGTATATGTAAAATACGAGAGTACTTAAATGCAAAAGAACAATTACTGAATGACAAAAGAAATGGTCAAAATGGTAATAAATTGCGAACATACCGTTTGTATAAAACTGAATTAAAGACTGAAAACTATGTTAACTGAAACATGAGCAGGGGCCATCTTCGGGTTCTAGCAAATTTCAAAGCTGTAATCTTCCTCTAGCGGTAGAAACTGGGAGATATACTCGATCGAAAACACCTATCAACGAAAGACTCCGCAAATTTTGTTCTACGTCAGAAGTTGAAGATGAAACTAATTTTCTAATTGATTGTGCCTTTTATTCTGACCTCAGATATTCACTATTTAAGAAAATGCACTTTATAAAATTTAAAGCAGAAGATTTTTAGCTATTTAATTGTACATTTATTCCTTTCCGTCTCTGAATGAATTTTTCCTTTAAGAATATATCTCGTTGTTTTAAATCTAATCAAAATAGAGGTGATTATTAGTGTTTTATTGGTGTTTTAGCAAATTATATAGGACTTATCTAAGACAGAATTTAATATTAAATACTAGGTTATGTATGCTTCTCTTTCTTTTAGTAAAGTATAACCTTTCTAACCTGATTTTTTAACATAGAAGACGACCCCTTTTTTAGTTTTGTCACATTACATGTGTGTAAATGAATGTATACTATTAATAAAAAATATAACCACTAATCGCATGAAAGCATTGCATTTATTTATCTTAATTGTATAATTTATTCAATATATATGTGTGTACTATGTATATGTGTATATGTATCTATATGTTTGCTTATGTCTATATATGTAAGCATATATATGTATAAGTGTATATGCGTTTTACATTGTGAATAAAAATTGTTTTAAGTGTCTCATAGGTCGTAATTACGGCCGGATATGAAAGTTTGATTGTATTTTATATATGATTTTTATTGTAACTTTTGTATGTGGCACTCTTATAAAATATAAAAGTCTAATAAAAGTATATCATGCTTATGAATTGAGCCAAGTGTTTTTGAAATTAATCCATAGGTGACAAAGTTAGAGGCCGGACACGAAATCTCACACAGACTCAAAGTGTTGTCAAACAAACCAATGTGTGACCTTGACCTTTGATGTACGGGTGTAGGTCTTACTCGCGACACGTCGTCATGTTACGTAATCATTTGTAGCAAGTATTAACACAATCCATCAATGCATGACAAAGTTACAGGCCGGACACGAAATCTCACACAGACTCAAAGTGTTGTCAACCAAACTCAAAATGTGACCTTGACCTTTGAGGAACGGTTGTTGATCTTACTCGCGACACGTCGTCATGTTATGCTGATCATTTGTAGCAAGTACAACCAAAAACCATCTATGCATGACAAAGTTACAGGCCGGACACGAAATCTCACACAGACCCAAAGTGTTGTCAACCAAACTCAAAGTGTGACCTTTACCTTTGAGGTACGGGTGTGGGTCTTACTCGCGACACGTCGTCATGTTATGTTGATCATTTGTAGCAAGTATTACCAAAATCAATCTATGCATGACAAAGTTACAGGCCGAACACGAAATACCACCGGACACGATATACTGGGCACGAAATACCGGACGGACGGACGCTGCGATTACTATATGCCATGCCCAAAAATTTTGTGTTTTGTACAATATGTGAATATATTGTACTCGTACGTATTTTGGTTAAAACCACATTGGACTCCAATACGATTTTTATCACAATACATATACGTACAGTATATTCCCATATTGTACAAAACACTGTAAAATCACAGGAGCTTGGGGAGTGGATAATTACGTTTAATGGGGGTGGGCAGATCCTCTGGCGTATATAAAGAGACAAGGAAAGAAACAAACGTTGTCCCCTTCCCCGGTCAAAATTAGAATTTCTAAGTCAATAGGCCATTAATTTTAACAAACCCAGTCTCGTTCTAAAATTGATAGCCTATTGACTTAGAAACTCTAATTTTGACCGGGGAAGGGGTCAACGTTTGTTTGTTTCCTTGTCTCCTTTATATACGACAGAGGACCTGCCCATCCCCATTTAACATTATTATCCACTCCCCAAGCTCCTGTGTGTAAAATAACCATATATTAGAGATATAAAACAGTGGCGTAGCTGCCTTTACGTTATAACGCCCGGGCTTGCATATATTTTTGCGTACGCATTATTATATTTCCTGAAAATACCCCTCAGAACGCAGGAAATGCAATCTCTGCTGGGACATGCCCTCAGACCCCGCTAGAACCTGTTGGGCTTGCACATCATTTTAGGGTCAGCTACGCCACTGTAAGATACATTATGCATAACACTTATATACAATATATCTACAAATCAGTAACCCCTTCATATATAAGGTTATGTCCCTTAGCTAAGGTTCACCATTTGTAGACGAGGAAAGTGGAAAATAAGAGGTTAACACGTTTAAAAGTAAGTGGATGTTTAATTAATTATATTGTGAATCACCGAGTATTTAGTGCTATAGAATCAGTTAAACATAAGTTTACACTTCTTTTTTATTCAGCATACCATGTAGTATTTATATAGCAAATGTATAGTGATGATAAAATCCCGGATACAATTAGTTCGTTCCGCTTGAGTGACCATGTTGTGAGCGCAAGACTGCGTCCAGCTGCGTTAAAATCTAATACCTGGTTCCCTAAAAATTATTGTGTGCTGTGCTAGTTTGAGGTTGAGCCAGTGTCCAGGAAAATATGTAGGCTAAGGTTAGCAAACGTTTAAGCGAACTGGCTCCTGTTTCACCAACATATACTTAAATACTTAAAACACTTAAATCTAAGAAAAGCAGCCAGGTGATCATGATTTTAGACTGGTTCCAGTAAAACTGCATATGATTTCACTGATATTGATTGCATAATAGGTAAATAACCAGTCAAAACTTAGTTAAGTTTTTAAGTATTTAAGTAAAATGTTGGTGAAACAGAAGCCTGATCTCAGCCAAGGAGTAAACAGAGGGACAGGTATTTATTGTTGACCAGGTGTGTACAGTACGACATGTAGCATTAATATTCAATGCGTGTCAAATGCATGTGTCCGCAACATATATGATATATGCATGTAAGTCGTACATTTCAGTATGCAATACGCGTGTACACCAATTGCCAATTTATACCAATACACTTCACACTCTGGGTTATATAGTATATTGACGGTTAAACGCAAAACTGCTCTATTTCCCTATTTGTTTATATGTAAACAGAGAAGTGTTGCACCGAACGCCCGATCTGTAAACATGTGTTTATACGAGTGCAGCAAGTGTTAAAACAGATGATTTCTTCACAGCGATATGTCAAGCGGATATTTCATTAAGATAAGATATATCGGATATGTGAACAACTGTGTATCCGGTTAGATAGTCGATGTGTATCTTGATGTTATTATGTGAATCCGAGAGAAAATAAGTTATGTACATGAAGTATAGTACACACTGCGCTTTGCTTGTTTTATATTTCACGGTGGTATTGAAAAACCATTATATCAACAAGGGCTACTGCAGGAATAGCGCGCTCTCTCTCTCTTCTCTTCTCTCTCTCTCTCTCTCTCTCTCTCTCTCTCTCTCTCTCTCTCTCTGAAAGATCGGCGTTAGGAATCGTGTCAGAAAACTGGCGATAACATGAAGCCTTCACAAAAAGGCAATGCCCAGTATGACCAGTGGTGACTGTGATAAGAACATGCTTTGGAAAAAAGGCAATTTTTCAAAATATAAAAAGGGTCGTAATTCGCACATGATACTAGTAAATATGAGTTCAGTTTTGATACTAAACGCACCTAGTTAATATATTTTTAATAAACACAAATGTATTTTCTGAGAGGCAACGGGTGGAGCTGGGGATCGGACTGCACCCTATGGCGTGAGCGAGAAACCGGCATATACTTCCACCCCGCTTAAAATATTACATGTTAAGTACATAGCATCTAGTAATCTATTTAATAATTCTCCCTTAACAACTGAAACTTTGCGTGTGTATTAGAATGGAACGTCAAAAAAAATTATAGCGCATATATAAACATGGTTTCCTGTTCTACCATTCACTTACACGTCATTTGCAGCAGAGGGCAGAGAACGTGTAACCTGACCCGTTTGTCTATTATCGTATATAATTTATATTCACAATAAATAATACAGTAAACGTTTATATGACAATAGTATGTTTAAACTAGAGGACAAAATAACTTGATATACCACACGTTATGGTCATAGATCGACCATGCGTTCTTCAGAATGTAAAAATGAGCGAATTTAATAGAATGGGAAACAACAAATAAAACAGTTACCATACTGCATCTTAAAATAACCATGTAAATTAATTAATTATCATGCATTTCAAGGAGAGTTTAATGATGGCGGCTGTTACCGACACACTTATCAAGTATGGTCCATACATTGGTTTTGCCATGGTAACCGGGATCGCTATTTTTGGGATCTTCAAAAAGCGGAAATCTCCAAAACCGCGGTATGTATGACATATTTATATTAGCATGGTAATATATCTAAATATTTGTAAAATTATTGACCATACAGAAGCTTTAGAAGTCAATGGTATTGTTTTATGTTAACTTAGTGTGAAATATCTACCGAGTTTTCCGTTCAATGTGGCTATCGTATATAAAATATATAAAAGACGTCAATTCAAAAATGCAAATGACGTTATCGTGAGACGATGATGTATAAATATATCACTATAATATAGTATTATAAACATGTTCATGTAAACATTGTGATGGAAACCCGATTTTTTCTCGTGTCGTATGGAAAATATGAAAGTGTACATCTATTTTCTGAGTATAAAAATTCTCACACTCGTGCTCATTTGTAATACTGTTGTTGTTGTTGTATGGTGTTTAGCGTCGCTTTCAACAATTATTCAGTCATATCGCGACGGTATCTACTTGAGACAGTGTTCTAAGCGCTGTCACACTGGAGTATCATCCCGCAGACACATGGTATGATACCCCGCCCAGTCACATTATACAGACAACGGGCCGACCAGACCTAGGAATCTCCTCTAAATGCTGAGCGTCAAGCGAGGAAGCTTCTAGTACCATTTTTAAAGTCTTTGGTATGACCCGGCCGGGGATTGAACCCACGACCTTCCGCATACGAGGCGGACGCCCTACCACTAGACCGCGCCGCGGTCTATTTGTAATACAATTTATTAAACTCATTGGCAAACAATTATGTTCAAACTTATTTATTTTGTTTCGATTGTGAAACAAGTTATTGGATAAATCACATTCGAATTCTTCCTAGGTAACCCCATGCTAAGCATACGCGAAAAAAGTGTCTTACTGAATGGCACCACATATAGCCATGGCGGAGGGTCGAACCAAAGACCCTGCGATTATTGGTTCGATGCTCTACCGCTAGAATACGCGCTCCACGCAAACAAATACAATTTTTTTCGACAGTACGCACATATAATATGGTTTTGTTGACTCGTTTAATAAATTGATAATACATGAACCCTCATACTAGATCCTATATTAACTGTTGCTTTAACGTTTTATTTACTGAATGCAAACTTACATTTGTAGATATGTATACCTGCCGGTCTCTGCTGGTCTCTGTATTACATTGTACCTATAATATCATCCACTGACAATGTAACGCATTATATGTACTATCAAGTTCCTGTTTTAATAGTTGATTATGTGTAAGCCTTAGATGGTATACTGGTGAAACTTTTTTGAAACTTGTATGGTTGTTAAAACTATGTCATAGCAACTGAAAATACCAAACAATATAACTGTATTAGTTTCGTTTTAAAATCGTTAAAGATATGTCTTAAAGCCACGGTAACGGAAACAATAGTGCGTATTTAAAGAAGAATATTATTGAAGCATTTAACTTTTTAGATAAAATAAGATTTTATTCAAGAATCTTATATAAAATCCATAGTCACAATGCCTAATGGAAATAACTCTTGATGGAAATAAAATATATTGCCAAATCTTACCGTATCAGAACTATAACATTAGAAGTTTTTTTAACCTACCTTTAACTATTATGGAAGCAGATTTACACAAGCTTCTAAAGCTTTTTTCTGTATCCTTTCCACATAATTCGTTATACGTATGACTTTATTGTTAAATGTATGCTAAACATATGTACTTATGTGAATAAAATATTGTTTAAACTAACTATGGTGAAAACCAAATGGACCTCGTCTAATGAAACAAGTTTGTCATTTTGATAATAACAGTGTTTGTGTTTATTGTTTTTAATCATCAAATTTGAATAAAGTAAATAAACCAATCGGCTTGTTGTATGATTGACAGGGTTTGTGGAGTTGATTACCCCAAAGATACAGTGGTTGTCCATCAGTTCCCGATGGGAAAATACGCTCCGTCACTGAGCCACTTCGTTGTGAAGCTGGAAACTTACTTGAGGGTCACCAATATCCCATACGAGGTGAGTCTTTAACCTACTGATATATAGCGAATAACTTGTTAGTGTCTGATATTATCAACTTTATCAGGAGCGGCTTAGAAAAAAAACAGGACGAGGCTCTGTTTATCATGTCAGTATTTCTATTTCCTTTTTTATTCATTATACGTAGGATGAAAAGTAGTTCTGTCCAGGTCAAAATGTATAATTATACATAATGACGTCAGGTGCCTAATAATTACGTCATTTGCCTGATAAACTTGCATTGACGTGATCAGCCAATACGTCATTAGGACTAGTTCCGGTTGTTTGAAACTAAAGTCGCTCCTTAAATCAAATCGTGATAAAAAAAAGAAGGCATTGCAATGTTAAGGTTGACCCTTTTAAAGGAATCGATTCATTTAAATATTTATGTTCACTGAAACCTATTATAAAGTACGCTACGGTACACCCAGTTCTATATCATTATACACTAAATATAAATTTATCTAGCTTACTTTTATTTCATTCACTTACATCAATAGAATAATTGAAAATTGAGCCGGTTATTCGAAGCCTTGGGCCATTATGACAATCCTTGGACCAATAACTTTGCCAATTTGAAATCAATTAAAAACATTATAGTATAACTGGATGAAAACGCTTATTTAATATTTTATGAACGTTTTGAAGAAATCTCTGAACAAAACAAAACATGCAATGTCTTCCACTATTTTTAATACAATGTTTTAGTTTTACATATAGTCCTAATAAAACTTGATTTCCATTTTCGTTTACAGTTAAATGACAATTTGTTTTCTGTTCTTTAATATGTTCAGACTTGAGATCGAGTTATTTTATGAGATAAAACATTTTGATATTTTTTTTTTATATTTCATAGCTGTTATAAGTATCCATGTATTACTTTACGCTTCGCTACATACTTGTGTCCCTTAAACAGTAAGATAATTCATGTGCTAAAATGTTGTATATAGTTTGGTCTGAATCGTTTTTAAAATGGTGAATAGATTATAGTTGAGCAAAGACTGACATATCATATACAGCAGTAAGACATCACAGGTTCTTAAATGTGACTCCTTTGAGATTTTACCAGATGAATGTATTTAAGGACTTGATTTGAAACAAAACCAGTAACCATACATTGTATCACTTCATTGCCTTAAATACATAAAACAAAACCCGCAACCATACATTGTATCACTTATTGCCTTAAAGACATAAAGCAAAACCCACAACAATACATTGTATCAATTCACTGCCTTAAATACATAAAACAAAACCAGCAACCATACATTGTATCACTTCACTGCCTTAAAGACATAAAACATAACCCGCAACCATACATTGTATCATGTCACTGCCTTCAAGACATAAAACATAACCGGCAACAATACATTGTATCACTTCATTGCCTTAAAGACATAAAACATAACCCGCAACAATACATTGTATCACTTCATTGACTTAAAGACATAAAACATAACCCGCAACAATACATTGTATCACGTCACTGCCTTCAAGACATAAAACATAACCCGTAACCATACATTGTATCACTTCAATGCCTTAAAGATATAAAACATAACCAGCAACAATAAATTGTATCACGTCACTGCCTTAAATACATAAAGTATAACCCGCAACCATACATTGTATCACTTCACTGCCTTAAAGACATGAAACAAAACCAGCAACCATACATTGTATCACGTCACTGCCTTAAAGACATAAAACATAACTTGCAATCATACATTGTATCACTTCATTGCCTTAAAGACATAAAACATAACCAGCAACCATACATTGTATCAAGTCACTGCCTTAAATACATCAAGCATAACCCGCAACCATACATTGTATCACTTCATTGCCTTAAATACATAAAACAAAACCAGCAACCATACATTGTATCACTTCATTGCCTTAAAGACATAAAACATAACCCGCAACAATACAGTGTATCACGTCACTGCCTTAAATACATAAAGCATAACCCGCAACCATACATTGTATCACTTCATTACCTTAAATACATCAAACAAAACCAGCAACCATACATTGTATCACTTCATTACCTTAAATACATCAAACAAAACCAGCAACCATACATTGTATCACTTCATTACCTTAAATACATCAAACAAACCAGCAACCATACATTGTATCACGTCACTGCCTTAAAGACATAAAACATAACCCGCAACCATACATTGTATCACTTCATTGCCTTAAATACATGAAACAAAACCAGCAACCATACATTGTATCACGTCACTGCCTTAAAGACATAAAACATAACCCCAAACCATACATTGTATCACTTCATTGCCTTAAAGACATCAAACATAACCCGCAACAATACATTGTATCACGTCACTGCCTTAAAGACATCAAACATAACCAGCAACAATACATTGTATCACTTCACTGCCTTAAAGACATAAAACATAACCTGCAACAATACATTGTATCAATTCATAGCCTTAAAGACATAAAACATAACCCGCAACAATACATTGTATCATGTCACTGCCTTAAAGACATCAAACATAACCCCCAACAATACATTGTATCACGTCACTGCCTTAAAGACATAAAACATAACCCGCAACAATACATTGTATCACGTCACTGCCTTAAAGACATAAAACATAACCCGCAACAATACATTGTATCACTTCATTGCCTTAAAGACATAAAACATAACCAGCAACAATACATTGTATCACTTCACTGCCTTAAAGACACATAACCCGCAACCATACATTGTATCCTATCATTGCCTTAAATACATAAAACAAAACCAGCAACCATACATTGTATCACTTCATTGCCTTCAAGACATAAAACATAACCCGCAACAATACATTGTATCACGTCACTGCCTTAAAGACATAAAACAAAACCAGCAACCATACATTGTATCACGTCACTGCCTTAAAGACATAAAACATAACCCCCAACAATACATTGTATCACTTCCTTGCCTTAAAGACATAAAACATAACCCGCAACCATACATTGTATCACTTCCTTGCCTTAAAGTCATCAAACATAACCCGCAACCATACATTGTATCACTTCACTGCCTTAAAGACATAAAACATAACCAGCAACCATACATTGTATCACGTCACTGCCTTAAAGACATAAAACATAACCCCTAACAATACATTGTATCACGTCACTGCCTTAAAGACATAAAACATAACACGCAACAATACATTGCATCACGTCACTGCCTTAAAGACATAAAACATAACCTGCAACCATACATTGTATCACTTCACTGCCTTAAAAACATAAAACATAACCCGCAACCATACATTTTATCACGTCACTGCCTTAAAGACATAAAACATAACACGCAACAATACATTGCATCACGTCACTGCCTTAAAAACATAAAACATAACCCGCAACCATACATTTTATCACGTCACTGCCTTAAAGACATAAATCATAACCCGCAACAATACATTGTATCACGTCACTGCCTTAAAGACATAAAACATAACCCGCAACAATACATTGTATCACTTCACTGCCTTAAAGACATAAAACATAACCCGCAACCATACATTGTATCACGTCACTGCCTTAAAGACATAAAACATAACCCGCAACAATACATTGTATCACGTCACTGCCTTAAAGACATAAAACATAACCCGCAACAATACATTGTATCACGTCACTGCCTTAAAGACATAAAACATAACACGCAACAATACATTGTATCACGTCACTGCCTTAAAGACATAAAACATAACCCGCAACAATAAATTGTATCACGTCACTGCCTTAAAGACATAAAACATAACCAGCAACAATACATTGTATCACGTCACTGCCTTAAAGACATAAAACATAACACGCAACCATACATTGTATCACTTCACTGCATTAAAGACATAAAACATAACCCGCAACCATACATTGTATTACGTCACTGCCTTAAAGACAAAAAACATAACCCGCAACTATACATTGTATCACGTCACTGACTTAAAGACATCAAGCATAACCCGCAACTATACATTGTATCACTTCACTGCCTTAAAGACATAAAGCATAACTCGCAACCATACATTGTATCACTTCACTGCCTTAAAGTCATTAAGCATAACCCGCAACCATACATTGTATCACTTCACTGCCTTAAAGACATAAAACATAACCCGCAACAATACATTGTATCACGTCACTGCCTTAAAGATATAAAACATAACCCGCAACCATACATTGTGTCACTTCATTGCCTTAAAGACACATAACCCCCAACCATACATTGTATCCTGTCATTGCCTTAAATACATAAAACAAAACCAGCAACCATACATTGTATCACTTCATTGCCTTAAAGACATAAAACATAACCCGCAACCATACATTGTATCACATCATTGCCTTAAAGACATAAAACATAACCCGCAACCATACATTGTATCACTTCATTGCCTTAAAGACATAAAACATAACCCGCAACCAAACATTGTATCACTTCATTGCATTTAAGACATAAAACATAACCAGCAACCATACATTGTATCACTTCACTGCCTTAAAGACATAAAGCATAACCAGCAACCATACATTGTATCACTTCACTGCCTTAAAGACATAAAACATAACTCGCAACCATACATTGTATCACTTCACTGCCTTAAAGACATAAAACATAACTCGCAACCATACATTGTATCACTTCACTGCCTTAAAGTCATTAAGCATAACCCGCAACCATACATTGTATCACTTCACTGCCTTAAAGACATAAAACATAACCAGCAACCATACATTGTGTCACATCATTGCCTTAAAGATATAAAACATAACCAGCAACCATACATTGTATCACTTCACTGCCTTAAAGACATCAAGCATAACCCGCAACCATACATCGTATCACTTCACTGCCTTAAAGACATCAAGCATAACCCGCAACCATACATCGTATCACTTCACTGCCTTAAAGACATAAAACATAACCCGCAACCATACATTGTATCACTTCACTGCCTTAAAGACATCAAACATAACCAGCAACCATACATTGTATCACTTCACTGCCTTAAAGACATAAAACATAACCCGCAACCATACATTGTATCACTTCACTGCCTTAAAGACATAAAACATAACCCGCAACCATACATTGTATCACTTCACTGCCTTAAAGACATCAAGCATAACCCGCAACCATACATCGTATCACTTCACTGCCTTAAAGACATAAAACATAACCCTCAATCATACATCGTATCACTTCACTGCCTTAAATACATAAAACATAACCAGCAACCATACATTGTATCACTTCACTGCCTTAAAGACATCAAACATAACCAGCAACCATACATTGTATCACTTCACTGCCTTAAAGACATCAAGCATAACCCGCAACCATACATTGTATCACTTCACTGCCTTAAAGACATAAAACATAACCCGCAACCATACATTGTATCACTTCACTGCCTTAAAGACATAAAACATAACCCGCAACCATACATTGTATCACTTCACTGCCTTAAAGACATAAAACATAACCCGCAACCATACATTGTATCACTTCACTGCCTTAAAGACATAAAACATAACCCGCAACCATACATTGTATCACTTCACTGCCTTAAAGACATCAAACATAACCAGCAACCATACATTGTATCACTTCACTGCCTTAAAGACATAAACCATAACCCGCAACCATACATCATATCACGTCACTGCCTTAAAGACATAAACCATAACCCGCAACCATACATCGTATCACGTCACTGCCTTAAAGACATAAACCATAACCCGCAACCATACATCGTATCACGTCACTGCCTTAAAGACATAAAGCATAACCCGCAACCATACATCGTATCACGTCACTGCCTTAAAGACATAAAGCATAACCCGCAACCATACATCGTATCACATCACTGCCTTAAAGACATAAAGCATAACCCGCAACCATACATCGTATCACGTCAC
Organism: Panopea generosa; assembly: GCA_029582155.1. Lineage (NCBI taxonomy): Eukaryota > Metazoa > Mollusca > Bivalvia > Adapedonta > Hiatellidae > Panopea > Panopea generosa. Next base: position 37,697,685 of record CM055904.1, read on the forward strand.
TGACTTAAAGACATAAAGCATAACCCGCAACCATACATCGTATCACGTCACTGACTTAAAGACATAAAGCATAACCCGCAACCATACATTGTATCACGTCAGTGCCTTAAAGATATAAAACATAACCAGCAACCATACATTGTATTACGTCACTGACTTAAAGACATAAAGCATAACCCGCAATCATACATCGTATCACGTCACTGCCTTAAAGATATAAAACATAACCAGCAACCATACATTGTATTACGTCACTGACTTAAAGACATAAAGCATAACCCGCAACCATACATCGTATCACGTCACTGCCTTAAAGATATAAAACATAACCAGCAACCACACATTGTATCACGTCACTGACTTAAAGACATAAAGCATAACCCGCAACCATACATTGTATCACGTCAGTGCCTTAAAGATATAAAACATAACCAGCAACCATACATTGTATTACGTCACTGACTTAAAGACATAAAGCATAACCCGCAACCATACATCGTATCACGTCACTGCCTTAAAGATATAAAACATAACCAGCAACCATACATTGTATTACGTCACTGACTTAAAGACATAAAGCATAACCCGCAACCATACATCGTATCACGTCACTGCCTTAAAGATATAAAACATAACCAGCAACCACACATTGTATCACGTCACTGACTTAAAGACATAAAGCATAACCCGCAACCATACATTGTATCACGTCAGTGCCTTAAAGATATAAAACATAACCAGCAACCATACATTGTATTACGTCACTGACTTAAAGACATAAAGCATAACCCGCAACCATACATCGTATCACGTCACTGCCTTAAAGATATAAAGCATAACCCGCAACCATACATCGTATCACGTCACTGCCTTAAAGACATAAAGCATAACCCGCAACCATACATCGTATCACGTCACTGACTTAAAGACATAAAACATAACCCGCAACCATACATTGTATCACTTCACTGCCTTAATGACATAAAGCATAACCCGCAACCATACATTGTATCACTTCACTGCCTTAAATACATAAAACATAACCCGCAACCATACATTGTATCACTTCACTGCCTTAAAGACATAAAACATAACCAGCAACCATACATCGTATCACTTCACTGCCTTAAAGACATAAAACATAACCAGCAACCATACATTGTATCACTTCACTGCCTTAAAGACATAAAACATAACCCGCAACCATACATTGTAACCATACATTGTATCACTTCACTGCCTTAAAGACATAAAACATAACCCGCAACCATACATTGTATCACTTCACTGCCTTAAAGACATCAAACATAACCAGCAACCATACATTGTATCACTTCACTGCCTTAAAGACATAAAACATAACCAGCAACCATACATTGTATCACTTCACTGCCTTAAATACATAAAACATAACCCGCAACCATACATTGTATCACTTCACTGCCTTAAAGACATCAAACATAACCAGCAACCATACATTGTATCACTTCACTGCCTTAAAGACATAAAGCATAACCCGCAACCATACATTGTATCACTTCACTGCCTTAAAGACATAAAACATAACCCGCAACCATACATTGTATCACGTCACTGCCTTAAAGACATCAAGCATAACCCGCAACCATACATTGTATCACTTCACTGCCTTAAAGACATAAAACATAACCCGCAACCATACATTGTATCACTTCACTGCCTTAAATACATAAAACATAACCCGCAACCATACATTGTATCACTTCACTGCCTTAAAGACATCAAACATAACCCGCAACCATACATTGTATCACTTCACTGCCTTAAAGACATAAAACATAACCCGCAACCATACATTGTATCACTTCACTGCCTTAAAGACATAAAACATAACCCGCAACCATACATTGTATCACTTCACTGCCTTAAAGACATAAAACATAACCCGCAACCATACATTGTATCACTTCACTGCCTTAAATACATAAAACATAACCCGCAACCATACATTGTATCACTTCACTGCCTTAAAGACATCAAACATAACCCGCAACCATACATTGTATCACTTCACTGCCTTAAAGACATCAAACATAACCAGCAACCATACATTGTATCACTTCACTGCCTTAAAGACATAAAACATAACCCGCAACCATACATTGTATCACGTCACTGCCTTAAAGACAAAAAACATAACCAGCAACCATACATTGTATCACTTCACTGCCTTAAAGACATCAAGCATAACCCGTAACCATACATTGTATCACTTCACTGCCTTAAAGACATCAAGCATAACCCGCAACCATTCATTGTATCACTTCACTGCCTTAAAGAAATAAAGCATAACCCGCAACAATACATTGTATCACGTCACTGCCTTAAAGACATAAAACATAACCCGCAACCATACATTGTATCACTTCACTGCCTTAAAAACATAAAGCATAACCCGCAACCATACATTGTATCACTTCACTGCCTTAAAGACATAAAGCATAACCCGCAACAATACATTGTATCACGTCACTGCCTTAAAGACATAAAACATAACCCGCAACCATACATTGTATCACTTCACTGCCTTAAAGACATAAAACATAACCCGCAACCATACATTGTATCACGTCACTGCCTTAAAGACAAAAAACATAACCAGCAACCATACATTGTATCACTTCACTGCCTTAAAGACATCAAGCATAACCCGTAACCATACATTGTATCACTTCACTGCCTTAAAGACATCAAGCATAACCCGCAACCATACATTGTATCACTTCACTGCCTTAAAGACATAAAGCATAACCCGCAACAATACATTGTATCACGTCACTGCCTTAAAAACATAAAGCATAACCCGCAACCATACATTGTATCACTTCACTGCCTTAAAGTCATGAAGCATAACCCGCAACCATACATTGTATCACTTCACTGCCTTAAAGTCATGAAGCATAACCCGCAACCATACATTGTATCACTTCACTGCCTTAAAGACATCAAACATAACCAGCAACCATACATTGTATCTCTTCACTGCCTTAAAGTCATAAAGCATAACCCACAACCATACATTGTATCACGTCACTGCCTTAAAGACATAAAACATAACCCGCAACCATACATTGTATCACTTCACTGCCTTAAAGACATCAAACATAACCAGCAACCATACATTGTATCACTTCACTGCCTTAAAGACATCAAACATAACCCGCAACCATACATTGTATCACTTCACTGCCTTAAAGACATCAAACATAACCAGCAACCATACATTGTATCACTTCACTGCCTTAAAGTCATCAAGCATAACCCGCAACCATACATTGTATAACTTCACTGCCTTAAAGACATCAAACATAACCCGCAACCATACATTGTATCACTTCACTGCCTTAAAGACATCAAACATAACCAGCAACCATACATTGTATCACTTCACTGCCTTAAAGATATAAAACATAACCCGCAACCATACATTGTATCACGTCACTGCCTTAAAGATATAAAACATAACCCGCAACCATACATTGTATCACGTCACTGCCTTAAAGACAAAAAACATAACCAGCAACCATACATTGTATCACTTCACTGCCTTAAAGACATCAAGCATAACCCGTAACCATACATTGTATCACTTCACTGCCTTAAAGACATAAAGCATAACCCGCAACCATACATTGTATCACGTCACTGCCTTAAAGATATAAAACATAACCCGCAACCATACATTGTATCACGTCACTGCCTTAAAGACAAAAAACATAACCAGCAACCATACATTGTATCACTTCACTGCCTTAAAGACATCAAGCATAACCCGTAACCATACATTGTATCACTTCACTGCCTTAAAGATATAAAACATAACCCGCAACCATACATTGTATCACGTCACTGCCTTAAAGATATAAAACATAACCCGCAACCATACATTGTATCACGTCACTGCCTTAAAGACAAAAAACATAACCAGCAACCATACATTGTATCACTTCACTGCCTTAAAGACATCAAACATAACCCGCAACCATACATTGTATCACTTCACTGCCTTAAAGACATCAAGCATAACCCGCAACCATACATTGTATCACTTCACTGCCTTAAAGATATAAAACATAACCCGCAACCATATATTGTATCACGTCACTGCCTTAAAGATATAAAACATAACCCGCAACCATACATTGTATCACGTCACTGCCTTAAAGACAAAAAACATAACCAGCAACCATACATTGTATCACTTCACTGCCTTAAAGACATCAAGCATAACCCGTAACCATACATTGTATCACTTCACTGCCTTAAAGACATAAAGCATAACCCGCAACCATACATTGTATCTCTTCACTGCCTTAAAGAAATAAAACATAACCAGCAACCATACATTGTATCACTTCACTGCCTTAAAGTCATAAAGCATAACCCGCAACCATACATTGTGTCACGTCACTGACTTAAAGACATCAAGCATAACCCGTAACCATACATTGTATCACGTCACTGACTTAAAGACATCAAGCATAACCCGTAACCATACATTGTATCACTTCACTGCCTTAAAGACATAAAACATAACCCGCAACCATACATTGTATCACTTCACTGCCTTAAAGACATAAAGCATAACCCGCAACCATACATTGTATCACTTCACTGCCTTAAAGACATAAAGCATAACCCGCAACCATACATTGTATCATTTCACTGCCTTAAAGACATAAAACATAACCCGCAACCATACATTGTATCACGTCACTGACTTAAAGACATCAAGCATAACCCGCAACCATACATTGTATCACGTCACTGACTTCAAGACATCAAGCATAACCCGCAACCATACATTGTATCACTTCACTGCCTTAAAGACATAAAGCATAACCCGCAACCATACATTGTATCAGTTCACTGACTTAAAGACATCAAGCATAACCCGTAACCATACATTGTATCACTTCACTGCCTTAAAGACATAAAGCATAACCCGCAACCATACATTGTATCACTTCACTGCCTTAAAGACATAAAACATAACCCGCAACCATACATTGTATCACGTCACTGACTTAAAGACATTAAGCATAACCCGCAACCATACATTGTATCACGTCACTGACTTAAAGACATCAAGCATAACCCGCAACCATACATTGTATCACGTCACTGCCTTAAAGACATCAAGCATAACCCGCAACCATACATTGTATCACTTCACTGCCTTAAAGACATAAAGCATAACCCGCAACCATACATTGTATCACGTCACTGTCTTAAAGACATCAAGCATAACCCGCAACCATACATTGTATCACGTCACTGACTTAAAGACATCAAGCATAACCCGTAACCATACATTGTATCACTTCACTGCCTTAAAGACATAAAACATAACCCGCAACCATACATTGTATCACGTCACTGACTTAAAGACATCAAGCATAACCCGCAACCATACATTGTATCACGTCACTGCCTTCAAGACATAAAGCATAACCCGCAACCATACATTGTATCACTTCACTGCCTTAAAGACATAAAGCATAACCCGCAACCATACATTGTATCACGTCACTGACTTAAAGACATCAAGCATAACCCGCAACCATACATTGTATCACGTCACTGACTTAAAGACATCAAGCATAACCCGTAACCATACATTGTGTCACTTCACTGCCTTAAAGACATAAAACATAACCCGCAACCATACATTGTGTCACTTCACTGCCTTAAAGACATAAAACATAACCCGCAACCATACATTGTATCACTTCATTGCCTTAAAGACATAAAACATAACCCGCAACCATACATTGTGTCACTTCACTGCCTTAAAGACATAAAGCATAACCTGCAACCATACATTGTGTCACTTCATTGCCTTAAAGACATAAAGCATAACCCGCAACCATACATTGTGTCACTTCATTGCCTTAAAGACATAAAACATAACACGCAACCATACATTGTATCACTTCACTGCCTTAAAGACATCAAGCATAACCCGCAACCATACATTGTATCACTTCATTGCCTTAAAGACATAAAGCATAACCCGCAACCATACATTGTATCTCTTCACTGCCTTAAAGATATAAAACATAACCAGCAACCATACATTGTATCACTTCACTGCCTTAAAGTCATCAAGCATAACCCGCAACCATACATTGTATCACTTCACTGCCTTAAAGACATAAAGCATATCCCGCAACAATACATTGTATCACTTCACTGCCTTAAAGACATCAAACATAACCTGCAACCATACATTGTGTCACTTCATTGCCTTAAAGACATAAAGCATAACCCGCAACCATACATTGTATCACTTCATTGCCTTAAAGACATAAAGCATAACCCGCAACCATACATTGTGTCACTTCACTGCCTTAAAGACATCAAACATAACCCGCAACCATACATTGTGTCACTTCATTGCCTTAAAGACATAAAGCATAACCCGCAACCATACATTGTGTCACTTCACTGCCTTAAAGACATAAAACATAACCCGCAACCGTACATTGTGTCACTTCACTACCTTAAAGACATAAAACATAACCCGCAACCGTACATTGTGTCACTTCACTGCCTTAAAGACATAAAACATAACCCGCAACCGTACATTGTATCACTTCACTACCTTAAAGACATAAAGCATAACCCGCAACCGTACATTGTATCACTTCACTGCCTTAAAGACATAAAGCATAACCCGCAACCGTACATTGTATCACTTCATTGCCTTAAAGACATAAAGCATAACCCGCAACCATACATTGTATCACTTCATTGCCTTAAAGACATAAAACATAACCCGCAACCATACATTGTATCACTTCACTGCCTTAAAGACATAAAACATAACCCGCAACCGTACATTGTATCACTTCACTACCTTAAAGACATAAAGCATAACCCGCAACCATACATTGTATCTCTTCACTGCCTTAAAGACATCAAACATAACCAGCAACCATACATTGTATCACTTCACTGCCTTAAAGACATCAAACATAACCAGCAACCATACATTGTATCTCTTCACTGCCTTAAAGACATAAAGCATAACCCGCAACCATACATTGTATCTCTTCACTGCCTTAAAGATATAAAACATAACCCGCAACCATCCATTGTATCACTTCACTGCCTTAAAGTCATAAAGCATAACCCGCAACCATACATTGTATCACTTCACTGCCTTAAAGATATAAAACATAACCAGCAACCATACATTGTATCACTTCACTGCCTTAAAGACATCAAGCATAACCCGTAACCATACATTGTATCACGTCACTGCCTTAAAGACAAAAAACATAACCAGCAACCATACATTGTATCACTTCACTGCCTTAAAGACATAAAGCATAACCCGCAACCATACATTGTATCTCTTCACTGCCTTAAAGTCATAAAACATAACCAGCAACCATACATTGTATCACTTCACTGCCTTACAGATATAAAACATAACCAGCAACCATACATTGTATCACTTCACTGCCTTAAAGACATAAAACATAACCAGCAACCATACATTGTATCACTTCACTGCCTTAAAGACATAAAACATAACCAGCAACCATACATTGTATCACTTCACTGCCTTAAAGACATAAAGCATAACCAGCAACCATACATTGTATCACTTCACTGCCTTAAATACATAAAACATAACCCGCAACCATACATTGTATCACTTCACTGCCTTAAAGACATAAAGCATAACCCGCACATAACCAGCAACCATACATTGTATCACGTCACTGCCTTAAAGACATAAAGCATAACCCGCAACCATACATTGTATCACTTCACTGCCTTAAAGACATAAAACATAACCAGCAACCATACATTGTATCACGTCACTGCCTTAAAGACATAAAGCATAACCCGCAACCATACATTGTATCACTTCACTGCCTTAAAGACATAAAACATAACCCGCAACCATACATTGTATCACTTCACTGCCTTAAAGACATAAAGCATAACCCGCAACCATACATTGTATCACGTCACTGCCTTAAAGACATAAAGCATAACCAGCAACCATACATTGTATCACGTCACTGCCTTAAAGACATCAAGCATAACCCGCAACCATACATTGTATCACTTCACTGCCTTAAAGACATAAAACATAACACGCAACCATACATTGTATCACTTCACTGCCTTAAAGACATAAAGCATAACCCGCAACCATACATCGTATCACGTCACTGCCTTAAAGACATAAAGCATAACCCGCAACCATACATCGTATCACGTCACTGCCTTAAAGACATCAAGCATAACCCGCAACCATACATCGTATCACGTCACTGCCTTAAAGACATAAAGCATAACCCGCAACAGTACATTGTATCACTTCACTGCCTTAAAGATATAAAGCATAACCCGCAACCACACATTGTATCACGTCACTGCCTTAAAGACATTAAGCATAACCCGCAACCATACATTGTAACACTTCACTGCCTTAAAGACATGAAGCATAACCAGCAACCATACATTGTATCACGTCACTGCCTTAAAGACATCAAGCATAACCCGCAACCATACATTGTATCACTTCACTGCCTTAAAGACATAAAACATAACCCGCAACCATACATTGTATCACTTCACTGCCTTAAAGACATAAAGCATAACCTGCAACCATACATCGTATCACGTCACTGCCTTAAAGACATAAAGCATAACCAGCAACCATACATCGTATCACGTCACTGCCTTAAAGACATAAAGCATAACCAGCAACCATACATCGTATCACGTCACTGCCTTAAAGACATCAAGCATAACCCGCAACCATACATCGTATCACTTCACTGCCTTAAAGACATAAAGCATAACCCGCAACCATACATTGTATCACGTCACTGCCTTAAAGACATAAAACATAACCCGCAACCATACATTGTGTCACTTCATTGCCTTAAAGACATAAAGCATAACCCGCAACCATACATTGTATCACTTCATTGCCTTAAAGACATAAAGCATAACCCGCAACCATACATTGTGTCACTTCACTGCCTTAAAGACATCAAACATAACCCGCAACCATACATTGTGTCACTTCATTGCCTTAAAGACATAAAGCATAACCCGCAACCATACATTGTGTCACTTCACTGCCTTAAAGACATAAAACATAACCCGCAACCGTACATTGTGTCACTTCACTACCTTAAAGACATAAAACATAACCCGCAACCGTACATTGTGTCACTTCACTGCCTTAAAGACATAAAACATAACCCGCAACCGTACATTGTATCACTTCACTACCTTAAAGACATAAAGCATAACCCGCAACCGTACATTGTATCACTTCACTGCCTTAAAGACATAAAGCATAACCCGCAACCGTACATTGTATCACTTCATTGCCTTAAAGACATAAAGCATAACCCGCAACCATACATTGTATCACTTCATTGCCTTAAAGACATAAAACATAACCCGCAACCATACATTGTATCACTTCACTGCCTTAAAGACATAAAACATAACCCGCAACCGTACATTGTATCACTTCACTACCTTAAAGACATAAAGCATAACCCGCAACCATACATTGTATCTCTTCACTGCCTTAAAGACATCAAACATAACCAGCAACCATACATTGTATCACTTCACTGCCTTAAAGACATCAAACATAACCAGCAACCATACATTGTATCTCTTCACTGCCTTAAAGACATAAAGCATAACCCGCAACCATACATTGTATCTCTTCACTGCCTTAAAGATATAAAACATAACCCGCAACCATCCATTGTATCACTTCACTGCCTTAAAGTCATAAAGCATAACCCGCAACCATACATTGTATCACTTCACTGCCTTAAAGATATAAAACATAACCAGCAACCATACATTGTATCACTTCACTGCCTTAAAGACATCAAGCATAACCCGTAACCATACATTGTATCACGTCACTGCCTTAAAGACAAAAAACATAACCAGCAACCATACATTGTATCACTTCACTGCCTTAAAGACATAAAGCATAACCCGCAACCATACATTGTATCTCTTCACTGCCTTAAAGTCATAAAACATAACCAGCAACCATACATTGTATCACTTCACTGCCTTACAGATATAAAACATAACCAGCAACCATACATTGTATCACTTCACTGCCTTAAAGACATAAAACATAACCAGCAACCATACATTGTATCACTTCACTGCCTTAAAGACATAAAACATAACCAGCAACCATACATTGTATCACTTCACTGCCTTAAAGACATAAAGCATAACCAGCAACCATACATTGTATCACTTCACTGCCTTAAATACATAAAACATAACCCGCAACCATACATTGTATCACTTCACTGCCTTAAAGACATAAAGCATAACCCGCACATAACCAGCAACCATACATTGTATCACGTCACTGCCTTAAAGACATAAAGCATAACCCGCAACCATACATTGTATCACTTCACTGCCTTAAAGACATAAAACATAACCAGCAACCATACATTGTATCACGTCACTGCCTTAAAGACATAAAGCATAACCCGCAACCATACATTGTATCACTTCACTGCCTTAAAGACATAAAACATAACCCGCAACCATACATTGTATCACTTCACTGCCTTAAAGACATAAAGCATAACCCGCAACCATACATTGTATCACGTCACTGCCTTAAAGACATAAAGCATAACCAGCAACCATACATTGTATCACGTCACTGCCTTAAAGACATCAAGCATAACCCGCAACCATACATTGTATCACTTCACTGCCTTAAAGACATAAAACATAACACGCAACCATACATTGTATCACTTCACTGCCTTAAAGACATAAAGCATAACCCGCAACCATACATCGTATCACGTCACTGCCTTAAAGACATAAAGCATAACCCGCAACCATACATCGTATCACGTCACTGCCTTAAAGACATCAAGCATAACCCGCAACCATACATCGTATCACGTCACTGCCTTAAAGACATAAAGCATAACCCGCAACAGTACATTGTATCACTTCACTGCCTTAAAGATATAAAGCATAACCCGCAACCACACATTGTATCACGTCACTGCCTTAAAGACATTAAGCATAACCCGCAACCATACATTGTAACACTTCACTGCCTTAAAGACATGAAGCATAACCAGCAACCATACATTGTATCACGTCACTGCCTTAAAGACATCAAGCATAACCCGCAACCATACATTGTATCACTTCACTGCCTTAAAGACATAAAACATAACCCGCAACCATACATTGTATCACTTCACTGCCTTAAAGACATAAAGCATAACCTGCAACCATACATCGTATCACGTCACTGCCTTAAAGACATAAAGCATAACCAGCAACCATACATCGTATCACGTCACTGCCTTAAAGACATAAAGCATAACCAGCAACCATACATCGTATCACGTCACTGCCTTAAAGACATCAAGCATAACCCGCAACCATACATCGTATCACTTCACTGCCTTAAAGACATAAAGCATAACCCGCAACCATACATTGTATCACGTCACTGCCTTAAAGACATAAAACATAACCCGCAACCATACATTGTATCACTTCACTGCCTTAAATACATAAAGCATAACCCGCAACCATACATCGTATCACTTCACTGCCTTAAAGACATAAAGCATAACCCGCAACCATACATCGTATCACTTCACTGCCTTAAAGACATCAAGCATAACCCGCAACCATACATCGTATCACGTCACTGCCTTAAAGACATAAAACATAACCCGCAACCATACATCGTATCACGTCACTGCCTTAAAGACATAAAACATAACCCGCAACCATACATCGTATCACTTCACTGCCTTAAAGACATAAAACATAACCCGCAACCATACATTGTATCACTTCACTGACAATACATTGTATCACTTCACTGCCTTAAAGACATAAAACATAACCCGCAACCATACATTGTATCACTTCACTGCCTTGAAGACATAAAGCATAACCCGCAACCATACATTGTATCACTTCACTGCCTTAAAGACATAAAACATAACCCGCAACCATACATTGTATCACTTCACTGACAATACATTGTATCACTTCACTGCCTTAAAGACATAAAACATAACCCGCAACCATACATTGTGTCACTTCACTGCCTTAAAGACATAAAACATAACCCGCAACCATACATTGTGTCACTTCACTGCCTTAAAGACATAAAGCATAACCCGCAACCATACATTGTGTCACTTCACTGCCTTAAAGACATAAAACATAACCCGCAACCATACATTGTGTCACTTCACTCCCTTAAAGACATAAAACATAACCCGCAACCATACATTGTGTCACTTCACTGCCTTAAAGACAAAAAACATAACCCGCAACCATACATTGTGTCACTTCACTGCCTTAAAGACATAAAACATAACCCGCAACCATACATTGTGTCACTTCACTGCCTTAAAGACATAAAACATAACCCGCAACCATACATTGTGTCACTTCACTGCCTTAAAGACATGAAGCATAACCAGCAACCACACATTGTATCACTTCACTGCCTTAAAGACATGAAGCATAACCCGCAACCACACATTGTATCACTTCACGGCCTTAAAGACATAAAGCATAACCCGCAACCACACATTGTATCACTTCACTGCCTTAAATACATAAAACATAACCCGCAACCATACATTGTATCACTTCACTGCCTTAAAGACATAAAGCATAACCAGCAACCATACATTGTATCACTTCACTGCCTTAAAGACATAAAGCATAACCCGCAACCATACATTGTATCACTTCACTGCCTTAAAGACATAAAACATAACCCGCAACCATACATTGTATCACTTCACTGCCTTAAAGACATATAACCCGCAACCATACATTGTATCACTTCACTGCCTTAAAGACATAAAACATAACCCGCAACCATACATTGTATCACTTCACTGCCTTAAAGATATCAAACATAACCAGCAACCATACATTGTATCACTTCACTGCCTTAAAGACATAAAGCATAACCCGCAACCATACATTGTATCACTTCACTGCCTTAAAGACAAAAAACATAACCCGCAACCATACATTGTATCACTTCACTGCCTTAAAGACATAAAACATAACCCGCAACAATACATTGTATCACGTCACTGCCTTAAAGACATCAAGCATAACCCGCAACCATACATTGTGTCACTTCACTGCCTTAAAGACATAAAACATAACCCGCAACAATACATTGTATCACTTCACTGCCTTAAAGACATAAAACATAACCCGCAACCATACATTGTATCACTTCACTGCCTTAAAGACATAAAACATAACCCTCAACAATACATTGTATCACTTCACTGCCTTAAAGACATAAAACATAACCCGCAACAATACATTGTATCACGTCACTGCCTTAAAGACATCAAGCATAACCCGCAACCATACATTGTGTCACTTCACTGCCTTAAAGACATAAAACATAACCCGCAACAATACATTGTATCACTTCACTGCCTTAAATACATAAAACATAACCCGCAACAATACATTGTATCACTTCACTGCCTTAAAGACATAAAACATAACCCGCAACCATACATTGTATCACTTCATTGCCTTAAAGACACATAACCCGCAACCATACATTGTATCCTATCATTGCCTTAAATACATAAAACAGAACCAACAACCATACATTGTATCACTTCATTGCCTTAAAGACATAAAACATAACCCGAAACCATACATTGTATCACATCATTGCCTTAAAGACATAAAACATAACCCGCAACCATACATTGTATCACTTCATTGCCTTAAAGACACATAACCCGCAACCATACATTGTATCCTGTCATTGCCTTAAATACATAAAACATAACCCGCAACCAAACATTGTATCACTTCATTGCATTTAAGACATAAAACATAACCCGCAACCATACATTGTATCACTTCATTGCATTTAAGACATAAAACATAACCAGCAACCATACATTGTATCACGTCACTGCCTTAAAGACATAAAACATAACCGCAACCATACATTGTGTCACATCATTGCCTTAAAGACATAAAACATAACCAGCAACCATACATTGTATCACTTCACTGCCTTGAAGACATCAAACATAACCCGCAAAAATACATTGTATCACGTCACTGCCTTAAAGACATAAAACATAACCCGCAACCATACATTGTATCACTTCATTGCCTTAAAGACATGAAACATAACCCGCAACCATACATTGTATCACTTCACTGCCTTAAAGACATAAAACATAACCCGCAACCATACATTGTATCACGTCACTGACTTAAAGACATAAAACATAACCAGCAACCATACATTGTATCACTTCATTGCCTTAAATACATAAAACATAACCCGCAACCATACATTGTAGCACGTCACTGCCTTAAAGACATAAAACAAAACCAGCAACCATACATTGTATCACGTCACTGCCTTAAAGACATAAAACATAACCCGCAACCAAACATTGTATCACTTCACTGCCTTTAAAACAAATGATGAACTTTTCTGTTATCGTGTGTTTGTATGAGCACATGAGTATAAAAGCTTACTTTCTATTTGAATAAGAATAGTGGAAATTAGACCTGCTCGAAAAGTAACACGCGTTTCTACTTCCTAAACACAATGACACTTTCATTGCACTTAAACTGTTCATAACGGTATGTCAGTTATTTTCCGTCTAATGGAAGTCACACCAAGCCATTAATGTTACACACTGTAATGTCATACAGGATTTTATTAATCAAATATCATTTATCAGAAAATATATAGATTTATTAAATATAAAGTTATTAGAATATTAGACACACACTGAAGTCAAAACATAACATATATATTTATTTTTCTGTCGTCTCAAACCATTTCTATTACATACACAACCACTTCTTTTGTACATTGTATGATTCCAGAGGATTCTTTTATCTTGCCCTTCTTTTAATTATACTGAACCAAACAGCTAACCGACCACCTGACATAATATGTATCTGAAATTTTATGGGTTTTTCTTAAAAAAATATTAACGCAGTTTCCATTTAATTTGAACTTAAATATGAAAATACATTTAAGTTATATAAAATAAAGAAATCAAAAACTGTTGATGTCGTATAAACATTTAAATAACCTTCTCAATATATCGACAAAGATATTGGTAATAAAAAAGTGGCGGGTTAGCTGATCCGCCCAGTATAGCATAACTGTTTGAAAATCAGATACAGAAAAACTTAATACTAACATAATTTTTATCTTGTGTCAAGCCATTACAATTACACACACCGGTTTTAGTAAATAGATACAATTATTTACATACTTAGAAATGCAGATAAAGATGTCAAAAATGGATTTCTGTTGATCTGTTGCCTCGAATCATATCAATGTCTGTTTTTGTAGAGAATGGGCTTGAAGGGGATTTATATTAAATGTTATCCTGTTGCATTATATAATAGAAAATTAGAGACATAAGCAAATGCTAACAGTACTTAGTCTTTGGTATGACCATTGCAGTTAGATGAAGATTATCGCGCGCACAGTCTACCACTTGACATTTCCGAGCAAATAGCACACGTTGCCAGATTGTTTGTGTGTGTTTTTTCATTGCTATTGTTGTATAATTCAATGTATTGTGTTGTTGTTCTGTTTTTATGCTGGTTTATTTTGTGGAAGTTTTGTCTTTGGAAAACATCATTTTGTTGAGCTTATTTTCTTATGAAATATATATCATATATACAGCCTAACTATGCCATGTTAACCGGACCAAAGAAGAAGTTTCCGTGGATAGAATACAATGGCCAGACCGTTTCCGACACACAGTTTATCATAGAGTTTCTTAACAAGGAATTCAACAAAGATTTGGATGTCGACTTGGATACATCGGAGAAGGCCATTGGGTGGGCAATACAGCGATGGTTGGAAGAGTCAACATACTGGTGAACTTTAGCTATATCTACATTTTCAATTTATTATACGAAATCATATAGTTTGAAGACACTTACTGTGACGGTCTCGTCCTTCTCTACCATGAAAAGATATTTACATTTACATTTTTCTACAAAAGACTCAGTACATAATAGCATTATTGATATAGATAAAATTGTATCCATGAACTGTACATTATTGCACATGTATATACTATCAAATTTACATTACATATTAAAATAAATACTTTTTAGTTATAAGGATATAGACAAAAACAATTATGTTAATCTATTTTAATCAATACAATTGATATATTTTATTAATACCAATCTGTTTGCTAGTTTAACTTATTTCTATAATGACACTGCCACGTGCATACCTTCATTTAGGTCGAGTGCCACACTAAGATGGCAGCATTACTTTGACGAGATGGTTGCAACCAAGGCAGAAATTCCAATGATTGCTCATGGTTAGTAACACATTATCACATTCAACACAATCAAATATATCTTATATCTGGTTGTTATTCAACGAACAAAGCCCGTGTGGTTCCGGCTAAGAATAGAATCACTGTCAATCTCTGCAGAGGGGTAGGAATCCTCCGAATTGGTGTCATGTTCATTTTATCATTTTTTTTGTCATGTTCACTATTGTGGTTAAATTATCAACCCCTTTGTGGTTCCAGGGAGCCATGAATGATGGTAAGAATAGGATCACCGTGGCTTATGCATGTTCTAAGAAACAAATTGAGTAACACGATATAATTTGCTGAAACTATGCAGTTCTGCAGGTATCAAGGTTCATCTTGCATATTCATGTATTTTTTAATCTGTATGTTAATTTGTTGTTTTTGTACATGTAGTGTGAACCTGGAATCTTCCTTCCGGTTGGTGTCGAATAACCTATATTGTGTTGGTAAGCCGTAAAACCCTATTCATTCATTCATTCATTCATTCAACGAATCATGAGTTATGAAGATGAGCAGTAACTGTTACACAATGCATTACCATGAGGAATAAGAAATTGTGTAACCAACAGGTGATGCGGTAACTAATGGATACAGCCACAAAAGCAGTATATAAGGCGTAATTATATAATAAGTAACAGCAGGGGTCGCCACCTTCCATAGGTCAGAAGCAAAATACGTCACTATGAAGCTTAAACCTGTATGAGTTTTTCAGTTTCACAAGTTTCATTTATAAAAATCTATTGAGATTACGACTAAGTGTCACATTGATGATATTGATTAAATGTGACATTAATTAAAACATGACACAATGAATAAGTTTAAAACGTTGTGTAAGACGTATGTAGTCATGCACATATTGGCGGATTCCACAATTGGAATAATATATTCTCTGTCTCTTACAAGGAAATCCACTTCCGAAATTAAAATCTAACCACTATTCATAATTGTGTTCGTTTGAATCTATACTGTTACCCAGTTGAAACATATACCTAGTATTAGGATTTTGATTGATTGATTGATTGAATATTTAGTGTCATTTTTATGCCATCGAGGGATTACAGACGATCAGTTAACCTAACCACTGTTCCCTGGGATTAACCAGTACTCGAGCACACCCCATCTCCGCAAGTAACTGATAACGTTCCCACTTGAATCAGTGGTGAGAGACGAATGATAATGAGACACAATGTCGTATATCAATCATCACGGAGACTGTTGCCGGGCGGGGATTCGAACTCACGACCACTGGATAGTATTAGGAAGTATATTATAAGCGTAGAACAGTTTGTACTATGCTATTAATTGCAGCACCACACCGAGTATTACATTAGTTATGATAAGTATTCAGTGTAAGATGTAAGACCATAAAATAGTGTAACATCTAAACGACACAGATTTTAACGTACGTACGTAATATCAGCCAGCCAGCCAGCAGCATTCCAGTCAGCATGTCAGCAAGCCAGCATACCAGGCCAGTTAGCCAACATGCCAGACAGCCAGCATGCCAGCCATTCAGGCAGCCAGCATGCAGTATGCCGGACAGCCAGCAGCATGCCAGTCATCATGCTAGCCAGCCAGCTAGCTAGTTAGTCCGCCAGCAGTATTCCAGTCAGCATGCCAGCAAGCCAGCATGTCAGAAAGCCAGCATACCTGGCCAGTTAGCCAACATGCCAGACAGCCAGCACGACAGCCATTCAGGCAGCCAGCATGCAGTATGCCAGACAGCCAGCAGCATGCCAGTCATCATGCTAGCCAGCCAGCCAACCAGCATGCCAGCCAGCCAGCTAGCTTGTCAGTCAGCAAGTCAACCAGCCACACACACTCACCTACCCCCCCCCCCCCCCCCCCACACACACACACACATACACACACACACACACACACATACTCACCTAATGACCAATTCGTAATGGTCTTGCTCCATATGTAAATTTTATATTTAAGGAATTATGAAACGAAAATATGGCAGTGCCTCCTACAAACAAGGGAGTGGTCGTTACACGAAGGACGAGCTGGAACAGATGATGATTAAGGATCTTAATGTACTGTCTACTATATTAGGTAATAGTTACCAGTGTTACGTAGCAGTCAAGTTTACTTTATATCCCACAAACATGTCCATTTTTGAAATGTTCTACTTTAAGCATCATTTTCTAAAAAAGATAAATAAATATAATCTTATTAATAGGTGGAATAAATAATCTAAAAGAGATTTTTTTTTCTTTTTCATAAAGTTATATAACTACTATGAATGTGATAGCATGTATTGGATTATCTAAGCTAAATCTTAACATTAATTATGTTCTAAGATATAAAAAAAAATATCAAAAGATTCAATAATATTTCTTCTTGTGTACATTCCAACAAAAGAAACTGAAATATAAAACATATAAAATCTATCGTGTATACAATCTGACACTTCTTATTAGTACCTAAATTGAAGAAAACTGAAGTTTAAAAAAATATGCTTGTTTCTAGCTACAATTGCATATGCTTGTGTTACTAAACATACAAAAAGTATCGGCTATAGCCAATAGTTATTGCACAGAGTAACACTATGATAAACTTAAAGTTAATGCTCCGTGTATGTTTTCAAATATTGGTTTATTTGCCATTTTTAAGATCATTTCCATACATACATACATACATAAATAATTGAATATTTTATTGACCTTGGTGATTTGATTGTGTTTTGTTATTGTAACTGGTCAAATGGCAATATATATATAGGAATCTTTATATTATAGTATGATCGTCCGCCCGTAAGGGACTATACGTATATCCTGTTGTGGATTTTTATATTTTATTTAACTATTGAGAAAAGTGTGTTAGTTATGTGTGGGGCGTGTATTGCGTGTACAAGCTATGTTCGGGTCGTGCACTAGTTATGTGTGGGTGTGTATTGCGTGTGCTAGCTATGTTCGGGGCGTGCACTAGTTATGCGTTGGGCGTGTATTGCGTGTACTAGCTATTTTCGGGGAGTGTATTAGTTATGTGTGGGGCGTGTATTGCGTGTATTAGCTATGTTCGGGGCGTGCACTAGTTATACGTGGGGCGTGTATTGCGTGTACTAACTATGTTTTGGGTGTGTGCTAGTTATGTGTGGGGCGTTTATTGCGTGTACTAGCTATGTTCGGGGTGTGTGCTAGTTATGTGTGGGGCTTGTACTAGTAAGGTGTGGGCGCGTACTAGCTATGTTCGGGGCATGTGCTAGTTATGTGTGGGGCGTGTACTGGCTATTTTCGGGGCGTGCGGTAGTTATGTGTTGGGCGTGTACTAATTATGTTCGGGGAGTGAACTAGTTATTTGTGGTGCGTGTACTAGCTATGTTCGGGGTGTGTACTAGTTATGTGTGGGGCATGTACTAGTTAGGTGTGGGCGTGTACTACCTATGTACGGTCTAGATACCTATGTTCTAGATAATAAATGTGTTTTTTAGTTTTTTAACTAAATGTAATATTAATGTTATTTCTTTCAAAAGGCGATAAAAGATACCTGATGGGCGGTGACAGTCCTACCACATTTGACTGTGCCATGTTTGGCCAACTGGTCCAGTACCAGAATATGCCCGATAGTTGCCTGGCAACTAAACATCTCGGTATGCAATCTATTTCCTGAACATTTGGTATCTTATAATAGACAAGAAACTATACAGTTTATGTTTAAGTAAAAGTATGCCTCACCCGTCTGCTCTTTTTATTGTATTGTCAGCTTTCATCAGATTTATTTAAATTGAATTATTATGTTTTGTTTCCATTATTGACAATGTTGTATACATTTAATTTACACCTAACTTAATGTAATTTTAGACTGAAATTGAACTAAACATTGCTACTTCAAGGGATGACCTAAAGTTATAATTATTTTTCTATTAGCAACTTGTCAACTTGAGTATACATGCCGTTTACATATAACTTATTTATATGATACAACCAAGAAGCGGGTAAGTGTACATGACATCGTTATTCATTTAACATTCTATTTAATCAAATAAGAACAAACATGTCTTACTTGAGACGTAGTATATGAACGAAAGAACCTCCACTTCATCAACGGTACAAACACGTTTTATGGTGTCTCTAATCGATGTTTTATGGTCTCTAATCGATGTGTGTACTGTTACTGTTTCAATGGAATGTTTCCCCGTAGTACTGGTAGCTAATTGTGTTTCAGTGATTTAGTTGTACTGTTGATACTGTGATGAATGTGTCGTGTAAATGCTACGTCACCTGCAGGAATGGTGTTCTCATTTAATCAACAACTTGATCAAAATAATCAAGGTAAATCAATACTTGTCTATATTTCAGTATCTCTGACAAATTTGAATGAGTTTGTTAAACGAATCAAGACAAAATATTGGCCGGACTGGAACGAAAGAACGAAGATGGGGCTTCAGAAGAAGGATTAGCACGGACTAAAGTGACACGGGGTGGCCATGATTTTAAATGTGGTCACTATGTGCGGATTGGTACAACTGTAATATGCGGTGACATACTGTGATTGGTACACGTGTATAATTGCGGTGACATACTGTGAATTGTGCACGTGTATGATTGCAGTTACATACTGTGTTTGGTACACGTGTATGATTGCGGTGACATACTGTGAATTGTGCACGTGTATGATTGCAGTTACATACTGTGTTTGGTACACGTGTATGATTGCGGTGACATACTGTGAATTGTGCACGTGTATGATTGCAGTTATATACTGTGTTTGGTACACGTGTATAATTGCGGTGACAAACTGTGATTGGTACACGTATATAATCGCGGTGACATACTGTGATTGGTACACGTGTATAATTGCGGTGACATACTGTGATTTGTGCACGTGTATGATTGCGGTTACATACTGTGATTGGTACACGTGTATGATTGCAGTTACATACTGTGATTGGTACACGTGTATGATTGCAGTTACATACTGTGATTGGTACACGTGTATGATTGCAGTTACATACTGTGATTGGTATACGTGTATGATTGCAGTTACATACTGTGATTGGTACACGTGTATAATTGCAGTTACATACTGTGTTTGGTACACGTGTATAATTGCGGTGACAAACTGTGATTGGTACACGTATATAATCGCGGTGACATACTGTGATTGGTACACGTATATAATCGCGGTGACATACTGTGATTGGTACACGTGTATAATTGCGGTGACATACTGTGATTTGTGCACGTGTATGATTGCAGTTACATACTGTGATTGGTACACGTGTATGATTGCAGTTACATACTGTGATTGGTACACGTGTATGATTGCAGTTACATACTGTGATTGGTACACGTGTATGATTGCAGTTACATACTGTGATTGGTATACGTGTATGATTGCAGTTACATACTGTGATTGGTACACGTGTATGATTGCAGTTACATACTGTGATTGGTACACGTGTATGATTGCAGTTACATACTGTGATTGGTACACGTGTATAATTGCGGTGACATACTGTTCAACATATTGCATCACCATGATGTTTCTTTGAAGACACTGAGATTCTGTTTCCCTTTTCCCAGACACCGATTCTACTATTGTGTAACTATTATAGTATCAGTGTGTTCTGTAATATACATTAGATATGTGTAACTACTATAGCTTCAGTGTGTTCTGTAATATACATTAGATATGTGTAACTATTATAGCTTCAGTGTGTTCTCTAATATACATTAGATATGTGTAACTATTATAGCTTCAGTGTGTTCTGTAATATACATTAGATATGTGTAACTACTATAGCTTCAGTGTGTTCTGTAATATACATTAGATATGTGTAACTACTATAGCTTCAGTGTGTTCTGTAATATACATTAGATATGTGTAACTACTATAGCTTCAGTGTGTTCTGTAATATACATTAGATATGTGTAACTACTATAGCTTCAGTGTGTTCTGTAATATACATTAGATATGTGTAACTACTATAGCTTCAGTGTGTTCTGTAATATACATTAGATATGTGTAACTACTATAGCTTCAGTGTGTTCTGTAATATACATTAGATATGTGTAACTACTATAGCTTCAGTGTGTTCTGTAATATACATTAGATATGTGTAACTATTATAGTTTCAGTGTGTTCTGTAATATACATTAGATATGTGTAACTACTATAGCTTCAGTGTGTCCTGTAATATACATTAGATATGTGGAACTACTATAGCTTCAGTGTGTCCTGTAATATACATTAGATATGTGTAACTACTATAGCTTCAGTGTGTCCTGTAATATACATTAGATATGTGTAACTACTATAGCTTCAGTGTGTCCTGTAATATACATTAGATATGTGTAACTACTATAGCTTCAGTGTGTTCTGTAATATACATTAGATATGTGTAACTACTATAGTATCAGTGTGTTCTGTAATATACATTAGATATGTGTAACTACTATAGTATCAGTGTGTTCTGTAATATACATTAGATATGTGTAACTACTATAGTATCAGTGTGTTCTGTAATATACATTAGATATGTGTAACTACTATAGTATCAGTGTGTCCTGTAATATACATTAGATATGTGTAACTACTATAGCTTCAGTGTGTCCTGTAATATACATTAGATATGTGTAACTACTATAGCTTCAGTGTGTTCTGTAATATACATTAGATATGTGTAACTACTATAGCTTCAGTGTGTCCTGTAATATACATTAGATATGTGTAACTACTATAGCTTCAGTGTGTTCTGTAATATACATTAGATATGTGTAACTACTATAGCTTCAGTGTGTTCTGTAATATACATTAGATATGTGTAACTACTATAGCTTCAGTGTGTTCTGTAATATACATTAGATATGTGTAACTACTATAGTATCAGTGTGTCCTGTAATATACATTAGATATGTGTAACTACTATAGCTTCAGTGTGTCCTGTAATATACATTAGATATGTGTAACTACTATAGCTTCAGTGTGTCCTGTAATATACATTAGATATGTGGAACTACTATAGCTTCAGTGTGTCCTGTAATATACATTAGATATGTGTAACTACTATAGCTTCAGTGTGTCCTGTAATATACATTAGATATGTGTAACTACTATAGCTTCAGTGTGTCCTGTAATATACATTAGATATGTGGAACTACTATAGCTTCAGTGTGTTCTGTAATATACATTAGATATGTGGAACTACTATAGTTTCAGTGTGTTCTGTAATATACATTAGATATGTGGAACTACTATAGTTTCAGTGTGTTCTGTAATATACATTAGATATGTGTAACTACTATAGTATCAGTGTGTCCTGTAATATACATTAGATATGTGTAACTACTATAGCTTCAGTGTGTCCTGTAATATACATTAGATATGTGTAACTACTATAGCTTCAGTGTGTCCTGTAATATACATTAGATATGTGTAACTACTATAGCTTCAGTGTGTCCTGTAATATACATTAGATATGTGGAACTACTATAGCTTCAGTGTGTTCTGTAATATACATTAGATATGTGGAACTACTATAGTTTCAGTGTGTTCTGTAATATACATTAGATATGTGGAACTACTATAGTTTCAGTGTGTTCTGTAATATACATTAGATATGTGGAACTACTATAGTTTCAGTGTGTTCTGTAATATACATTAGATATGTGGAGAGTGATCTTTTTAAATGGCAAATAAACATATAAATCATGTTTTGAAGTAAAATGTGTTTTACTTGACATATTGAAATATATACTGCAAAAACTGATTTTAAATTGAGGAAAGCCAATAAAAATATAGTATTGCCAAAACTGCACACAAATAATTATATTACAGTAACCTATAATCGTCTTTCTGTTTTATTTCAAACAGTATTCAATCGAATTTTTAAAAAATGGCGAATTTTTTAAATTACTGTTTTCGCGATAATGATTTATGTTTTTCTCCAAAAGATGTCTTCAAAAAATCAGAATAGATCAAATAATTTTTGACTGACACAAGCACCGACAACAATATTCCTATATCTATATATGACTAACAATGAACAAAATGCTGTTTAAAACAGATAACAACAACAACAATAACAACACATTTCAAACCTTTAAATCTGACCAGACTAGCCCCATACATTCGTAAGACCAATACTAAGGTAGCGGTTCTGTTTATAAGCCATTTCATACATTGTTTGCATGTTATAGTTTTCCTTGAATTCTATATTATGTCAGGCATACGCTATTTGTGTGCTTTAAAACTTGAAAGGCGATATATTTGATACAATCTTTGGTATACCCTTTTGAACTTACGGTATAGGTATATGAATGTGAACTTATTATCAATGTGTATGGGTGTGAACATTCTGTCAAGGTGTATGGGTGTGAACATTCTGTCAAGGTGTATGGGTATGAACATTTTGTCAAGGTGTAAACATTTTGTCAAGGTGTATTGGTGTGAATTTATTGTCAATGTGTATGGGTGTGAACATTTTGTCAAGATGTATGGGTGTGAACATTTTGTCAAGGTGTATTGGTGTGAATTTATTGTCAAGGTGTATGGGTGCGAACATTCTGTCAAGGTGTATCGGTATGAACATTTTGTCAAGGTGTAAACATTTTGTCAAGGTGTATTGGTGTGAATTTATTGTCAATGTGTATGGGTGTAAACATTCTGTCAAGGTGTATGGGTGTGAACATTCTGTCAAGGTGTATGGGTATGAACATTCTGTCAAGGTGTATGGATGTGAACATTCTGTCAAGGTGTATGGGTGTGAACATTTTGTCAAGGTGTGAACATTTTGTCAAGGTGTATTGATGTGAATTTATTGTCAATGTGTATGGGTGTAAACATTCTGTCAAGGTGTATGGGTGTGAACATTCTGTCAATGTGTATGGGTGTGAACATTCTGTCAAGGTGTATGGATGTGAACATTCTGTCAAGGTGTATGGGTGTGAATTTATTGTCAATGTGTATGGGTGTGAACATTTTGTCAAGATGTATGGGTGTGAACATTTTGTCAAGGTGTATTGGTGTGAATTTATTGTCAAGGTGTATGGGTGTGAACATTCTGTCAATGTGTATGGGTGTGAACATTCTGTCAAGGTGTATGGATGTGAACATTCTGTCAAGGTGTATGGGTGTGAACATTTTGTCAAGGTGTGAACGTTTTGTCAAGATGTATTGGTGTGAATTTATTGTCAAGGTGTATGGGTGTGAACATTCTGTCAAGGTGTATCGGTATGAACATTTTGTCAAGGTGTAAACATTTTGTCAAGGTGTATTGGTGTGGATTTATTGTCAATGTGTATGGGTGTGAACATTCTGTCAAGGTGTATGGATGTGAACATTCTGTCACGGTGTATTGGAGTGAATTTATTGTCAATGTGTATGGGTGTGAACATTCTGTCATGGTGTATAGGTGTGAACATTCTGTCAAGGTGTATTGGAGTGAATTTATTGTCAATGTGTATGGAAGTGAACATTCTGTCAAGGTGTATGGGTGTGAACATTCTGTCAATGTGTATGGGTGTGAACATTCTGTCAAGGTGTATTGGAGTGAATTTATTGTCAATGTGTATGGGTGTGAACATTCTGTCAAGGTGTATGGATGTGAACATTCTGTCAAGGTGTATGGGTGTGAACATTTTGTCAAGGTGTGAACATTTTGTCAAGATGTATTGGTGTGAATTTATTGTCAAGGTGTATGGGTGTGAACATTCTGTCAAGGTGTATCGGTATGAACATTTTGTCAAGGTGTAAACATTTTGTCAAGGTGTATTGGTGTGGATTTATTGTCAATGTGTATGGGTGTGAACATTCTGTCAAGGTGTATGGATGTGAACATTCTGTCAAGGTGTATGGATGTGAACATTCTGTCAAGGTGTATGGGTGTGAATTTATTGTCAATGTGTATGGGTGTGAACATTTTGTCAAGATGTATGGGTGTGAACATTTTGTCAAGGTGTATTGGTGTGAATCTATTGTCAAGGTGTATGGGTGTGAACATTCTGTCAATGTGTATGGGTGTGAACATTCTGTCAAGGTGTATGGATGTGAACATTCTGTCAAGGTGTATGGGTGTGAACATTTTGTCAAGGTGTGAACATTTTGTCAAGATGTAATGGTGTGAATTTATTGTCAAGGTGTATGGGTGTGAACATTCTGTCAAGGTGTATCGGTATGAACATTTTGTCAAGGTGTAAACATTTTGTCAAGGTGTATTGGTGTGGATTTATTGTCAAGGTGTATGGATGTGAACATTCTGTCAAGGTGTATGGGTGTGAACATTTTGTCAAGGTGTGAACATTTTGTCAAGATGTATTGGTGTGAATTTATTGTCAATGTGTATGGGTGTGAACATTCTGTCAAGGTGTATCGGTATGAACATTTTGTCAAGGTGTAAACATTTTGTCAAGGTGTATTGGTGTGGATTTATTGTCAATGTGTATGGGTGTGAACATTCTGTCAAGGTGTGTGGATGTGAACATTCTGTCAAGGTGTATGGGTGTGAATTTATTGTCAATGTGTATGGGTGTAAACATTTTGTCAAGATGTATGGGTGTGAACATTTTGTCAAGGTGTATTGGTGTGAATTTATTGTCAAGGTGTATGGGTGTGAACATTCTGTCAATGTGTATGGGTGTGAACATTCTGTCAAGGTGTATGGATGTGAACATTCTGTCAAGGTGTATGGGTGTGAACATTTTGTCAAGGTGTGAACATTTTGTCAAGATGTATTAATGTGAATTTATTGTCAAGGTGTATGGGTGTGAACATTCTGTCAAGGTGTATGGGTGTGAACATTCTGTCAAGGTGTATTGGAGTGAATTTATTGTCAATGTGTATGGGTGTGAACATTCTGTCATGGTGTATAGGTGTGAACATTCTGTCAAGGTGTATTGGAGTGAATTTATTGTCAATGTGTATGGGAGTGAACATTCTGTCAAGGTGTATGGGTGTGAACATTCTGTCAATGTGTATGGGTGTGAACATTCTGTCAAGGTGTATTGGAGTGAATTTATTGTCAATGTGTATGGGTGTGAACATTCTGTCAAGGTGTATGGATGTGAACATTCTGTCAAGGTGTATGGGTGTGAACATTTTGTCAAGGTGTGAACATTTTGTCAAGATGTATTGGTGTGAATTTATTGTCAAGGTGTATGGGTGTGAACATTCTGTCAAGGTGTATCGGTATGAACATTTTGTCAAGGTGTAAACATTTTGTCAAGGTGTATTGGTGTGGATTTATTGTCAATGTGTATGGGTGTGAACATTCTGTCAAGGTGTATGGGTGTGAACATTCTGTCAAGGTGTATTGGAGTGAATTTATTGTCAATGTGTATGGGAGTGAACATTCTGTCAAGGTGTATGGGTGTGAACATTCTGTCAATGTGTATGGGTGTGAACATTCTGTCAAGGTGTATTGGAGTGAATTTATTGTCAATGTGTATGGGTGTGAACATTCTGTCAAGGTGTATGGGTGTGAACATTCTGTCAAGGTGTATGGGTGTGAACATTCTGTCAAGGTGTATTGGAGTGAATTTATTGTCAATGTGTATGGGTGTGAACTTTGATACTTTTTTTCTTAACTAAATGCAACTATGAAACAATTGCAATACTCTGTGGTATATGTGCACACCATTAGTATCGTTGCTGTTTTGAGATACAACGGTTTCTCCACGTAAATAGTTGAACAAATTCATATTTCGCATATTCATGGTAAAAAATTAATAAAATGTGTAGCAAAACAGCTACTGTAAGTTTTAATCAGCATAAGTGAAATATCATTTGAGAAATACCAGCTTAATCTTTTCAAGAATTATATTCATATTTCAAAATCTAGTGTGACGTTGATAACATTTTCTTATATATGCAGTATATATTGTAAAATAGTTGTACTTCATCATTACTATCTTCATATGGTTACACATTCATAACTTATTACAGCCATTGTATGGTTATATAAACATATTACAATATATATCATGCATATAAGTCAAATACAATTTAAGGCAAAAGGGATAGACGGCTGTCGGCGAAGTTTTGTTTGTTGTACTGTATCTAACGTTGGTATTGCATATTGCACATGTGTCTTGGTATGAATAAAATATTTCACATGAATTGATTTATACATTTCGCTGTTTTGTACTGATTGACCGTACCGCTTATCCTTAAGTAGAACGTTAGCATTTTCGCTCGATGTTTCAGTTTTGTCAACTTTACAGCATATTAAACAAAGCCACATCAACATCTTACCCCTCACCGGTGGAGTCAGGTTTTAGAATCAAACTTGGTCAGACGATTATATGTGAGAAAGTTGACCAGTTACTTGCAATGCAGGAGGATGTTGGTTATGTATGAGTATACAATGAACCTGTCTTTAGCAGCCAGTCAAGGATATTTGCAAAAGTGACCCTTTAAGATAGGTTGTTGTTTAAAACAGGTTATTTGCTTTTTAAACATAGAAATGGGAAAAAGAAATTATGGCTGCTTAAGACAAGTGGATGCTTAATCGAAGTGACCACTAACACAGGTTTGACTGTATCAGTATATGAAGTGGTTTATCGTCATTCCAACACACGACATGATATATATGGAATATATTTTTCAAATTGCCAAAATTAAACTATAAATAAAAATTAAACACCTTGATATCAATTATGTTTCCTTTTGTTTTTTTCTTCCATTTGTTCCTTTAAAAAATGGCGACTCACAAAAATTAATAATGTAACGACAATGAACAGCTGTTTTTACTCGACTGCGAAGTAAGCTCAGAGCTTTAAGTTACTTAACACATTAAGGTATGAAAATTTAATTTTCTTTTAAATTATTAAAACACATTATATTGAAAAATAATGGATAATTGTTTAATACAAACTAAAAATATCAACATCAAGAACACATTTGTGCATAAAAATTGTATAAATTTTATGTTTATATACATGTTTGATGGTATATGTCCTTATATTTTAAACAGGTATGACTTCAGGTTCATATGTCCGTGTGTCCGTTTACCTTAAATGCATACACAGCATAATAGTATTGTTTTTTCTTCTGAAAATAAGATATTTACATAATTCCAAAATGAAAATAAAATACTAAAGTATGCATACAGTCGGTTAATTTCTTATCTTTTTTGGAACGATGAAAAATGTATTTTGTTGTCTGTGTCCTTTATTTGTTTGTATCTTTGTATTTTTCCCAACTATATCGCGACGGCGTCTCGGTGTCTACTTGAGACAGTATTTAAGCAGACACATGGTATGATACCCCACCCAATCACATTACACTGATACCGGGTCAACGAGACCTAAAACTATATTCTAAATGTTTAGCGCCAAGCGAGGAATCATCTAGTACCCTATTTCATGTCTTTGGTATGACCCGACCTAGGATCGAACCCACGACCTTCCACATGCGAAGCAAAAGCTCTATCCCATATACAACCGCCGCGGTTTAGACCTGTGAATACTACAATGTTCGTCTGCTGTTGGTTATAGTTTTATCTATATTCTTATATCGCAGATTCGTAGTCATCTGTGACAAACTGTTCTAATTTAGATCTATATGTTCCCTTCTATCAGTTTTAATTGGAAATACAGCCAAACCTGTCTTAAGAAGCCAGTCAAGGAAAGGAGCAAAAGTGACCTTTAAGAAAGGTTGTTGTTTAATGAAGGCTAGTTTGCTCTGAAAGCATACACATACGAAATTACGGATATGACTGATCGAGACTCGTGGCTTCTTAATAGAGGTGACCGCTTATACATGTTTGACTGTATAGAGAAACATTGTCAAGGAATGAGTATCAATTTGTATTTTTAATGAATTTTGCTCATGTTATAAACAAGGCGTGACACCACGCGTTTAATAAAACATTTAAACAATGTATAATATAATTATGACGATACAGGTGGTTGTATTTTTATTTTTCTATATGGTTTATGTTCATAGGTGTACAGATTACATTGATACGTGAACATGAGTACAGTGGAATCCGACTTGTTCAGCGTATATCTTTCAAAAGAAACTATAAAAATTAATGGGTTGTTTTTTGTCACATATTTGGAAAACCACGTGCTATAAGAAACACAAACTTATAGGTCCCACTTAAGAATA
Organism: Panopea generosa; assembly: GCA_029582155.1. NCBI lineage: Eukaryota > Metazoa > Mollusca > Bivalvia > Adapedonta > Hiatellidae > Panopea > Panopea generosa. Next base: position 37,728,197 of record CM055904.1, read on the forward strand.
ACCTCCCTTACATGCCGGAAGCTTCTTACGCCCAAGAAATTAGAACTGTGTAAATCGGTTAAGCATTTTTTTTTTTGAAAATGCATAAAAATGGTCATATTTCTTTGTACATATGAGAATATTGAAAGATTTTCATGATTTCCGGCAAGTTTGGATGACATTAGGTACTGAATAATGAAACTATAGCAGTTTAAACATGCGTAGTGACACACTGCAACAAATGTGCAAAATTGTCAAAAATGAAGGGGTATCATCAAACCATCGAAATTGTGAAAAAGCAACCTAGTCAACCACATGTTTTTTTTCTTCTCAATAATTGGACCAGCAGAGAACTATCAATGTGAACAGGGTATTTTTAGAATCATTGGTAATGTATCCAGTGTTTAAGAAAAGCATTTTGCTATATATAGAACAGTGCAAAATTAATAGGCGAGTGAGACGTTCAACAAGTACACATGACAGCAATATGTTTAAAGTAAATATATAAAATCCGTTTACATTGAGATACGTCCAAAATTTATCAACTGTTGTTCTCTTGTCTTAAACGTTTTATGCGAAACTAGGATATTGTGACGTTTGGCTTATGCGGAATGCTTTGGACTTTTTTTTATTAAATGTAAAGCAACGATTGGTTTATACATATCTATTCATTTAAATTTACATACAAACAAATCGGTTTAAGTATAAAGTTATACAAAATTGGACCGCTTGTACATTTTTCTACCACGGCAACTGTGCCAACCTTTCTGAACTTGCTAATATTGAAATACCCAACAATGCTAGGCTGAGTTAACTTTATATGTAAGGTGTGATTTTAAGTTAAATGGAACAAAATGAAAACAGCATATATTTTGGATTTTTAAATCATTTATTCTATAAACTACAAATTTGTGGGTGATGAAGACACGTTCACTACATGAAGGAAAAACAGTCACAAATCCAATACAAAAACGAAAAGAAAAACACCTTAAAATAGATTGAAATATAAGTTCAATTACAGTCCATAGATGTTTTTTATTTAATTTATATTATAAATGTTACAATTAAATAATTTTACTTCAAATTTCTTTAAACGGTAACTCAGACTGATTATGGAAATAGCGGAAAAATGGTTCAACTTAATTCTATAAAGGAAACCTTAAACGGGTTGTTGTTTCTCACATACTTGCAAAACTCTATACATACATACATGTATACAAGAACAAATGGCTGCTGTATGTTTGTTCTAAATATAAAATAACGTAAATTGAATAGTTACCTCTTTGAGGAAAGAGAATTTGATCATATATAGTTCATTTGAGGAAGTTGACGGTTAAATATCAAGTACAGGGAGGTAACTCTACCTGACGTTAATGACAGAACTAAGCTACCGTCCAAACTAAGTGCAGTGAAATAATGGTGAAGGTAACACATCTAGAGACAGATGAAAATGCAGGCTGTACACGCAGTGATAGAAGAAAGGAGAATATGTATTCCGTAGGTATACTCTCACACGTACTCATGTATGTATGTATGTATGTGCGTGTGTGTATGTTAAAATATATGCATGCTATTTACTCAACTTGTTATGCGTTTAATTATTTACATGTTATTACAACATTGTAATTTAATGAGAAACTATGTATAGTTTAAATCAATAAAATATTCTTCTTCTTCTTCTCATATCATTATACCAATAGATGGGATAATTCACAGAACAAATGGAACACTCACATACAAATTGCATTCTCAGGAACTTCTTTCTTAATTGTTTTCCAATGAACGGGACTTGCTAACTATAAAAAGCATTTAAATATATCTATATAATCCAGAAAAAAAGTTATCATTGTATTATAATCTAAAAAGTTACTAGATTTTTTTTTTATATTTAAGGTTAGAATTGTATTGTATCCTTTTATTTGCTTTTATATTCGTTAAGCATTGCTCAAATAATTATTTCCATAACAAAAAATAAACATTCTCATATCTTTAGCAAAACGGCATAACATGTATTTTTCGTTCTGTCCATATCAAGGAATTGTATATATATTAAACCTATTGTAAAGTCACAATGAATGAAATATGTATATAACTAATGGATATTGGCAGCACTTGTTTGGCCATTTGTCCATCAACATGAGCAAATTGTTTATTGTTAAATCATGTACAATTATTTATTTTCGAAGACTCGGGGAAGACATATTTGTCAATATATAATAATGATACAAGTACGCTGCAAACAAGAACATGTTGATGGTTCTTGTACATCATTATCACTACACAAAGATATGCTTTATGTGCACGCATGTTATAATTCGTCGTGGACGCGTTTGTGCATTTTGTTGAAAACGTCACAAATGTGTTGTAGACGGGAAGGTGCTAGTGCTTTAATTTCGTCACGAGACACATAGGTTCTTGTGTCATTGGGTGTCATTATGTGGAATATCTCGTCTGCTGGTGGTTTTGAAGCATCCTGCAAAACAGAAAAATGTTTGGGACATTAGTGATAAAAAAAAGTCATCTATAGTGTTAAAATGTGTAATGTTTACAAAATGTTCTTCAAAACAAGATGGCGCATCACATAATTCATCAATCGAAGAAAAAATGACCAAATTGATATGACATCCATTTAATTGCTGGATTCCTGATCGACTGTTAGCCTAGTCTTACACTAGGAACCACAGCGGTTATCTCATGTTCGAGAAAGTTTTCAATCAAAGAATTAAAATTAAAATCGAATAGTTCATATTGTTAAACGGTATAACGATAGCAGTATGGGCAAGATAAAGTGAAACCTGTGGAAACAGTTACCTCTATTAGGCAGCAATATGTCTTAAGCAGCCACATTTGCTTTTTCCCATTTCTATGCTTTCAGAACAAGGGAAGGAGCAAAAGTGACCTTTAAAACACAATATGAAACTTTAAATTCATAATACATTGTATTTTCTTCTATATACAAATGTAACTAGTCGTGCTAGCTTGTTTTGAAAACAGGATAAAAAGTATACAATAACATACAAATGTATATTTTCTAGGAATTTATTTTTAATATTCGATATTTCAATACAATGAAAATACATTTACAGCTCTTTATCATAAATGCCCACAAATGTGCGAAAACAATATGTATTTCAACATTTTATCACTGGTACAAATATGCTCTTTTTTCCCATGTAAAGACAAAATTATATGTCAACATACATATTGGAATATTTCAATTTGTGTGCATATCTAACTTAACAAAACAGCCTTATATCCATTTAGCGATTCCTATACACTGCTGAATAACCATACGTTAAATATAAAAAAGAAAAACCTTTTCGAGAGCCTCCTCGTAGAAGTGTTCAAATTGATTTTGATGAAATTGGTCCCCGTCTCTCATCAAAAGCAACAATATCCGCCTCAAAGTCTCAGGAACCAAAGCCTTGTCATGTAAATGCTGAAATATAAGAATCACACAAACAGCCGTTAACAAGTAAGTATGACATTGGATAGATTAGACCATATCCGGATCTGAGGTCTAGCCAGGTTCTTCCATGCATGTATAAACATGACCGGTTGCATTGCTTAATGAAGATTACTAGTGCAGAAAATATATTTTATTTACAAAACTGACCTAGTCAAAACAGTTACTGTATTACAGATGTTTGTTTCTACACCTGAGTCAGAGAAACCCCGAATGTGACACTCACATTATGTAGCCTGTTACATGTGCTTCTTCAGAAGGCTTCGGTTAGGTCCGTTCAATAGAAATTGTAACGAGCACGCTGATTGGTCAGTTGCTTCAGGAAAAGTTTGAATGACGTCATAATTTAGTAAGAGTCCAATTGCTATGAACTGTGGGACAGGCATATAATTCCCTGCTTTTTCCATTGGTAGTTAATAGATTCGTGAGATATCCGGTTCTGGGATAGATTACTTCGGTAGTGAGAAGACGTCTTCTGATCGTTTCATTTGACCGTCTTCTGAACACAGAAGCGCAACTGCCTCTACTGGTTGGACAGCAGAAGTGAGTATCAGGAAGAAGATGTATTCCGCATGAAAAGTGCAAAAAAGATGGCGGACAATGATGAAACTCAAGTTAAATAAAGAAATGTATGATGTTGCATGATTGAACTTGCTAAAAACTCATTAGTTTACAAAAGTGGATGTCATTTTCTTTGGCTAATGTAAAATCATACGATGATGATTTGAAATGCACTATTAGACAATAATCATCCCCGGCTTAATGCCAGTTTGGCCAAGCGGTTGCATTAAATTCGACCATCTATTGAGAATTATTTTTCAGTGTTTGTTTGTTGTCTGAATCTTTAACGTCGTTGAAATTGTCTCCCAAAAGCAAAGTAGCAGCGATGAATATGTATGTGTAGCTATCTTCATAAGAAACTGCACTGCTGGAAGAGAAAGAAACACATGCGCTCTGCTTTGCGTTCGATCAGAAGAGGTTTATACAACTTCCGGTATCATGAATATACTTCTGGGAAGATGTAAAGGGCTAGTAAATGGGGACACGGTAGAGTTTCATCAACATCTGATTTGAAATAGGTACTTAAGGGCCCACGTCACTATTATCTCACTTGAATAGATGATAGAGGTGTAAAACTATAATTTTCTTTATCATAGTATTCAACGGTTTATACTGCAGTGATTTATTGTTTCGACCCATGTGTTAAATGGTCAGTATTTCAGAAACACCACTGCAGTTTGAAGCTGATACTTGATTTCTAGCTAAGTCTCTGTCATTTTAGAATTAATAGATCGAATCGCATTTTGGGCGAATTATTGACATAGTATTACTCTGGAAATTGTTAGATATCACAAAACCATTGAATTTATAATAAAAAAAATGGCCGATATACTTTTATGTTTTTTTAATAATTGCATATATTGACCAGTGAAGAACTTGAACTCAGATACATACTGCAGGTGTTCTTTTTCATTACGTTACAATGAAACCTTATCACAATGTAATGTTGGGCGTTATATTGATTAGTTTTAGTTATTATTTACTGACTCCAGTTTCACTAAACATCTCAACTTGAGATTTTTTCAACTCATTTTTTTAGTACGCTATAACTTTATTTACATTGTTCATCTTACATGCTGCATTTTACCAATGAATCAATATTTGTTCCAATTTAAAATTTAAGTAGTTTTTTAGTTATGTAAAATATATTTAAATTATCGAATAGTAATTTTGAGTTGAGGAAAGTCTCAGTTTGAGGTATTTAGTGAAACTGACCCCAGGCAGCTAGGTTAATGTTGGTTAAAGTCGACCAATATGTTCGATTCGCTCCTAAAACCGGTCTCAATATTTAAAATAATTTAGTAATGTAGTATTTATATAAATACACATTTGTAACCTTGGTTACCTGTTGAATCTATTTGGCTGTTGATAACATGATTGGTGCCCCTGTTCTTTCTTTATTATTTCGGCAATCATGTTTTCTAATAATTTTGCCTATGGGTTGAGCAAAGTACAGACACGGACAAGTCTTACTATGAAACAAAACCTCTTTCTTTCTTTTTTGTTTTGAGTTATCAAGTGGTAGTCCGTTTATTATCATTTCAAATATTATTTACAAAGTTACATTACATTACATTTTATTTCATAAAGCTTTTCAATTAAGATTACTTATTAATATGTTAACCGCCCCATTATGAAAACAATACTTGCAGTCTGATATTGTTTCATGCGCACTAATCAAAGTTACAAGAATTGATCTCTTCCGTGATCTTGTGATTGATTGATTAACTATTTAGCGTCGTTTTATGCCATCGAAGGCTAACAGACAATCAGTTAGCCTAACCACTGTTCTCCGCAAGTAACTGATAACTTTCCCACTTTAATCAGCGATGAGAGACGAATGATAATGAGACACAATGTCGTAAATCAATCATCACGGAGACTGCTGCCGGGCGGGGATTCGAACTTACGACCGCTGGATTGACAGTCAGATGCGTAATCGATTGAGCTAATCGGGCCCGGCCTATGTCAATAAGAATATGATATAACTACATACCCGTTCACCGTCACTGTATGCCCAAATGAAATTCACATCTGACAGCATCAACTTTTTCTCTTCCTCTCCACTTTTGTCATTTTCCTTTTTGTCCTTCTTTTTTCGCTTTCCTTTCGTTTCCTCTTCTTTGCAGTCAGATGAGGTAAAATCCACAGATGGGGCGAACTGAACTGTGTACGAGATACCTCGACCGTACGATCGGACATGATGAAGATAACCTGTTAATAGCATGAACATATTGTATATTGACTACTTAAAATATGTTATCAGCACAAACCACAAATCCTTATGTGTTTGGTTGTAAGCCCATCATTGATTTTTGTTCATTATTCTATGGTAAATAAAACGAGTTACAATGTTGTCTACTTCCGAAATCGTAAATTTATATCCCAATTTCCAAACATATTTTTTTCTAAATTCACAATTCAAACATGAAAATGCCTTCAAAATGTTAAAAATAATCACTTACGCCATTCAAATAAAAAAGAGCCTCAAAATAAGGAAAATTATTTTCTAAAAAAGAAGAAACAACGATTTTTACAACCGTCATAATGCGACTACCACGAGGAAGCATTTCCTCTTTGTAATGGTGGTACTAGACCGTATAAATAATGGGTACCAGCGAAAAGTGTTCAATAATCATGCTGGTAGCAGTATAGATATATTACAAATCCTACGTGCGTTTATTTAATATGAATGTATGGGTACCAGTAAAAATGTTTGGTAAAGCGGGTGAGACTTTTTGCGGATATCGTGTTTATCCGGATACCTTTTAATTTTCAATTACATTTCATCATAAGTGATGTCATAGATGTACATTGCGCTAAGCGAAACAGGTGATCCAATATCTCTTCCGATTTGTGAAGTTTGAGAGCGGCAGTTTTTATGAAAAATAATTTTTCATCACATTTCTTATGGATTTAACTAAGAAAGTTGCAATATTGATTTTCAAAAGTAACTATAAAGACACTTTAGTAAAAACTTACTTGGAACTGTCAGTTTATGTTTACTAAGATGACCTAGGTATGAATTTTTGTCTGGTGATGTGGGCCCCGAATGATCTTGCAAATATTTTACCGTTCGGGTTATTCGTATACTTAATTTTACATTCTATTTAATTACTAATTACTGTATCAGGAGTGGTATGAAATTGACTTATGCTAAGCTTTCATTATTTTATGATGAGACACTTCATTCCAGTAAAGTAGGTCTGGAAAACACAGTTAAAGCTGTGACATTGAAACCAGTGGGATACATCTAAAGGCTTACAATGTGTCGAGATCGACATTGTCGATTTTAACGCAACGACAGATGAGGAGGAACAAGAATAACCATCTGGTTGTATGTTTCGTTAATAAAGGTATACAAATGTTATTTTTAAAAGTGAAAATAACTAGTATGTATCAATAATATGTATATTTTAACACATTTATATGTTATTGTTGTTGTATGATGTTTAGCGTCGCTTTCAGCAATATTTCAGTTATTTTTTGTGACGACTATATTTTATTCCATGTTTCAGTTATATCGCGACGGTGTCTACTTGAAACTTTCAGTGCTGCCACATCAGAACATCATGCCGCAGACACATGGTGTGATACCCCACCCAGTCACATTATACTGACACCGGGCCGACCAGAAGTATTTACTAATAGTTTGACCCGACCGGGGTCACCATTTCCAATCGTTTCGGTGGAGGTAAAGTTGGACGTTAACGGTGGAATAACGCTGGATGGTGACGGGATTCGCAACGAGCGGTAAGAAAACTAACATTTTCAACTTTTGTTGATAGTTTTTGGAAAATCTGAGTCAAGGAAGATGATGTAGCAACATTTCTGATCACTTGGCAGCTACCGAAAATTTAAAGACTGTAGCCGTTCATCTTATAATTTGGGAAATACATGACAATTTCTGTGGAAACAATGAATCAAGTTTTTCAAAAGTGCGAAAACTGTCTTGTTACCGAACGTAATTTGATATACCATTTTATTTTATGAGCAATGTCCTCCTCAACATTACATATGTTCACCCTATTTGGCCTTTTACTGGTGTAAAAGTGATTTAGTGACGGTTTTATGGTGGACAATCAGCGTAACGCTGAAGGAACTGGTCGATCTATTTGAAAAATGCTTAACGCTCGAGGAAGGTGGATTTTCTAAAAGTATTTTATTCTAAGGTTCATCGTACAAGCAGTCATAATTTTCGGTTGTTACGTTTTTGTAAATATATTTCAAATATTTTACAATGATGTATCCGCTTACTGCAATGAAAATCAAATTGATAATTGCCATTGGGCTGTATGAGAGACAGGTTTTAATTTGTAAATTAATGCACACAGAACAATCTAATCACAGTTAAGTGTAATCAGTTACCCGGGAGACTTTTGAAGTGGGTTATTCACAGTTATTTTTAATAACATCCAATAAAACATGTCCATATGACCGAAATTCTAGATATATATTATATATTTGTCGATATATAGAATGTGGTAGCAAAACATTAATGTACGAAAATAGAAACGTGCTAGGTACAATCTTTTAACAAGGGTCAATATATACTATTTTACATCGATATTTGTATCGATAGATAAAATATTCATGTAAAGATTAAATAAAAATATTCTAACTGAAATCCTATTAAGAAGTTATAACTGGTCGTTATTTGAGATGAACGCTATCATATATGTTTTACCTTTAGTATTGGAAACAATTGTTGTAAATAAAACAGGAATGAAATGGAGTCACATTTCTCATGTATTAAAAACAGCAATAATTATATTCTAAACGAAATCAATAAAAATATGTCAAAAGTTATTAAATTCAAGATAGTTTTCAAGGGTATTCAATACATTTTGAGACTGGCTCTATAAAACAAGACTAGAGCTGATTGACGTTAAATGTCTTATACTAATCCTTTAAAATATTCCCCCTTAACAGAAACGCACTTTTCCATCCGAGATAGTCATGATCTAAAAACTGCAAAGTAGTCTGACATTGGTATACTCTGCAGATACTGAAACTCAGCACTGAAAAGATCGCTTCTTGAGATGAAGCGACGGCAAGCAAGCATCTGTTTCGGTACATGAAAGAGAAAGAAAGAATGAAGGCAGCTGCAATTGATTGACTCGTTGGTCCTGCAGAAACTGCTACACAATATTACTCATAGTACAGATGCCCTTCGAACCAGTACGTAAGCGAAGTTTAACGTAATGTTTTCTTACTGATTTGAATACTTATCTCTATAAACCTTTCCAGTAACAGATATGTCCGGTGCACTGGGTATTTGCACAAAAGGCCCTTTGGAATTAAGAAAATCGTGTCTAGAACCCGTTTAGAACTTTGAGTTCGTTTTGCTGTAATCGGTCTTTCTTGTCCTTTTCTTAGCCATTATATTGTACAATGTATATTATTTACCGTCTTTGATATTCGATATAATAGATCCACGATTTATCACCTGTGAGGAGCCCATTTACTCTTCTTTCATCAGCATTTCTGTACACTTTCAAAAGACATTTCACCCGTAGGGCCTTTGGTCAGAAGATGGGGTACCCACCGTGCACATACCTTTGAGGATTGTAAGTGTTAAGTCAGAATTTCGTGAACACTTCCCGATGAAATACCCACTGATGCAGCTATCTGAGAAACTGTATAGCGCGAGTCGTCTGCGATCATGGCTTCTACAGCAGAACTGTTCTTAGAAGACAATGAAGTTTTAGGGAGCCCTACAAGAGGTAGGTCTTTGACTCTAGATTCTCCCTTATTCAATACGTTTACCCACCTATAAATAGTGACTTTAGAAGGAGAAAAATCACAAAAAACATTTTAACTTTTAGCAGGATCAGTTAACCTGGTATATTCAAAGCACTACGCGTCTTTATGTAAGACCTAATGTCCTTCTTTTCTGCCGGCTTCATGCTTACAAAAATAGTGTCAGTGTATACGAGTATGATGTGTTTAAACGCTTATAACTTTGCACTATGTTAAACCAATTGTGATGAAATGTTCGGTGTATATGCTATTGAAACGACCTACAAGTTCACGAAGACTTTGTGCGCATACCTGTTATAATTTCTACGTAAGCGCGTTAGTCTCAAAACTTTTGCACTACCCTTCATAAATGTGTTATAAACATATGAAGTGTTTTGTAATTATAAGAAATGAAAAACACCAAAGCCAATTGCCATTATACTACATAAATATCAATTTTGTCATGCTTTCATTAACACAGATTTCAGAAATTATATCTCGTCTTTAAAGTAAAAAGCAGCCGTGTTCGGTACAAAACGATAACGTGGATCCGCCGTCCTTGATTAATTCCCATTCGGTATTTGAATAGTGGCATTATGTGTGATAACAACAGTCGCCACACATTATTTACTTGTGTATATAAGAGAAAATAATGCACTTACCCGCGGGAACGTACAGACAGTCGCCCTGCCACAGTGTGCTCCATGTCCAAGGGACCTTGGCAATTTTAGGGTACTTGAAGGCGTTGATCATGTCTGTATCCAACGGTGAACTGCCCGATCCGGAGTTTGGATACTGAAAACGATTGCAAACATAATGCTATGATATAGATATACCATATATATGCTAGTATGACAGTCAAACACTGTTAAACATGCCAATGATACTGTACTGTGAAAGTTCAAACGGTTGGTCAAATGTTACCGTAAAAGCGAATTCATTTAGAAATATATATAAAACAATTACGCCAGCATATACCCTGATATAGTATTTAAAAATTTCAACACATACTGAGAAGGATATGATATCTCTGATCTCCCAAAAAAAATCATACAAATACGACAATGTCCCTAAGTTCTTATCTGTCTACGTGTTTATACGAGCACAATATTGATAGTAACCACATAAGCAGGCATGAGAGCACTTACCGTCTCCTTAACGTCAAAGATTTCTTTATGTTTCGATTCAATGAGGAGGAAGTCTTTCCTGCCGTCCAGTACACAGTGCATGTTGTGGTCGCCATGACTGTGAAGTAGAGACGAAGTCCCACCTGAACTCATCCACAATTCTGTCTCGGTCAGGCGCTCTTTGTACGAACCACATGACAACTGTTGCGGCAACTGTAATGTTTGTTTTAAATTGATTTAGTGTGCATCGATTGTGAAACAAGTTTCTACAACTTAGAGATAACTCACACTCGAACTCTTCCGAGGAGCGGAGCCAGTACTACGTATATACGGATAAAATGTCCGTAATTCACGCTCACCCTAACCCCCTATCCTGGAATCGATGTTCTACCACTTGCTCCACACAAACTACTGTGTTTGGTTAGTGATAGTTTTTCTTGAGTGGGATTTAACGTCATTTTCAACACAACTGTATGCATCGAGTTTTATTTGTGAAATTTAGGTATGCCCCAATAATACGAACAATTTCTCGTTAGCCTATATATAAAAGCATGTTGCTGATGATGTCGATGTTCAAACCACTCCTCAGTGCTTACTATGCCATATAGTGTATATATACATATACCGTCTTCCGTGGCCTAGTGGTTAAAGAGTCCGCCTCGGGAGTGCGAGGTCGGAGGTTCGATCCCGATTAAAGCACTTGGTTGTTTTTCTGATGCGGCCGGTTGCCCACCCAGCATCTAGTTAAATTGATGGGTAGCGAATGTCTAACAGCCTGATGGCTGGCAATGATATCTTTCGGGGAGTAACTTTGTGCAACATACAAGTGTCTAATAAACTCATTGTAGCTGTGCCTTTCAATAGGGGGTATATCACTACAAACACAAACACTTTACTTTATAGTATATATGATGAACAAGATCGTGAAGAGACGTGTGGAAATGATAAAATGGTCCTTAGCGGTGAGAGGTATTGAGAAGGCTCCTTAGACCACTCGGCCACGAAGAACATTTAGGTCCCCATATTAGCTGGTATCACAAAACCTTGGAATAAAAAATAAATGTGCGTTGTTTTTGTTTTTTCTGGCAATAATTGCAGATATTTGACCAAGCATAAACTAGAGCTTAGAAAAAATCTTTCATTTTCATTTTGACATTAACACTGTCAGATAGGAACCATATTGGAAATGTGATGGTGTTGTTAGACGCGTGACAGATTGCGACGAGGGTGATAATAATGATGATACTGATGTTGTTGTTGGCCAGATGATGACTAGCAAGATGTTGATGATGATGGCGCAGAAATGAGGGATTAACCAAATTACAGAATGGCAATACAATTGTGTTTATAAAGATTTAAAAAAAACAAAAAATTAAAAAAAAACTGGTTATATTAATTTAATACCGAACGCCGCTTTTCCCCTCAATTTGCATTATTTAAACCCAGTCAGATCTCAATCATTATTCACTACGCATCTGATCTGTTTGTAAACAAATAGCCAGAAATTACAGAACAGTATTGTGAATATTTAAAGTTATATACTATTTTTGGATACACTAGCGGCCTTTTGGGATGTTTATGTCTAGAATACTCTGAAGGGATGGGAGTGGGGATTGGTGGAGGTGTAGAGCAGAAAACATCGTACCGGCAACTCTTCGAGCATCTGCTCGTGTACCGTGCTGGAGAGGTACCAGTTCTCGTACATGTAATCCAACAAGAACTTCCGGAATAGCATCCGTCTCTTGGTTCGGGTAACCTTCAACTCTTTCTTCATCGTGATAGTAACGTTCACCTTACCGTACCTAAGAGAAACAAACGTATAGAAATGTACTGAACGTAACAGTTACATTTAAATGTTTCATGTATTTTCTCAACTGAAAGGCTAACCCGTCACCTGATATTCTATGTTTTCTCAAAACTGAACGGAACAGCTAACCAGCCGCCCGACATCTTGTGTATTTTCTCAAAAGGTATTCAAGCAATATCCTTGAAATTTGAACTTGAACAACAAAGAGCATTTAGGATAACAATGGCAACGTCTGTATTATGAAATTCGACAGTTATTGGAATAATTTCATAATCAATGAAATGGGTACGCTACTCAATGTTTTGAAGAAAATATTGGAAATACAATAATGCCGGGTTAGCTGTTCCGTATATATACATGTAGTAGAATCTATCTAACCATCAATCGTTAAAAACAGAGACCGTATTATTATCGAAAGTTACTTTTAAGGCACGCCTTAAAGGAAGTATATAAGGAAAAGACACTCATGATACTTGTTTAAAAAAATATAATAATTATTAAAATGGATAAAACACATCTCATTATCATTATTGAATATAATCCGAATAGTTAGGTACGTAAAATCTACCAAAAGGTGACAATATCGATATTTAAATTGTAGTGGTAAGCTTGAAACGAAATCACTATTCAAAAAATAGACAGCCCTTAAACCGATATAACGGATCAAAATAAAACTTCAATACAATGCATATGTTGCAATTATCAGCGGGATATCTATTTCAGTCTGACTTAGTCTTGTAACCAAAATTAGGAAAGCCTTTTTCAATATATCATTTTGATATGTTTAAACAGGTGTTATTTTGGCAATTTATAGGCATCATATACTGGGGCGGATGTTTTTAGGCAATTTTAATTTTTTTTTTTAAATTCCTGATATATTCCCTTTAAGCAAAGATTTAACAACACGGAAATCTAGGCGGTCAGGCCTGCGTTTATCCATATTTACTGCGGCGGAAGAAGGATATAAACAACATCAGTAACTAAACCAGTGATTCGATTATAACAAAAAGCAATAGTTGATGGAAATAATATCAATAATAAAAAAACATTATCATCCCTGTTCATCAATATGGTTTTCCATGACAATATAATTATAAGTGGAAGCCATCGTCACGTCAACCAGTATATAATTGTTTGCACTGCTGCAGCAGCTGCGCACAAAGTCACTCTCGCGGAAATAACGGTCACGTGATTGAGAACACTAGACGTTTCAATCGTGAAACATCGGGTATTTCCGTATCCTCCGTAGAATACACCTCGTGTATAGCTCTAGAATACACCAACGCGAATCGCCTGTGTTACAAGTCTGTGTTCATTCGCGTGAAAGTAACAAATAATGTATCCGTCATTAAGTTGATTATATATGGCGTTGTTATATCGATTTTTTTATTTATACACTCGACATGGGTCATATTTATAGGGAAATTTAAAATATCAGTCTTGATTAACAAACGTTTATATTTTCAACGTACATGTATATAAACAGGTGGCATAAGGGGGCCGCCATTTTATTTTATCATGTGACTGAAAGTATTTTCAAAATGGCGCCTTATTATGTCAGAGGTCTATTGCGTAGCATAAAGGCCGAGGTGATCAGATTGTAGACGTTTACGTTTTATCTCGAGAAGCACCTGTTCCTGCGAGTCTCTGTAAATATGTCACTGCTTTAAGATATCTAATATACATATATAGCAAAATTAAACGATTGGCTTTCGATTTATCATAGTTTTATTGGGTCACAATTTATTTTGGTGTGTTATTATAATCTTAAAGAGACACACATAAGACTGAAGTCGATTTTACTTAATCTTTATGCATATACCATATAACCCCACACGGAGAGTGTTTCTTCTGTTTTATTATTTGTTATACTGAACGGAACAGCTAATTCGCCACAAGACATTTTATGTACCTGACATTTTATGTATTTGCTCAAAAAGTATTGAAGCAACTTCTTTGAAATTTGTAATTTAGTAAGAAATAATAATTTGGTTTTGGAAAAATACATAATTGTCTGTTTATGGCATACACACACTTTAATAGCGCTGCTTCAATTTTAGACAATGATATTGGAAATACAAAAGTGGCGGGTTAGCTGTTCCATTCAATATATATTGTGACGAAGATATTGGAAATACAAAAGTGGCAAGTTAGCTGTTCCGTTCAATATAGATTGTGATGAAGATATTGGAAATACAAAAGTGGCGAGTTAGCTGTTCCGTTCAATATAGATTGTGATGAACATATTGGAAATACAAAAGTGGCGGGTTAGCTGTTCCGTTCAGTATATATTGTGACGAAGATATTGGAAATACAAAAGTGGCAAGTTAGCTGTTCCCTTCAGTATAGAGTGTGACAAAGATATTGGAAATACAAAAGTGGCGAGTTAGCTCTTCCTTTCAATATAGATTGTGATGAAGATATTGGAAATACAAAAGTGGCAAGTTAGCTGTTCCGTTCAGTATATATTGTGACGAAGATATTGGAAATACAAAAGTGGCAAGTTAGCTGTTCCGTTCAGTATAGATTGTGATGAAGATATTAGAAATACAAAAGTGGCGGGTTAGCTGTTCCATTCAATATAGATTGTGACGAAGATATTGCAATACAAAAGTGGCGAGTTAGCTGTTCTGTTCAAAATGTATTTTAACGAAGATATTGGAAATACAAAAGAGGCGGGTTAGCTGTTCCATTCAATATATATTTTGACGAAGATATTAGAAATACAAAAGTGGCGGGTTAGCTGTTCCGTTCAATATATATTGTGATAAAGGTATTGGAAATATAAATGTGGCAGGTTAGATGTTCCGTTCAGTATAGATTGTGACGAAGATATTGAAAAACAAAAGTGGCGGGTTAGCTGTTCCGTTCAGTATAGTTTGTGACAAAAATATTGGAAATACAAAAGTAGTGGGTTAGCTGTTCCGTTCAGTATACATTGTGACAAAGATATTGGAAATACAAAAGTGGTGGGTTAGCTGTTCCGTTCAGTATATATTGTGACAAATATATTGGAAATACAAAAGTAGTGGGTTAGCTGTTCCGTTCAGTATACATTGTGACGTAGGTATTGGAAATACAAAAGTGGCGGGTTAGCTGTTCTGTTCAGTTTAGATTGTGACAAAGATATTGGAAATACAAAAGTGGCGGGTTAGCTGTTCCATTCGGTATAGATTGTGACAAAGATATTAGAAATACAAAAGTAGTGGGTTAGCTGTTCCGTTCAGTATACATTGTGACGTAGGTATGGGAAATACAAAAGTGGCGGGTTAGCTGTTCCGTTCAGTATAGATTGTGACAAAGATATTGGAAATACAAAAGTGGTGGGTTAGCTGTTCCGTTCAGTATAGATTGTGACGTAGGTATTGGAAATACAAAAGTGGCGGGTTAGCTGTTCCGTTCAGTATAGATTGTGACAAAGATATTGGAAATACAAAAGAAGTGGGTTAGCTGTTCCGTTCAGTATACATTGTGACGTAGGTATTGGAAATACAAAAGTGGCGGGTTAGCTGTTCCGTTCAGTATATATTGTGACGTAGGTATTGGAAATGCAAAAGTAGCGAGTTAGCTGTTCCGTTCGGTATACATTGTGACGAAGGTTTTGGAAATACAAAAGTAGTGGGTAAGCTGTTCCGTTCAGTATACATTGTGACGTAGGTATTGGAAATACAAAAGTGGCAAGTTAGCTGTTCCGTTCAATATATATTGTGACAAAGATATTGGAAATACAAATGTGGTGGGTTAGCTGTTCCATTCAATATAGATTGTGACAAAGATATTGGAAATACAAATGTGGCCAGTTAGCTGTTCTGTTCAGTATATATTGTGACGAAGGTATTGAAAACACAAAAGTGACCAGTTAGCTGTTCTGTTCAGTATATATTGTGACGAAGGTATTGAAAATACAATAGTGGCGGGTTAGCTGTTCCGTTCAGTATATATTGTGACGAAGGTATTGGAAATACAAAAGTGGAGGGTTAGCTGTTCCGTTCAGTATATATTGTGACGGGTTAGCTGTTCTGTTCAGTATAGATTGTGACGAAGATATTAGATATACAAAATTGGTGTGTTAGCTATTCCGTTCAGTATAGATTGTGACAAAGATATTGGAAATACAAAAGTGGTGTGTTAGCTGTTCCGTTCAGTATATATTGTGACGAAGGTATTGGAATACAAAAGTGGAGGGTTAGCTGTTCCGTTCAGTATATATTGTGACGAAGGTATCGAAAATACAATAGTGGCGGGTAAGCTGTTCTGTTCAGTATAGATTGTGATGAAGATATTGAAAATACAAAAGTGGCGGGTTAGCTGTTCTATTCAGTATAAATTGTGACAAAGGTATTGGAAATACATAACTGATGGGTTAGCTGTTCTGTTCAGTATATATTGTGACGAATGTATTGGAAATACAAAAGTGGCAAGTTAGCTGTTCAGTTCAATATATATTGTGACGAAGATATCGGAAATACTTAAGTGGTGGGTTAGCTGTTTCGTTCAGTATAGATTGTGACGAAGATATTGGAAATACAAAAGTGGCGGGTTAGCTGTTCCATTCATTATAGATTGTGACGAAGATATTGGAAATACAAAAGTGGTGGATTAGCTGTACCGTTTGGTATATATATTGTGACGAAGATACTGGAAATACAAAAGTGGCGGGTTAGCTGTTCCGTTCAGTATATATTTTGACGAAGATATTGGAAATACAAAAGTGACTGGTTAGCTGTTCTGTTCAGTATATATTGTGACGAAGATATCGGAAATACAAAAGTGGCGGATAAGCTATTCCGTTCAGTATATATTGTGACGATGATATTGAAAATACAAAAGTGGCGTGTTAGCTGTTCCGTTCAGTATATATTGTGACGAAGGTTTGGAAATACAAAAGTGACTGGTTAGCTGTTCCGTTCAGTATATATTGTGACAAAGATATCGGAAATACAAAAGTGGCGCATTAGCTGTTCTGTTCAGTATATATTGTGACGAAGGTATCGGAAATACAAAAGTGGCGGTTAAGCTGTTCTGTTCAGTATATATTGTGACGAAGATATCGGAAATACAAAAGTGGCGGGTTAGCTGTTCTGTTCAGTATAGATTGTGATGAAGATATTGGAAATACAAAAGTGGCGGATTAGCTGTTCCGGTCGGTATATATTGTGACGAAGGTATTGGAAATACGAAAGTGATGGGTTAGCTGTTCGGTTCAGTATATATTGGAAGATATTGGAAATATAAAAGTGGTGGATTATCTGTTCTGTTCAGTATAGATTGTGACGAAGATATCAGAAATACAAAAGATATTGGAAATACAAAATTGGCAAGTTAGCTGTTCCGTTCAGTATATATTGTGACGAAGATATCGGAAATACAAAAGTGGCGGGTTACCTGTTCCGTTCTGTATAGATTGTGACGAAGGTATTGGAAATACGAAAGTGACTGGTTAGCTGTTCAGTTCAGTATATATTGTGACGAAGATATTGGAAATACAGAAGTAGCGAGTTAGCTGTTCCATTCAGTATAGATTGTGACAAATATTGGTAATACAAAAGTGGCTGATTAGCTGTTCCGTTCAGTATAGATTGTGACGAAGATATCGTAAATACAAAAGTGGCTGGTTAGCTGTTCTTTTCAGTATAGATTGCCACGAAGATATTGGAAATACAAAAGTGGCGGGTTACCTGTTCCATTCTGTATAGATTGTGACGAAGGTATTGGAAATACGAAAGTGACTGGTTAGCTGTTCAGTTCAGTATATATTGTGACGAAGATATTGGAAATACAGAAGTAGCGAGTTAGCTGTTCCGTTCAGTATAGATTGTGACAAATATTGGAAATACAAAAGTGGCTGATTAGCTGTTCCGTTCAGTATAGATTGTGACGAAGATATCGTAAATACAAAAGTGGCTGGTTAGCTGTTCTTTTCAGTATAGATTGCGACGAAGATATTGGAAATATAAAATTGGCGGATTAGCTGATCCGTTCAGTAAAGATTGTGACGAAGATATCGGAAATACAAAAGTGGCCGGTTAGCTGTTCCATACAGTATATATTGTGACGAAGATATTGGAAATACAATAGTGGCGGGTTAGCTGTTCCGTTCAGTATATATTGTGACAAAGATATTGGAAAAAACAAAAGTGGCTGGTTAGCCGTTATGTTCAGTATAGATTGTGACGAAGGTAGAAGAAATACAAAAATGGCAGGTTAGCTTTTTGTTCAGTATAGTTTTTGACGAAGGTATTGGAAATACAAAAGTGGCCGGTTAGCTGTTCCGTTCAGTATATAATGTGACGAAGGCATTGGAAATACAAAAGTGGCGGCTTAGCTGTTCTGTTCAGTATACATTGTGATGAAGGATATGGAAATACAAAAGTGGCAGGTTAGCTGTTCCATTCAGTATATATTTTGACGAAGGTATTGGAAATACAAAAGTGGTGGGTTAGCTGTTCCGTTCAGTATATATTTTGACGAAGGTATTGGAAAACACAAAAGTGGCGGGTTAGCTGTTCCATTCAGTATAGATTGTGACAAAGATATTGGAAATACAAAAGTGGCGGTTAACTGTTCCATTCAGTATGCATTGGGACAAAAGTTTTGGAAATACAATAGTGGTGGGTTAGCTGTTCCGTTCAGTATATATTTTGACGAAGGTATTGGAAAAACAAAAGTGGCGGTTAGCTGTTCCGTTCAGTATATATTGTGACGAAGTTATCGGAAATACAATAGTGGCGGGTTAGCTGTTCCGTTCAGTATAGATTGTGATGAAGATATTGAAAATACAAAAGTGGCGGGTTAGCTGTTCTATTCAGTATAGATTGTGACGAAGGTATTGGAAAAACAAAAGTGGCGGTTAACTGTTCCATTCAGTATGCATTGGGACAAAAGTTTTGGAAATACAAAAGTGGCGGGTTAGCTGTTCCGTTCAGTATATATTGTGACGAAGTTATCGGAAATACAATAGTGGCGGGTTAGCTGTTCCGTTCAGTATAGATTGTGATGAAGATATTGAAAATACAAAAGTGGCAGGTTAGCTGTTCTATTCAGTATTAATTATGACGGAGGTATTGGAAATACAAAAGTGGCAGGAATGCTGTTCCGCTCAGTATAGATTGTGACGAAGGTATTGGAAATACAAAAGTGGCGGGTTAGCTGTTCCGTTCAGTATATTTTTTACAAATCTATGGACGTCACGATGTTTTTTAAAATATGAGTTATTATTTTCAAATACAAAATAATAGTTCCTTTTGTGTTTTTTGTCACACATGGAAAATTATATTGTACACTTTTTGGTCATAGATTAATACACATTTGCGAAATAAGATGGCTTTCAACACTTTTAATCAGAGTTATGTCCCTTGAATCATTATCTTAATCATGTGGATACAGTCAAACCTACATTAAGCAGCCAGTCAAGGTTAAGAATAAAAGTGGACTTTTAAAACAGGTTATTGCTTAATACAGGTTAATGTACTCTGAAAGCATAGAAATGGGAAATTGCAAATGTGGTTGCTTAAGACAAGTGGCTGCTTAATAGAGATGACCGCTTCAGCTTTGACTGTATAAACTTTTCAGAAATAGTATTAAGACTCTCTCTCTCTCTCTCTCTTTCTCTCTCTCTCTCTCTCTCTCTCTCTCTCTCTTAAATCGTCTCCTTTTTCTTTTTTTTCTCTCTCTCTCTTGTGTGTATGCATGTTTGCGAAAAGGTAACATTAGTTACTAGTTAACTCAACTCTATGTTGGTAATTATATGTTGTTAAATATATTTAGCCACATTCATGATAATTGTGAACTCAGTTTTAGGGAAGGGTCGTAACTATATTGGTGTCGCTTGCGGCCCGACCCAATTGCACTGTACTTGTACAAAACTGGCAATAAAATATGTTTAAGTCACTCACATCACTATTATCTCCCTTGAGTACTCCCGGCAGTAAAAGGATGTAGCAATAGAACTATTTAGTTATATGTTCCTTCTTTTTTCAGGGCTTTGTGTTGCAGTAATTTTTTTCCATACAATATGTTAAATGGTCAGTATTTTAGCAATCACCAATGAAAATTTAATGCTGATACCAGATTTCTAGACAATTCTGTGTTAATTTAGAATTAACAAAAAAGCCTAGTCAATGCATAGTTTTATCCTTTACAACTGCGGATCTTGAACCAGTGTAGAATTTGTGCCCAGACACATGCCGCAGATTTTGTTTTTTTCACTGTGATTTGGACATAAATGTTACAATGGAGCCCTATGGGAAATGTAAAAGTGGTGTGAGACGATTAAGTGGAAATTTTTATAAAAGTTGCGTTGTGTCCCTTTAATAAATGTGTCAATATGTTTGATGCACATGTCTTAACAAAATGTACACATTGTGTAAATCCCACTGCAGCTGTGTAAAGCATACATCCACGTGATAGGGATTAAGAAAAGAGTGCTACTAACTTTTGTTTCAAATACGAATCTTCTTCCCATTTTTCTACAACCGGTTCTCCCTTTAAGGTCTGCCGGAACACAGCAGGTCTTCCATTTTTTACATATCTCAGTTGGAATGTGGGCGGCGACACCGGATCTTTCTCTTCCCTGATTTTACCTTCCGGCTTCCTTTGCCAACCTGAAAACACGGAGTAATGAAATGAGAATGGTAAAGAAGAATAGTGATAATTAATATATTTTGATACTGATGATGATGATGATGATGATGATGATGATGACGATGACGATGACGATGATGATGATGATGATGATGATGATGATGATAATTATGATGATGTTTTCAAATCAAACTGATTGAAGCAAAAGTGATAGTGCGCTCGTTTCTCACAATTCAAACTTCTTTGGCCTACGATAACAGTGTGTCCTGCAAAACTGTTAAGAGAAAAGCAAAGTGTACCCATTTACTTCTACGACTAGTTTAAAGTATCTGAGTTAGTCGTAGTATATGTAGCAGACGCATGAATGGTAGTATTTTTCATCTCTTTGAAGCACGAACGTGGAGAGAAAATATATTACTAAATGATATAGACACATAAAACATTTCAAACAAAGTCACAGCTTTAACTATTCATTTACGAAAGTGCTCTAGGTGTCTCCTAAACAGGTAAACCTCAATGCAATATAACCTGATAGTGCTCCAAGTGTCTCCTAAACCGATAAACCTGGTTGCCACATAATCTGATAGTGCCCTAAGTGTCTCCTAAACCGGTAAACCTGGTTGCCACATAAGCTGATAGTGCCCCAAGTGTCTCCAAAACCGGTAAACCTGGTTGCCACATAATCTGATAGTGCCCCAAGTGTCTCCTAAACCGGTAAACCTGGTTGCCACATAATCTGATAGTGCCCCAAGTGTCTCCAAAACCGATAAACCTGGTTGCCACATAATCTGATAGTGCCCTAAGTGTCTCCTAAACCGGTAAACCTGGTTGCCACATAACCTGATAGTGCCCCAAGTGTCTCCAAAACCGATAAACCTGGTTGCCACATAATCTGATAGTGCCCCAAGTGTCTCCAAAACCGGTAAACCTGGTTGCCACATAATCTGATAGTGCCCCAAGTGTCTCCAAAACCGGTAAACCTGGTTGCCACATAATCTGATAGTGCCCCAAGTGTCTCCTAAACCGGTAAACCTGGTTGCCACATAATCTGATAGTGCCCCAAGTGTCTCCAAAACCGATAAACCTGGTTGCAACATAATCTGATAGTGCCCCAAGTGTCTCCTAAACCGGTAAACCTGGTTGCCACATAATCTGATAGTGCCCCAAGTGTCTCCTAAACCGGTAAACCTGGTTGCCACATAATCTGATAGTGCCCCAAGTGTCTCCAAAACCGGTAAACCTGGTTGCCACATAATCTGATAGTGCCCCAAGTGTCTCCTAAACCGATAAACCTGGTTGCCACATAATCTGATAGTGCCCCAAGTGTCTCCAAAACCGGTAAACCTGGATGCCACATAATCTGATAGTGTCCCAAGTGTCTCTTAAACCGGTAAACCTGGTTGCCACATAATCTGATAGTGCCCCAAGTGTCTCCTAAACCGGTAAACCTGATTGCCACATAATCTGATAGTGTTCCATGTGTCTCCTAAACCGGTAAACCTGGTTGCCACATAATCTGATAGTGCCCTAAGTGTCTCCTAAACCGGTAAAGCTGGTTGCCACATAATCTGATAGTGCCCCAAGTGTCTCCTAAACCGGTAAACCTGGTTGCCACATAATCTGATAGTGCCCCAAGTGTCTCCAAAACCGGTAAACCTGGTTGCCACATAATCTGATAGTGCCCCAAGCGTCTCCTAAACCGGTAAACCTGGTTGCCACATAATCTGATAGTGCCCCAAGCGTCTCCTAAACAGGTAAACCTGGTTGCCACATAATCTGATAGTGTCCCAAGTGTCTCCTAAACCGGTAAACCTGGTTGCCACATAATCTGATAGTGCCCCAAGTGTCTCCTAAACCGGTAAACCTGGTTGCCACATAATCTGATAGTGTCCCAAGTGTCTCCAAAACCGGTAAACTTGGTTGCCACATAATCTGTTAGTGCCCTAAGTGTCTCCTAAACCGGTAAACCTTGTTGCCACATAATCTGATAGTGCCCCATGTGTCTCCTAAACCGGTAAACCTGGTTGCCACATTAACTGATAGTGCTCCAAGTGTCTCCTAAACCGGTAAACCTGGTTGCCACATAATCTGATAGTGCCCCAAGTGTCTTCTTAACCGGTAAACCTGGTTGCCACATAATCTTATAGTGTCCCAAGTGTCTCCAAAACCGATAAACCTGGTTGCCACATAATCTAATAGTGCCCCCAAGTGTCTCCTAAACCGGTAAACCTGGTTGCCACATAAGCTGATAGTGCCCAAAGTGTCTCCAAAACAAGTAAACCTGGTTGCCACATAATCTGATAATGCCCCAAGTGTCTCCTAAACCGATAAACCTGGTTGCCACATAATCGGATAGTGCCCCAAGTGTCTCCTAATCCGGTAAACCTGGTTACCACATAATCTGATAGTGCCCCAAGTGTCTCCAAAACCGATAAACCTGGTTGCCACATAATCTGATAGTGCCCTAAGTGTCTCCTAAACCGGTAAACCTGGTTGCCACATAATCTGATAGTGCCCCAAGTGTCTCCAAAACCGGTAAACCTGGTTGCCACATAATCTGATAGTGCCCCAAATGTCTCCTAAACCGGTAAACCTGGTTGCCACATAATCTGATAGTGCCCCAAGTGTCTCCTAAACCGGTAAACCTGGTTGCCACATAATCTGATAGTGCCCCAACTGTCTCAAAAACCGATAAACCTGGTTGCCACATAATCTGATAGTGCCCCAAGTGTCTCCTAAACAGGTAAACCTGGTTGCCACATAATCTGATAGTGCCCCAAATGTCTTCTTATCCGGTAATCCTGGTTGCCACATAATCTTATAGTGTCCCAATTGTCTCCAAAACCGATAAACCTGGTTGCCACATAATCTAATAGTGCCCCAAGTGTCTCCTAAACCGGTAAACCTGGTTGCCACATAAGCTGATAGTGCCCAAAGTGTCTCCAAAACCGGTAAACCTGGTTGCCACATAATCTTATAGTGTCCCAATTGTCTCCAAAACCGATAAACCTGGTTGCCACATAATCTGATAGTGCCCCAAGTGTCTCCTAAACCGGTAAACCTGGTTGCCACATCAGCTGATAGTGCCCAAAGTGTCTCCAAAACCGGTAAACCTGGTTGCCACATAATCTGATAGTGCCCCAAGTGTCTCCTAAACCGATAAACCTGGCTGCCACATAATCTGATAGTGCCCCAAGTGTCTTCTTAACCGGTAAACCTGGTTGCCACATAATCTTATAGTGTCCCAAGTGTCTCCAAAACCGATAAACCTGGTTGCCACATAATCTAATAGTGCCCCCAATTGTCTCCTAAACCGGTAAACCTGGTTGCCACATAAGCTGATAGTGCCCAAAGTGTCTCCAAAACCAGTAAACCTGGTTGCCACATAATCTGATAGTGCCCCAAGTGTCTCCTAAACCGATAAACCTGGTTGCCACATAATCGGATAGTGCCCCAAGTGTCTCCTAATCCGGTAAACCTGGTTGCCACATAATCTGATAGTGCCCCAAGTGTCTCCAAAACCGATAAACCTGGTTGCCACTTAATCGGATAGTGCCCCAAGTGTCTCCTAATCCGGTAAACCTGGTTGCCACATAATCTGATAGTGCCCCAAGTGTCTTTAAAACCGATAAACCTGGTTGCCACATAATCTGATAGTGCCCCAAATGTCTCCTAAACCGGTAAACCTGGTTGCCACATAATCTGATAGTGCCCCAAGTGTCTCCAAAACCGATAAACCTGGTTGCCACATAATCTGATAGTGCCCCAAGTGTCTCCAAAACCGGTAAACCTGGTTGCCACTTAATCGGATAGTGCCCCAAGTGTCTCCTAAACCGGTAAACCTGGTTGCCACATAATCTGATAGTGCCACAAGTGTCTCCAAAACCGGTAAACCTGGTTGCCACATAATCTGATAGTGCCGAAAGTGTCTCCAAAACCGGTAAACCTGGTTGCCACATAATCTGATAGTGCCCCAAGTGTCTCCTAAACCGATAAACCTGGTTGCCACATAATCGGATAGTGCCCCAAGTGTCTCCTAAACCGGTAAACCTGGTTGCCACATAATCTGATAGTGCCCCAAGTGTCTCCAAAACCGATAAACCTGGTTGCCACATAATCTGATAGTGCCCCAAGTGTCTCCTAAACCGGTAAACCTGGTTGCCACATAATCTGATAGTGCCCCAAGTGTCTCCAAAACCGATAAACCTGGTTGCCACATAATCTGATAGTGCCCCAAGTGTCTCCAAAACCGGTAAACCTGGTTGCCACATAATCTGATAGTGCCCCAAGTGTCTCCTAAACCGGTAAACCTGGTTGCCACATAATCTGATAGTGCCCCAAGTGTCTCATAAACCGGTAAACCTGGTTGCCACATAATCTGATAGTGCCCCAACTGTCTTCAAAACCGGTAAAGCTGGTTGCCACATAATCTGATATTGCCCCAAGTGTCTCCTAAACCGGTAAACCTGGTTGCCACATAATCTGATAGTGTCCCAAGTGTCTCCAAAACCGATAAACCTGGTTGCCACATAATCTAATAGTGCCCCCAAGTGTCTCCTAAACCGGTAAACCTGGTTGCCACATAATCTGATAGTGCCACAAGTGTCTCCTAAACCGGTAAACCTGGTTGCCACATAATTTGATAGTGCCCCAAGTGTCTCATAAACCGGTAAACATGGTTGCTACATAATCTGATAGTGCCTTAAGTGTCTCCTAAACCGATAAACCTGGTTGCCACATAATCTGATAGTGCCTTAAGTGTCTCCTAAACCGATAAACCTGGTTGCCACATAATCTGATAGTAGAAGCACCCCCTCCCACCCCCGTACACACAAAAAAAACAATAAATTTACGCAAAAAAATATTAAACGTTACAAAACATTCGCATCACTTACCCAAAGGTCTAAGATGTCCGTCCGGCATTCCAGAAATAGAATGGATATTAACCGGTGGGAATACGAAGTCGGTTTTTTGGTCCTTAACAAAACTTGTTTTACAATCAACTGTTCCTCGAAAACACATAACAACTAGTACAACCGGTAAACAAAGCCGGAATGCCACCATTGTTAAACTTCTACTTGACGCTGTAAACGCCAATATGACAACAAACGTCTCTACTTTCTTATATTTTAGAAATTAGATTTTCTAATCCACTCGTCGTGTTGATAATCCGTTTCCTTGACAATACCACAGATAAATACTATAATTACCTTTCTTAAGAAATTTTTTGAAAAAAAAACTTTATTAAAACTTAAGATAGCATACACACGGTTGAATTTAATTGTTATAAAACAGCAACAACATGCAAATAAATGCAAAAATGCTGAAAAAAATATGCAAAGATATCCTATACTGTCTTAAACGTTCATCCACGTATGCAATATCCACACGTTAACATCATATAAACAAACTGAATCCGATTACAAAAGATTCAATTGAAGCATATTGATTAACGTAGGACGAGCCTCGCAACAGATGTGGTGTATGGCATGTCGGGGCACAAATCATCGATGGCTTTCCGTATATATAACATTGGACACGACAAAGATATGACGTGGACAAGTCTAGTGAATGAACACTAAACCCCGTTATCGGTACCTGTCCGATTCTCTAATTTAATAACACTTTATTTGGGTTTGATTTAATGAAACAAGGATCTGTTGTTTGATAAGAGCCACGTAGTAAATAAAATTGAAAATACCCAGATTGTATTGCACCTGGTAAACTGGCCTTAAGGACACGTCACAGTGTGTAGTCTTATAAAAAAATACCAATAACGTTCTTTATAGGATTTATATAAAAGGAAAGAAACGTGCATCTCTCCACTAATTGTTTATAAAATAACATGCGAAGAATTAATAATTTGGCAAATTAATAGTTCAAATTGCACCTGCAGCTGTTTCCTTTTACATAAAATGTAAGGTGTTTGTAACCCTAGGTGCTTTGTACTGTTTTTCACTCGCAAAATTATATTGAATTTAAAATAAATATATTTTTTCTTAATTTTTTAGTTGCAGTATACAAATTTTGTAATCATGAGTACTTCACCAATTTTAAACATAATATGCTGGGAACGGTCTCGTTTTAGAAATGTGTCTATCGGTGCGCCACCATTGATCGGGCAACATTTTTTATCGAAAATTAAGTCGAAAATTACATTAAAATTTGACCGACATTACAAATATCGAACTCGACCTATATCTTATAATTATACAGGTATACACGAAATACTAGTTGAATACATTCTTACAACTTATTGATTGGAAACATTTTGTTTTACCTCGATCGTATGGACGGACGGTTTAATGAACGGGTAGTAAGTGGCTTCTTTTGCAGCCAGCGTCTTACTTGTGTGTGTCACACAAAAAAAAATAGCGGCACATAAAAAAATTAGCCGGCACATAAAGTAAAAACAATAATTAAGTGTCTAGAAACACTCACCTACTTTTTTTTCCCCGCTTTGTGTAAACGGTGGACACTAATTTTGGTCTGTCTGTCTGTCTGTCTGTCTGTCTGTCTGTCTGTCTGTCTGTCTGTATGTCTGTATGTCTGTTTGTCTGTCACACTTTGGTTTCTGTGCAATAACTTCAGAATACCTGAATAAAATAATTATGACTTTTGGCGTTGATTTAAACATATTTTATTGCCAAATGTGTACAAGTACATTGCAAATGGGTCAGGCTACAAGTGATACCCACATTAGTTACGGCCCTTCCCTAAAATTGAGTTTACAAATAACATTTTGGCGTTGTAGAGTTGTTTCCCGTTAATTTGAAGAAAATGGTACTATTTGGGTTTTCCGTGCAATAAATCTGAATCAAATCTTTTGAAAAATTCCCCTAATTTCCTTGTTTTTAACTGTTATTCAACCGTCCACAAACACAAACCTTAAACCCTAGCCACTTAGCTACTCATTCATGCGTGCAAAGGAACGAACAGACGGGTGGACGGACAAGGGTAACATTTAATGCCCTTCACCATTCTTCTAATTACGGGGTCATAATAAAAATAGGGCAAATGTTAAAACAAAGTTCGTTTGCTCTATCCATACCTATCAATTTAAAGATCAGCCTATTTTTTTTATTCGAGAGACTTTTTTTTAAAGCAATACAATCATGTGTATGACATTTATTGTCATTTATGTGACACTAACTATAAAATCGCATTGTAAAGCTACATCGAAAGAAAGATAGTGTTATAGAATGTTAGAGAAATAGTATTTCTTTGATACCGGAACAAAGTACTCACCCAAGTTTAAAAATTAAGATATGTAGATAGAAAACTTTATTTGTTTGGTTGGCCCAGCAGAACTTTGTTTCCAGGGCTGGCTTTCACACACTTCGTAAATCATACTTAAAAAGTTTGACTAAAGTTTATATAGAGAGGATCTTACGTTCGTAAGCATTGATTATTGGATTTATTAAACGAGTTCATAAAAATATGACAGCGCGTCGCAGTAATATCATTATTGCTTTTCAATGATTGTGATTCGTTTATCACATAACTAAGAAAAAAATGTACATTTGCTATTTATTTTTCACTTTTATTGACACATGTAATAATAATAAGCAGAATAGCGGTCCCGAACAGCGGA
The DNA here is from genome assembly GCA_029582155.1 of Panopea generosa. Classification (NCBI taxonomy): domain Eukaryota; kingdom Metazoa; phylum Mollusca; class Bivalvia; order Adapedonta; family Hiatellidae; genus Panopea; species Panopea generosa. The sequence goes on from CM055904.1 coordinate 37,757,056, forward strand.
CCACTTGGCGGTCCCGTACTTCGTGTTGTTATTGTTCCATTTATTGTCCTCTGTGATAGCTAGAGTGCACACAATATAAAATACGCACACTTTTTGAAAATTCAAGGGTCATAACTCTGACAATATTTACCCGATTGGTCAGTCCAAGAACTCGTCATTTAGGAACTTGCCATTGCTAGAAACTGAATAATGATTTTAAAATCTGTTGCCAGGTGGCGTGAGCATCTTGTATTCTAATTACATTGTCACTAATCGAGTCTATTATTTTCCTAGTTACCCGTTGCTTGGCCTAAATGTCCCTGGATTAAGCATACATTTAAATGACTATATTTATTATGAAATTCAGACATACTACTCCCCCACCATACACACACAAACAACAATTACAAAACAACATAAAGCACATTCCACGAAAACAAGCTCATCTAATCTATTTAAAACTTCTAAAGGGTATATTAATACGAGACCCAACCCACATAAGCTACGCAAGTTTGCAGAAGTTCAGACACATCTTCTTACCAAGAACTAACCCCTTGTGGAACTCACTTCTATGTGGGTAAGTCAATAATTCACGAGTGAAACATACATTTTTTGAAGAAAAAAAAACTCCGCCCGATTGGGCAACAATAGTGAATCAAGAAAAAAGGACTGTTACCACAGAAGTGGGACAACCATTATTTTTATATTTTATACCAGAACTGCTAGATTCAAACTGTGAATAAAATGTATATTTTATTTCATATCCTTTCTTAGACGCACCCGTTATTGAGGAGCATGGGGAGTAGCCGTGACTGGTGACGACATAGGCGTACAGAAGCGTTTCAAGTATGGGGAGGAGGGTAGGTAGGGTACGGGTTAGTAAGATCATAAGGGATGAGGCGACCAACCGAAAAAAAAATGATACAATACATATCAAATGCTGTATTCAAGTACGTTTAAGGGGGAAATGTTCGTTATTTTCTCCAATAGTTTGTGACTTTAAACGTTTTTTTTTTGTTTTTTTTATAAAGAATAAACTAGATTGTGAGATGAATGTAACTTGGATCCCATATATCTGTACACGTATAATACCATGCACTGCCATTCAAGACTCGAGGAAGAGTGCGGAAGGGTTTGGAGGCGTTATAATATATGGAGACCTCTTGTGGACAAAACACCAAATGCTGCATTTTAAATAATATTTTATTCTGGTTTTCAAGTTCTAGTAAGCATTTAGCTTAATTCCATATGTTTGGTTATTTTGTGTCTTTTATATTTTTTTGTTAAAATATAAGGGGGTGTCAAATTTTATGCTGCACTCAAACCTGAACTTTCCGCTTGGGCCCGACTCCTTTATTTATAAATGAATGTAAAGTCATTTGACCCCTGTTTGAACCCATGACCGGGCCTCAAACACGCGCTCTCTAATTTGGATACTCTTCAAATTGAAGATAATCGACCATCGAACAATGGAGAAAAGAAATATTTGTGTTGTTTTCCTGCCTATTTTATCATGAATCTACATTCAAATCAGGTATGCTATCAGAAATTGACAGTATGAATTGTTTATTTGTTCGCATACCAACATAGTGTTTACGTAACAGGAGAAAAAATGACTTATTTCCCCGATAAATTCGCTAGCTTTCTTGACCTATTTACTTCCGAATAAGCAATCGCAAGGGAGGTAATTTTAAACACGCGCGTCACGCGTTATGTATTATAATTATTTATTCACAATTAACGTTACTTCAAATGTTCAAAGTTGCAAAGTAAATGAGATGAATTATTTACCTCATTGGCAAAATTTACCTCGTAGGCAATGAGGTAAGTGAAATTGTCTCTAACGAATTAAACAATAAAGTAATGTATGATTATTGGATATCAGTGAAATAATCTGATTATAAAATGATTTTTAAAACAAGTTAAACATAAACTTATTATTTTTATATTAATATTGAAAATATGTACATAGCTTTTAGATAGCTCTATATATAGTAAATAACGGAAAGGTAGGACACTTCAAAAAGACCATATCTGATTTGAAGAATGTATCTAGGTGTGAAGGGTGAAAACTTCAATTAAATTCGTTGACAAAATCATGATACAGTCATTAAACCGACTGACTAATGTTAATCTCTTTGAAAACAGTAGTTAGCAAGAAATATGCATTTGTCTGCAAAATCCAAACGTCTACATTTACAAAGGCTTTACAGATCCTGGAGTGAATATGTCGTTATTGCATGATTAGCCATTTTGAAGGTTTGAAATTTGGTTAGAATATATCAGAAATATTACATAATAAACATGAAGACATGTTAAATTATATAATTATATAGCCTTGGTGAATTGTTAAGGAACATAAAATATTACTTTTAAGGGTAAAACACAACTAATCTGTTGTTATTACATGATGTATATTAGGGTTTTTTCTAGAGCGGAATGAAAGGGCGCAGCGCCCTGCCCCTTTAAGGCTCCGCCCTTCTGCCCTAAAAATGTCGCCCTTCTTTGTTTAAATGTGCCCTGCTGCCCCAATTACAAGTCGTCTATAAACAAATCAACTGTCGATCACATACATGTGTTAAGCATTTACTGATAGTTTACTGATATGACACGCCTGACCCGAATACACAGGTATTCACCAGTCATTCTCTTGCGAAATATGTAACAATCAGCTAATCAGGTCCTTGTCGCGTGTGGATACAGCAAATGACTTTCGAAGTTAGTTTAAGGGTCAAATATCATTCTATGTTTTTTTTCGATGTGCATATTTCGGAAACTAAATGAATTATTCATTAAGTTGTTACAGATCTGTTTACTGAGAATAAGTGTTTGTGCTTACTATATGACTTTGAAAGGTAAATTACGGAGGAATTGAGGGTCCAAGCTAGCAAAAATGTCGTTATATTCAACTTTTACACTTCGCTCTGGCAGTCTGGAAAAGCTATGTAGACTTGTCCTAATTTTCAGTATACCATTTACATAAGTCGCTAATGGTCACACTGTATTGGCTTGCCAGTTTGATCCCTATCCCTATAAACAATCAACTATCACATCATTTATCGGATTAATCGGCATCAAGCTGTTTTTTTGTCTCCGGTCAAAATCAGCCGATATTTGATCTAAAAATATGTGATGACGTTATTCGCGGGTATCCCTCAAAATTTAAAAGGGAAATAACTTACTTGGTTTCAGCAATAAAAATATTATCTCCCTTGCCATAATGGTGGCAATTTCTAAAATCTGATTATGTTTCTGAAGAGAATTCGCGATAGACCGCGATTTGCATAATGTCAGCTTTAGGTTCCAATAATTTTTTGAATATTTTATAGATTTATAATAATTGGAACTGCATGCATGTAAATTTTCTTCTGTGACAAAGTGAACGTTGATATTAAAATCGAGTTAAAGGTAAATAAAATATGGGTAGGGTACTATAGTAATTTAATAAACTTATTGCTTACTGGTTGTGTATATTCAGCATATACTTTTCTTTTGACAGTCATATCATGATTTACATACAGTATTGAAAACAACATCTTTATTCACAATATAATATGCGGGAACAAAAGCCTGGCCGACTACCCGACATATGGAGTAACAAAAATTATGTTGGCTTTTTTAAATATTTGAAATATTGTTGACTAGTAACGATTTTTCTAGGTATTTGTGGGCTATCATAGATTGCATTTATTTAGCATATTGCAAAGTTCTTTTGGATGAATTGAATAGCTTTGGAGGCTCGACATCGTCATTATAGTATGTTATGACAGTTTGCAACCATTAAAAAAGAAAAGGACGATGTTTAAAATAATGTTTTAAACTAACTCCTGCACCCACACTGCCATTGAGTCTGGATAGAACAGAAATGATAGTTATTCAATAAAGAACAAAGACTAAACACAACATAATAAGTTGTTCATACTGATAGAGAATATTCACTTCTCCCTGAATATCTCTCACTATTACCTATCTTATTCAAACTCTTATACTTGTGATTTACACATGTATAATGTAAAGGGAAGATAACCCTATATTAAAAGAGACCACCAAAGAAAAAGTTTGGCAATGATTATGCCAATCACGCAAAAACTTTGCTTCCTGCCCCTTTTTCTTGCTCCCTGCCCCTTTTCCTGGTCTAGAAAAAACACTATATATGTTTAGATTATTATTTTCTCCTTACCCTATAACATTATTTCATTGAAATCTGTCACAGTTTTATATACCGTATATCATCGGCCATAAGTTGAGGGGACTTTTTGACCTTCAGATCTCAGTTTTTTGCATTGACCCTTCCTTAAGTCAACCCAGAATTTTCGAAAAGGAAGTGGGTGAGATTTGGGTCACCTAAATATTAAAATTCCTACAGTAGCGATTGCCTGCACTCACAACTGACCTTACGCATGTATACGTTCATGTACCGTTATCGAATCAACGGCAAATATGCAGCCGACAAACAAATGCAGTCTTCTGTTGAATATTTGGTATATTCTGTAATCCGTGGATAAGTGTCACCACATATGTGGGAATGCAAATTGCAATAATCGGTTACTTCTGACCCAAATATCCCAAGGCAATTTTCGGCATATATGTTTACACCCCGTGTAGGCAACGCAATCGTTCGGCTGACCAAGATCAAGGTTTTCCTTGCATAGAGTTAAAAACATCAAGCGTCTAATTGAAACCGATCATTTTTTTCAACTGTCAATCAGAGTTTTCCATGAACAAAGTAACTTTCCACGTATGACGTAATCATCCTTTGTGTTTGCGAGATGCATAGTTGATTGACAAGAGTGTAATTCAATTCTGCACTTTGGTGTCATTGTTCATATAGACTGTTGCTGAAACTGAAATTCGACGTTCAAAACTTCAGTAGGAGCTGACCGTTGGTAAAAAAAAATCATCACTCGGGACTAGGACGGGGCCATAAGTCGAGTAGGGATTCAGAGAGTGATTTTGGAGTCTGAAAAATTCGACTTATGGCCGACGATATACGGTATTAAACATATATTGTTATGTATGTTAAAGGACCTGGGCCATGTAATTTACCCAATTTCTTTTAAAATAAAGATAATTTTTCCAAAGTCAATGGCTCCAAACTCATTCCCAAAAGTACAAGCAAGAGCCCTTCTGGGTTGTGCTGACAGCTGTCTTCATGAATAAAAGGTTGCAATAAAAAATAAAAAGCCTTATCAGATCAGCATGGTGCCTAATAGGACCCTTAAAATATTATTGTAGGGGTCCTTAACCCACAAATGTAAAATCCTAGGGAAAACACTGGTCTGTGCAAAAATGACAAACATTATGTTTTTATTTTACAATTTTGTTTGGTTGTTTTTATTTTATATTCATAAACATTAAAAGCACATATATAACATACAAAACATGTTAAAAATACATGATGTACCATTTGCACAACAAAACATCAATTTTAAAAAAAAAAATATTAAAATTTTTTTTTTACCTACCTACCCTATTTATTTTTGGCCATGAAATCGGAAACAAACATTATTATTTTTTTAGTCCTTATTTACCTACCTACCAAAGATGAGAATGATACAATATGTTAAGTTGGACCTTACTTTTGCCAATGATGTTGTGTGTTTAGCATCGCTTTCAACAATCTTCCACAGTCACATTATACTGACACTGGGCCGACCAGACCTAGAACTCTCCTCTAAATGCTGAGTGTCAAGTGAGGAAGCTTCTAGTACCATTTTTAAAGTGTTAGGTATGACCCGGCCGAAGATTGAACCCACGACCTTCCGCATGCCAGGCTGATGTTCTACCACTAGACATGCCGTGATCTTTTGCCAATGAAGCTATGAAAACAATTTTATTGTAAAATGTATTGTATGCGGTTATAAACTTGGTGGAATATTATATTGCAGTTATCAATGGAACTTTGGTATCTATTTCAGAACCAGTTCAGCAGTTTTACAGAATGAACAACTGAGCATTTACAGCCAATCTCATCTCCCAAAACCAGACAAACATCAGCAAGATATTTTCTACATTCCAGCTATCCTTATATAACCCAGCAATTTAACGACATCCATAATGCAGACTGCCGACCTTGATGTTATCAAAGACATTCCTGGCTATAAAGTGATATTGAAGGCTGTGCTTAGAAGTCAAATACAACAACTGGTAAGTTTACACAGAGATGCAGTGGATAGAGTGTGGGCCATTTACAACGGAGGTCACAGTTCATTCTCAGCCATGACCTCTCAAAAAATACATCCAGAATAGTTTTGTCCAGACAATAGACTTGTGAGCAGTTCACAAAAACTGAGAGATTACTTCACAATTAAGATAAAATAAATTACGTAATTTGTTACAAGCAAATTAGTAGGTCAGGGATGAATCTTCAGTTCAATTTGCCAACGGCAAGGTCGGATTTAATATGCACTATTGTGTTGTCTGCAGATTTCGACTTTAACCCACGTCCGACCGACAAAGTAAATACTTGGTCCGGTCGTGTTCTACTGGTGTGGAGGTAGCCTGACTGGTCGTGTTAAATTAAAATTAAAAAATCATATAAAAAGAATCAAAACCTGAGCTGATAATGTTTATAATTGAATCGATTAAGATGCACCTACTGACGAGCATGTAATATCATTGATAATCAATAATTTGTAGCATTATGGCGAATGCAAAACACATAATGTAGAATTACTAAGCTGCCCGAACTAAGCGGCATAACTCTAACCTGTTCTAATGACGCAATATATTAAGCGGCATAACACTTCCTGGTATGATCTACTTCAGTTATCTCCCTACTATATTTTATGACATTAGAAGATCGATTTTTGATTTATTGACAACACCTTTCAACATGTCTGTTCAATTTTTGCTTCACCGGAGGAAAAGATTGGGATGATAACAACGGCAAAAATACAAAAGGCAGAACTGGAACAAAGAAATTTTATGAGAAAGCTCTGATTGTGGCTAACTTTCAGAACTATGTCCGGGTCATAATTGCGATATTGGTCTGGGCTAGTTGAAGTTTGGTCAGGTCTAATAGTTTTACTGAGTTACTAGCCCGGTTGTCTAGTGGAAAAATAAGTACATGTCGAACGGTATGTTTGTTTGCATTTCTTTTCGTAACATATTCACAAACAAGGAAACAAAATAATTTAGATGGGTTATTAGCTGTTGTGATACTATTTATATGTGAGAAGTAACCTATGAAATTGTCCGAGTGCATTTTATATACCGTCTAAATGTTGTCCGTCTTGGACTAAGATGATAAATTTGCATTACATTTACATTAAAGGGAATATAGTAGATTTTTTTAAAATTGGCTAAATTATTATTTTCGAATATGTCATGCCTGTATATACTCACTGACAATGCATTGCTAAAAGGATATCTATTTAAACATGTCAAAATAATATATTGAAAAGGGAATTCCTAACTTTAGCTATACGTCTAGGTTGGACTAAAATATATTTAATGCTTAACCCTCTACTCCATAGATAAGCGTTTTCCTGCACCAATCACAGAAGGCCTTTGAAAACAGTGCAGGAAGAGTTACAAGCAATCTGAACACTTCCTGCACTGTTTTCCACTCTGTCAGTTTATATAAACATAATTCACCCAATAATTTAAAAGCCTTCTATATTAGGTGTCCAAAGGCGTCTATATTACAGGTGTCTAAAGGCGTTTGTATGAAGTTAAGGGTTAAAATTGCAACATAGTTTGTGATGTTTTAAATGAGCCACATGATTTCATCTTGATTTCAATTTGATCTGTTATACAGGTTTACACTTAGTAAAAATTGTTTCATTTTAGAAACAGTCTGGAATGATGCAAATGTTGTCAGTCAATCAGTATTTAAATGCTGTCTATTTTTAGAATGCGGATTTCATTTCAAGTTTACCACTTCAATTTAAATACGGATTTTGTCATGTATTGGTGGATTTGGCATAGCAAACCATTCAGATATATTCATTGATGATACAGTAGTGAAAAGTTGGTGTCCCGTTTTGGGCCATTGCGGCATTTTTATCATTTTAAGCGCCACCACAGTTTTGACTTTCCACCATCAAAGTTTGGTTATTTCGACAATTCTTGATTTAATGAAAATACTTGCTCAGGCCCAAGCATATGCTATATTAGATAAATTAGTGGATTAATAGAATTTTTATGTCGGTAGGTAGGTAGTTAATTTTATTTTTGCCGAATTTTGATTTTGTATAGTCATTTTAAAAAAAATGGACATAAATTATGAAAAAAATTAAACACTTTGAAAGTCAATCAAAAAGTTTGGGTAGCGACAATATTGAGAGTAGGTAGGAGCACTGCAAACAATTTATTTTTTAAGTACGGTCCAAGGATATGATTTAGGCTGTTAGTATTATATGTAAATATTTCAATGTTTATGTTATTTGCCAGGTTGAGCAACTTGCCACACATACTGAAGAGGAATCAATAATCCTTACTGCCAGCATATCTGATGGAACTTTGTGTCATCTTGGTTCTGACTCCGGCAAAACATTTCTCGAAGATCATGATGACATCAAGTCACAGTTTCTGGGCTTCTGTCTTAAAAGTAAGTTATAAACAAACTTATGCTGCATTTAATTTGAATTCATCTAAATGTAAGCCAACTTTTAAGGTCGCCTGAGACTTTGTCTAAAGGGACCTTTTGCAAAATTTTGACTTTTGACGTCTTTGTCTGTCGTGCGTTTGTAAACAATTCACATTTTCGACTTCTTCTAAAAAATCTGTAAGCTCAATCGTAATTAAATGTTGTATGCGGCTTTGATACCTAAGGGTGAATCATAATTGTGAATTGCGTGGTCCTGTTTCCCCTGAGGCCTTGGAGGCGGGGCCAAAAGTAAAAAACAGTCAGGATAATCAGGTGATCGTTAAGGCCAATGGGCCTCTTGTATAACGTTTTATACTGTTATCAATGTTGTTTCTGATGTAATAACAGCAAAGATTCTCAGATATTTATCTTGGTAGCTTTGTAGACACCTGTGCTGCTTGTCTTCTTGTTGTTAACCCTTTACTCCATAGATACACGTTTTTCCACACCAATCACATAAGGTCTTTGAAAACAGTGCAGGAAGAGTTCAGATTGCTCGTAACAAGCACTTCCTGCAGGGTAGTTCTCAGTTATTCAGCAAATTTCCAGACACAATGATGGATTTATTAAATTATAACTTAGAGTAAATATTTTGGTGTTAAAATGTAGTTTAAACATTCCTCTGTATGATTTTAATAATAAAAAGATAGTTTGTGACAAGAAAATTATGTAAATCAAAATTTATGTATGGTAACCTCAAGGTTTCGGATGTTACATTTTATTTATTGACAATAGTTTATGCATTTAATGGGTGATTTCAATACACTAACTTATGATTATTAGATAAGACTGGAGAATACCTATAAAATAATAATCATAGAAAAAATCAAATATAACCAGAACGAAAGTAATTATATATATTTTGTAGTTGTGGATGTTACTCAAAATTTATATGATAAAAGTTCAGCATGTTGCTATCTGTATCCGAACAAACTGAAATAGTACTCAAAACTTTCAACTAGAGAACATATCCTTGTGATTTTTCATTTTAACTTCAAACTGACATACATATATCAGAATAGTTTGTCACATTTCATATGGACGTTACTCTTTGACAATTGACAAATATGCAAATATGTAACGTCCACAACTTAAAAATAACGTCCACAACATACACAAATTACAAGATAACTTCTGTATTGTTTTATAATTGTTGTTATATTGTTGTTAATAGTGTACATTTCATCACACTTGACCATGTGTTATAACATTTTATCCTAGTATACATATTTAAACTTGTACTTTAGTGGTTTGAACTCGTTTCACTGCTAACTACTGAACAACTACTAGTAATATTAAAAGGTTATATTAGTAATATTGAAATAAATAAATTATGTTGTCTTACTTCTAGTATTTATCTACATGTGCTAACTGTATTATAAGAAGGATTTCCCAACATTTGTGTACTATGCTGCTAGTAGTATATACTATAAATAAAGATCATGAGCCCCACCAACCAACTAGTATAGAAAATCACTTAAAGCCACTATCTGCTCACTGTACTATTACAGTACTTTCCAAAACTTTGTGAACTAGACTAGCAGCACTTAGTATATCTACAGTATATAAATGAGACCCCCAACCAGAAAAGGTATTGACAAAGTATACAAGTCTCTTCTGACAAATGGCAATTAAAATTTATTGGAAGAATAATAAACTATATTCATATATGTCAGTGAATAATATTTCAAAGTTTTTTCTTCTTTTGATCCCTAAAGAATCTTTTGTTGCTATTAAAATGGCATCTTCACAACTTCCTGAGACATCTCAAAGGTCTGAAAATACACAAATGAAAGTTTTTATATTATTATTAAGTATTTTATACAGTCAAAAAGTTTATTTGTACACATATAACAAAGTTATAGCGCTATAAAAGTAAATAATTAGTATATTAATCTTACTGGGAAAGAGTAAGAAGGCAGTTTACTTGTATTTTATCTAAACTGATATTAAATTGTATTGGCACTGTTCTTACCTTTGAATACATAGAAGAATCTCCTAAGTCCACTCGTAGCCAAATCTGGAGAGGAGATAACACTCACAATATCCTCAAAGATCACTGTGCCTGGTCTCATAGAGCTGCCAAAGATCTCCACGCTCGAGGGAATGGTTTTAATTAACAAACCCATGGCCATTGATCAACCTTGGACATAAAAAAAAGTTTCTTGATAAATTTGTAGTTATTTTATGTCTGTATTTATTTAAATTAAATGATAATGCAACATAATTATGGGTATGAGATTTTCTTAAAGTAATTAAGAGAACAAAATTAGTATCGTTTGTAGTTATTGTTTTCAATATATATATTTTATATCATTAATACTGGTACTAAGCATTATTATTTACAATTATTTTTTTAAAAATTAAACTGTTTACATGAGAATTACATTCTAAAGGATATTTTATAAACTTAGATCAATTAATTAGTAATTTATGTTTCAGACTTTAACACATAATTGTTTGTTCCAAAATTCTTGTGTCAAATGTAACATCCATAACAAAGAAAACATCCATGTATTGATAATATTTCTTATTTATCGGGAGTACTGGCAAACTCATACTTTGGTCAACTCAATTTCTACCAAAAAAGGATAATTAATTGTTAATCTTCTTGTCTCTCATATTATTTCAATTAGAGATAATATAAAATCAGTTTTGGATGTTACACATTCAAGTAGAAACTAATGTCAATGTCACATCCACAACATTACCTAACGTCCGCAAACGTAACGTCCAAAACACAACAAAGGAGATATTTGGTGACAGAATAGACAAACTAGAATTGCTGTGTTCATTTACAGAGAAAATGGTATGATATCAAATACTGGGGTATACATCATGGTTATTAATTACATTAAATCGTAGAACATTTGGTATAGACAAGTTGACCATGTCAAATAGTAACATCCAAAACACGATAAAATGTCAAGGTATAACGTCCATATACTCATTTCATAACACGGGCCGCTAGCTGCGTCAATACGGCAATTTCCGTCTTTTCTTTCGATTAACATTCATTTTTTATTGTTTGCAATCATCACAATAGTACATGGTTTCACTTTAGAGGTTTTATCAATAGAGTGATGGAATGTTCTGGACGTTACTCTGTCTTTTTGATTGACCGACAACACTTACCTCTATATTCTCCCTGCTGGTGGTAGAGTTGTGTACACACAAACTGATGACGCGTTTTGGACACGTTTATTTACCCATTGAGGGGTGTTAGATATGATACGAACATAAAATTGATAATTTACGACGATTGGTTTTGGACGTTACAAATTGACCGACATTTATACATTGAGGAAAGTTCGGTGATATTTTTTTATTGTGAAATCCTGTATATCACTCTACTTTACAAGGTAACTTTAAACAAATAACCTAACACCCCCACATGCAAATGATGTTGTCCATGCTTGTATTGTCTAAAAATAGATGCCAGAGTTTCATACAAAAATTGACCGACACTGTAACGTCCATACGCAGAATTTAATTTCTATTAAAATCAACTTTTTATCGGCATTTTAGTCTTTTAGAGATGCTTATATTTTAATTTTATTTATGGTTTTACAGTTACCGTAAATAATGACTTTATAATCCATCGGAAAGTAACAATACAACTTTATTGTATATACTGATGGTAAAATGTCCCAAAATGGACCCTGTCAAAACTGGCATTTTTCAATTTAAAAATGTTGTAATTTTTTTCTTTCTGACCATGTCTCCATAAAACTATCTTTACTATTCATTCAAATCATATCTAAAAGTATTAACACAACAAACATGTCAAATAAGCTTTATTTTTATTACAAATTATAATCAAAGTTCCATGGTACTGAATTGCTGAATAACTGAGAACTACCCTGCACTGTTTTCCACTCTGTCAGTTAATATAAACATAATTCACCCAGTAATTCAAAAGCCTTCTATATAAGGTGTCAAAAGGCGTCTATATTAAATTAAAGGGTTAAATCATTCAACATTACAAAATTGTATGTTTTTGATTTTAAAATTAAAATGTAAGTGAAGACCACGACTTGGTCTAGTGGTAGAGCGTCCGCCTCGCATGCGGAAGGTCGTGGGTTCAATCCCCGGCCGGGTCATACCAAAGACTTTAAAAATGGTACTAGAAGTTTCCTCGCTTGACGCTCAGCATTTAGAGAAGAGTTCTAGGTCTGGTCGGCCCGGTGTCAGTATAATGTGACTGGGTGGGGTATCATACCATGTGTCTGCGGCATGATATTCCAGTGTGACAATGCTTAGAATACTGTCTCATGTAGACACCATAGCGATATGACTGAAAAATTGTTGAAAGCGACGCTAAACACAACACAACTACAACAACAAAAAACTTAAGTGTTAAAAGATGTCGTTGATGGTTTATTTTCTTCTTTCACTTTTATAAATGCATCTGAATTGAGTCTTCCGATGTTCTGAAGTAGACTTTTGTTTATACAGTAAAGTTGCCATAATGGAGGTCAACATCATGTTTCTTCGTTTGATTTTGAACAGTTGGCAATAACTATAAATTCTATGTTGGGGATGCTTCCATAAGTTAATAGTATTGAATTTCGATTTATCCATTATAATCATGTTTTAGGAAACCACAGGAAGAAGCAGGAAAAAGAAAAAGAAGCTTTACAGCTGCAGATGCAACAACAACAACAACAGCAGCAGCAACATCAGCAACAGCAAAGACGGTTCAGTGGCATGCGACCGGGATATACACCCGCAAGATCACCACGTTTTGCATCAAAATTTTCACCAAGGCAACCCAACATTCATCCGGTTGCCCTAAGCCGTGCATCTCCTGGGGCGGGTGTTAGACATTCTCCATATCCAGCCGCTCGTCCTGGGGGGAAAAGGTCATCTCTAGAGCAACAAGGTAAACGTTCAGGTGCTTCAACTCAACAACAGAACGCTGCTGGCAACTTAGACAATTCAATCATTAAAATAGAACCTGATGATTCTGAAGCATTAGAGTCTGCTCAGAGTGTTAGTGATGCAAACATTGAAACTGCCAATGTGGCAGGAACTGTTCCTAGTGTACCCAGTTCTAGTCAGCCATCATCTCCATTGCAAACTCCACATTCAGCCTCAACCACATCTTCAAAAATAAAATCCGAATCTTCGGACATAAAAGATGACAATGAAGCCACAGGCTCCCCATCTGCAATGCAGAATCCAACAACAGACGATACATTAGGGGAAAGCTCACCTGCCATGGGACTTAGTTTAGATTCCGATTTATCAAATTTAATATCAAGTGAAGGTTTAGATTCCAGTAATCCAGAGACAGTAACTGAGACTGTTAAACCTGAACAAACTGGTGGTGAACCAGAGTTTGATCCTAGTGTTAGTGTTAAAGTGGAGGCAATATCGGAATCTGATATGGAGTTGGAAATAACTGGTGTTGAGCCGGGTAATGTTGATCCCATGGGCTCACAAGATAACTGGGTACCAAATATACCAGGTGCAATGGGATATGATCCCACAGGTGCTACAGGGAGCCAGGCTGACATGCAGGATCCTGAACAAGGCTACAGTAAGTGCATATTTTCTTCTGAATTTCTTTTGACCATCCCCTGGATAAAATCATTGTGCTATGACATGTCTTCTTTTCTGGAGTGACCATCACAGGCAGTTAAGAAGAATTGAAAGTGTTTATTTTAGGTACTGAAAACATTTAATTTGATATATCATATGCTTGATTGACCGAAGGTCAGGCAAGTTGTGTGATGGTGTTTTGTCTGTCATACATCCTGACTGGGTGTTTTCAAAGATATCTAACATCGTTTGTGTTGATTATTATATTATTTGATGTTGTAATTCACTGATTATAAGCCTCTGCCTACCGCAGGCTGATTTTGAAAACAGGTGGGAAAAGCTTGAACCCATTCATGAACAATACGCTAGTGTTTTTTTTGGTTTTTCACCATTTAGGGAAGATGACCCATACGCTTGGAGTTAGGAATTTGAGCAGCGTTTTCATTAATTAACATTGGGAAAACTTTTCCATTTTTTAATATATTTGTTCAACTTCATAAAAATGTGTACTCTTGCTTCTCTAGCCATTTAATTTAAAGAATTGGTGTCATACTCAGTTCAGAATCGGGTAAACTTTGTTTATTTTACCAAGGAATTATGGCAAGTTTCAATGTGCAATTATTAAAGCTTTCAATTGGGAATTTTTACCACTCAATTTGGGTAAAAAAGATACTATTTGCCATTCGGAATATTACCCAATAACGGCTATAAAAATGATCGAACAAAACAACACTGTAGGCAGTCGTGAAATCTTCGTGCTTTGGCACCCAAATCGGTTGTTTACTACGTCCGCCTTTTTGAAATCCGGCTGAAAGCGAAATATGAATTTCGATTGGCTAGTTATCATGTTACAAAATCTAGACTGGCGTACTGTACAGTTTTGTAAAAACACATGTGAAAAATAAAGTTGGTGCGTATGAAAAGTTTATGATGTTATGGTTTATTTATTAATTTATTTTTTAATTTCCATTAGTTACTTTTATTTACTAAATGGATGTATTAAGGTAAGACAAAAGGGAAAAATGATAACAAACTAGTGACAATTTTCAAGTGCACAATTTGAGAAATATTTTGGTCCAAAAATCCTCACACTGTATAATATCTCCTTCATTAATCCAAATTTTTGTCAAACACTTCGAATCATTGTCAAAATCACTGTCAAATAACTGTCGAAACTGATCATGAGAAATCAGACTGGAAGTCTCATCATCACAATCAGTTTCAGTTTGTTTTTTGGTGTTGATGAATTTTTGGTAAAACCTTCCGAACACATCGCCCGTAACATCAGGTTCTCAACACGTACATGAACATGTCACTATTGTCAAGTACGGGTAAGTGGTGGGGATGGAGTCAATTTTTTGTGCTTGGCATGTTATTTACAGCCATGACAATGACACAGCCACAGAAATTTTTAGCTTTTTTGTCTCATATTTTTTAAATTTGTTTTAAAATGTAATTTTTTATCCATGAATTTGTTTATTCATAATTATAAAAAAAATTGAGACCATAAAAATAATTTCATATATATTTCCATATTAAATTAAACAAAATGCAATTAGGCTGTTTAATGACAACCATAAAATAGTGAAATGGACAGAATATTTGTACCAGTCTAGTTTCACACATTAGACTTCCGGTTTATATTTATGTTTACGAAAAAAATTTTATGTATTTTTCTAATCAGCAGATTATGGTACTTGTTTATAGAATAATGCACTTTTTTATCAAGCGCTACAATGTGTTGAAGATGGTTGGTTAAATGCATATCTCTTATAATATAATATAATATCATACCTAATTTAAAGATTGAAATAACAAACTGACAAAGGTTGTATTTAAAACTCTTGAGTAACTAGTGATGAACTTTGGGTACCTCTACTTGAATGACATAAAAAAAACAGCATATTTCTAAGAGCCCATGGAGGGAAATAATATTGACCGATTATTTTCTGTAGGACGGACAAATACTAATAAAATAGGGATTCAAACTGAAATCGACAGAGTGACAATCCGCATCTATAGCCAATATGTATAGATGCCCGAAAATTTTTGAAATCATTAATTGGGAAGCTTCAGCCTGAAGCCTGGTTTCTCTTTTGCAATCTAGTTCAGTGATTCTTGGCAGAGTCATAGCCCTTTGAGTGTTCCTATTGAAAGTGACCATTGCTTCTTTTTAAAAACCAATGACCCCATTTTGACAAAACTAGCTTTGAATGATAAATGTGAAGTGTTGATGTGCATTATCCACTTTGTTTTTCGGTGCCTTTACACTTTTTTTTGCAGCCCCGCCATCCCCAGTCCTAAAAATTGTCAGATTTGAACATTTACAATTATATGTAAAATATTTCTCACAATTGTATGAGGATGGATAAAAAGGACTTCCACAAAATAGCAAATTCTTGTTTGGGCTTGTTAGAAAATTACATGTACCTACATGTTATTCTTAATAATAGCAGTGCTGGAAAATTTCACTTGTCTGCTTGCCATGACAAGTGAATATTTGGTCAGGACGAGAAAGGTTTAAGAAACTGACCTTAATATTTCTTTAATTTCAGCATTCAATTAAATATGTTAGATAGGGAGGACGAGTTGCTTTTATAAAGAATTTCAAGCTCTGAATGGTAGTGGTTAATAGACATTTTTAAATGGGTTTTTATATCATTTGGCGTTCCAGATAATTCGATGTAGGTATATGTATATATATACAACATTTTTGACATGGTTAGCTTAAACAAAACATTTTTTCTGCATTATTTATTTTCCAAAGGCAATGCCACCTACAAATGAATTGTGTTTATACCAATATAGAAAAAACTTGTAGTCCTGTTCTGCTGGAAATTTGTCTATTGTTGGACAAGGAATTTAGGTTTATAAATTATTAAATACCAATATGTACATAATTGTATGTTCTCCTTTTAAGGTTGTCTAATACAACACCTAGAACATTTTTATATAATCTGTTTTTAAATGTAACAATTACATTTCTATGGGTGAATTTCCAAAAAAAAACTTTGTAAAAAGACATAAAAAAAATCGGCAGTTTTCAGATTTTGGTAACATCAAGTATTAATTAATATTATTAATTAGTCATTGATAAATCCCGCGATCCGTGCCTGGCCAGATACATGTAATACGAAGTGACATTGGCTGGACTTTAGACATTACGTAAGAAAAGGTAAGTGTAAATATTATCTTTCATTTTCTCTCAAAAGAGCTACTGGGCAAATGATACATACATTTAAAATTGATTACTCTAAACATGCTGAAATGATTTTCACTATATACAAGTCACTCCTCCTGGTCTGAATGATTGGGCTCTTACGTTGAAGGAAGCTAGTTCCTGCACTGGCTTCTCACACAGCTGTTTAAAAATAAAGAGTCATATTCAGATATTACTAAACAGATATTTATTTAAATCGTCTTTATATACATGTATACCATTTGCTGAGGTCATAGTTCATTATGTAGGTAGGTCATTTTAATACTTATTAAGGACATGTACATAGATCATTTTATTCATATAATCACATACGTAAATCATATACATAGATCACATGCATAGATCACATACATAAATCACATACATAAATCACATAGTTTACATACATTACCTATACATAAATCACATACATGAATTACATACATAGATCATATGTATAAATCACATAAATAAAATACATAAATTGATTTTATGTATAGTTCACATACATAAATCACAAAGTTTACATAAATTCCCTATACATAAATCTCATAATTGCACAGATATCACATACACAAATCACATACATAAATCACAAATTTGCATAGATCTTACATTTATATGAGCAAAACACATAAATTTATCACATACATAGATCACATATATGTAGATCACATACATATAACATGCATAAGTCACATTCATAGACAATGATCACATAATGTGTTTACACATCACATATACACACACACATTTATACATCACATTTAAAATGCACCTGTCATTACACAGATTTTTAGCTCACAGGTGAGCTTTTTGTGATCGCCTGGTGTCCGTCGTTCGTCCTCTGTCATCCGTCATTAACTTTTAGCTTCTAACAACTTCTCCTGTGAAACCCCTGGGCCTATTTTGATATAACTTCACAGAAATGTTCCTTTGGTGACCCTCTACCAAGTTTGTTCAAGCCATCTTGATTTGTTAAAAAACATGGCCGCCAGGGGGAGTGCCAAGTTTAATTAGTAAAAACTTAAAAAAATCTTCTTGTCAGAAACTACTGGCTCGATTTTGAAATAATTTGACAGATATGTTACTTGGGTGACCCGCTACCAAGTTTGTTCAAGCCGTCATGATTCGTCAAAAGACATGGCTGCCAGTGGGCGGGGTTAGTTTACAATATAAGCTATAGTAAAAACTTAAAAAATCTTCTTGTCAGAAACCACTGGACCAATTTTGATATAACTTCATAGAAATGTTCCTTTGGTGACTCTCTACCAAGTTTGTTCAAGCCATCTTGATTAGTCAAAAAATATGGTGGCCAAGGGGCGGGGCAAGTTTTAATTAGTAAAAACTTAAAAAATATTCTTGTCAGAAACTACTGGCTCGATTTTGAAATAATTTCACAGAAATGTTCCTTTGGTGACCCTCTACCAAGTTTGTTAAAGCCATCTTGATTCGTCAAAAAACATGGCCGCCAGAGGCGGGGTTAGTTAACAATATAAGCTATAGTAAAACTTAAAAAATCTTCTTGTCAGAAACCATGGGGCCAATTTTGATATAACTTCACAGAAATGTTCCTTGGGTGACCCTCTACCAAATTTGTTCAAGCCATCTTGATTCGTCAAAAAACATGGCCCCCAGGGGGCAGGGCAAGTTTAATTAGTAAAAGCTTAAAAAATATTCTTGTCAGAAACTACTGGCTCGATTTTGAAATAATTTCACAGAAACGTTCCTTGGATGACCCTCTACCAAGTTTGTTCAAATTGTAGTGATTTGTCAAAAAACATGGCGGCCGGGGGTGGGGTTAGTTTACTATATAAGCTATAGTAAAAACTTAAAAAATATTCTTGTCAGAAACCACTGGATCGATTTTAAAACAATTTTGCAGAAATGTTCCTTGTGTGACCTTTTACCAAGCTTGTTCAAGCTGTTGCCACAGTGAGAAGCTAGTTTACTATATAGGCAGCTATAGTAAAAACTTTAAAAGCCTTCTTGTCAGAATCTACTTACCTGATTTCGATGTAATTTCACTGACTTCTACTTATACTGTTACATCTTCAAAACAAATAAAAATTCTAACAACTTGTCCATCTCGTTTTTTCTGGAATTTTGAGTGTATCTACTTAAGTTGGGTGATCAAGGTGAGTCAGGTGAGCGATATAGGGCCATATTGGCTCTCTTGTTTCATCACATAAAAGGTATTGATTTACTAAAAACATGCGCATATCCCAAACACCAAGCACATACAGATCCTCTACATAGATCATATTATATACAGGTCATATGCACAGATAAGGGTATATTTGGAAGTAGCTATGAGTGTCATATCATTCTAAGAATAGGTGAAATGCTACATGTGCAACATTTCTGTTTTCACTTGAAATGCTCATTTTCACCCATAGAAATGTAACCAACATATTCAAATTTAATTTTCAAATGTTTCATATATATTCATGTTGATATATAAATGTATATAATTATTTTGTTTTATTTTTTGAGTTGTTTTTTTTGCATACTATTATATATTCACATCCCATTCTGACCTTGTATGGCTGTCTGTTCGGTAGTGTTGTTGATATGAAAATATAGTACAAAAGTACGACTGATAAAGTCTAAACCATTTTTATGTTAATGGTTCCCCAATGAATCCATTGTCAAAGTCCCTGATTCGACATTTTTTTTAGGTGAAAAAAAAATGAGAAGAACCATCTTTGACTGCAATTTATCCAGAATTTTGATTTGTTTTATAATTAGTACATTTTAATCATCATTTCTGCATTTGCATCTGGAAATCTTTCGCTCTAACGCTTTATAAACTTGACCTAGAAACAAGTCTGTAAAAAAACAACATCCAATGGAATTGTATGCCATGTATTTCCAATAGTAATTTACATATAGACTCTGATGAAGTATTGAAAATAGAATTATATAAATGGATAAGAATAGCCTGCAGTGTTAGATAGGGGTCATGCCTTGGGCATGTATTTATCACAAATGGAGCAAATAAATGGCTGCTCGGGAGTGCACAGCAGAAGTAACTGTATATGCTAGGCTTGCACTTATGTTGTTTCTTGGACTTGACAGTGTGGAAATTTGCAGTAAAAAATAAGGAGTTCTTATTTTAAACAAAAAATAGTTCGCTATTCAGTAAATATTTGCAGCAGGAATTTGTGAATCATGCATCTGTGTCTGGACTATAAAAGCTTGATTTATCCTTAATTATTTTATAAAATTTAAATTATGAGAAAAAGGGTACCAGTAATAGGATGTTTACATACTTTGTACATTACCTGTTATTTTCAGTGAAAACAAAATCTCTCTATTTGTTGTACATTACTTTCAGATGCCAGCAGTCGTTTCTATTTTGCCGACTCAGAGATTGCCTTAGAGGCAACATCAAGTAAAGAAAATGAATCTACGAGAAAGAAAACAATCAGCGACATGAATCAGTTCAGGGCCTTCCTAGAGAGTGTCGGCGAAACGAGAAAAGTTGAGGAAATTTCTTTTGCAGAACTTGATACTTTGTTCGGAAACTTTTTATTGGGCGCCCGGAAAGCCAAGGATAATTCCGAGTATGAACCGTTAACATTGAGGGGATTCATGAGTAGCTTGGACCGGTATCTTGGACAACAAGGTTGTCCATACAGAGTCATGAAAAATGTGCTATTTCCCCACAGTAATGCGGCACTTACAGCAAAACAAAAGTACTTAAAATCAAAGGGCTTGGGTAATAAGCCAAATGAGGCAGAGGAGCTCTCTGATATGGACATAGAACAGTTGTTCTTGGAGGGGATTTTAGGAGTGCATAGTCCAGCTGCGCTGATTAATTTACTTCATCTGAACTTTTCCTTGATGCTGGGGATGCGCGGCGGTAAAGAACAGCGGAATCTGAAGTGGGGTGATATAGGAATGGCAGTTGATGATGAAGGAAATCGTTATCTGGTACACCGCAATGCAAAACCAGTAAAAACAAGAATTTGGAGGGAGGGCAATGATCCCAAAAAGTTCAAGGCCTGGAATACTGGTGATAAAACGCGTTGCCCTGTTAATGCGTATGAAATCTATGCGTCCAAGAGACCAGCGTCTATGTGCTATTCTGAAGCCCCTTTCTTTTTATCAATCAATGCGAAATCCCCTGCTGAGGGACAAATGTGGTATAAGGACTGCCCGATGGGAATAAATACTATATATGCGCTTACAAAGAACATGGTGTTAGATTGTAGCACAATAGAATCATCAAGAAAAGTAACCAGTCACATTGTCAGAAAGCCTTCACTACACAAAGGTGTCGACGCGGACCCATACGATTGATTATGAATGCAGATATGGACAAATGCTTTTAGTGAATGTAGAATATAAAATGATGAATGAATAATTATGGTGTAAAACTTATATTAGTTGTGTGGCACGATTTCAGGCTTACACTCCATGTACGTAAAAAAACAGTTTTAAAGAAAATTAAACGTGCAGACAGAACAATGGTTCTTGATACCAACACTAATTTGGTTTCAGCAAATTCTATCCAATACTCAAAGCAAGGCCTAATTAGCTCTGTTGGTAGCCCATCTGACTAACAATCTAGGGGTCATGAGTTTGAATCCCCGCTCGGCCACAATCTCTGTGATGGTTGATATACAACTTTGTGTCTCGTTATTATTCGTCTCTCACCAATGATTCAAGTGGGAAAGTTTATCAGTTACTTTCAGAGATGGGATGTGCTCGAGTACTGATTAACTTTCCAGGATCTCAGGAAACAGTGATAAGGTTAACTGATTGTCTGTTAGCCCTCGATGACATAAAAATGATGCTAATTATTCAATCAATCAGTCAATCATTTGTCTAACTGCTGATTCAAGTGGGAAAGGTATCATTTACTTGTGGAGATAGGGTGTGTATAGCAATCATTTGTAGGACAGATACATGTCCATTTTATACCTGAAACCACACAGGTTAAAATTGATGTCAGTAAGGGATCAATTACATCAACACAATCATGCCATCAATGTATACTGTCATGTAATGTGAATTCTCATAATCTGGATAGTGAACTTGAAATTTTGTGTGACATGCCGTGTGATAGTGCCTAAAAGTTGTGTACGTGCTGTATGTAGCAATGTACATTACATGTATGTATAGCAATACCTCTTGACCCAGAACTCTAGTTTGCCCATTTTTGGTGCCATTATTCTGCTCCATTCCCAATCGCAAATAGTATCGTTTTTTTTTTCAATCCAAAATAACAAAGTTCCCAATTTCAAAATGCAAAGAAACCAAAAGAAATATTTTGGGGGAAAATATTATGACTTTTATGTTGTCTTCTACAAGAGCGGGAAAATATTATGACTTTAATGTTGTCTTCTACAAGAGCATCACATTTTTTTTTTTATACATTCAATGTACATTACACATATATCATTATATTGTTACATAACATAATATAATGAAGGAACATGTGCTCATTTTCTCAATTTCTTTAAAAATAACACTAATTTTACCAAATTCAGGGGCCCACTCTCATTCCCAAAAGTGCAAGCATGAGCCAGGTAGCTGCATTTTATTGTCTGGTAAATGATGACATGAGTCATTGAGCATGCAGCTAATACATTGTGTGTCGTAGTCACATGGCTACACAACTATGTACAGTATTTTGAGTATCAGACCTGCAGTAGTCTTTTAAAAAGTATGTGAAGGGCTTTCCTTAAAAAAGATTTTGTTTGTTGTGCTCTGACCCAGTATTTTTCATGTGGGTAGGTAGGTAGTTAATTTTTTTTTGTCAAATTTTGATTTGGCATCTAGTCGTTTTTAAGAAAAATGGACAGAAATCGTGAAAAAAAATTAAATGCTATCGAAATCAATAAAAAAGTTTGATTAGCTGCAATTTTAAGTCTCAAAACTTACTGAATGGCCCTATTAAACTGTTGATATTATGTCAAGTGTATGAATATTTTCTAATATTACTAGAAAACCTTTTCTTGTTGATTGCATTTTTTTTATATAATTTGTTTATTACACTTTCAGTTGTATTTTGGTTTAATTTTATAAGTTAATGATTAAAATAAGACAGTTTAGCCCAAGTTAGTGGGGACCAGACTTAGATTTAGCAGTATGGAGTGTGTGATCCAGCTGTAGAGCAACAAACCCAAGATCGGAGGGCCGCTGGTTTGATCCTCTGCCATGGCTGTGCGTGGCTTCCTTGAGAAAGACACTTTTTCCGCATATGCTTAGTACTGGTTCTTCCCGGGAAGACTTTGAGCGTGTTTTCTGTCGTAACTTGTTTCACAATCGAAATAAAATGATTAAGTTTGAACTAAACTAAACTGATTAAGCAATACAAGTATGGGGTCCTGGATGCCCCTCTAGTCTGAGCCTGGCCTATGAGTAAGTGTTTGGTACTACCGGTTAGCTGTTGGGTGTAGCAAGAAGATGATTTGTACAATTGTATTATTGCCAATTTAGTTATTGCAGATCTGTTTAAGAAAGATGTTTTAGTTTTATTTTCTTTGTTAAGATGTTACAGACTAGAGTAAAAAACCAGTGTCAGTAAATAAAACAATTTATAAAACTATTGTCTTATGCTTCCTTTTATGTATTTTTCATTTACTATAATTATATATATATACCCCTGTATAAACACCCAGTGTACTGTGAGGGTGGTGGGGGGGCATTTATTTAAATGTATGCAATGATTTTAGAAATAATCAATAAGCAGCTGCATTATTTGTACCTGCATTGAAAACTTGGCCTAACCAGTTCAGCATGTCTGCTTGATTCTTTCATATACTTTTTACTCCAATGAAATCTCTTCTGTAATATTTTTGAGTGGTAATTTTCAATGTTTATGACTCCATCATAATGGGGATGCATATATAAATTTGCCCTAGTCTTGATCATCTGTAACACTTGCTTTTCTAAAAAACAAATGTCATGACAAGTTGTGAAGAACAAATGTTTGGGTCTGGAGGTAAGGGCTGATTGGCTGAAACAAACACCTCTGCAAGGGTTATGTTTTAGTAATATTTTAAAATAGGAAGTCATTGCAGATGTTTGTCAAATAGAAAATATCTAATTGCAAAAAATATAAACATCTAAATAATAAGCTTTTGAAATAATATGGAAATCTCCAATAATTAATCAATAAAAATGAATGTTTTTATCAGGTTATTGTTTCATTTTTATACCTGGTTGAACCTTTTGATTTTTTAGTCTTTTAGAAAATTACGCATTATAGATGATCAAGTTTAAAATTTCCTCCTGTTTTAATGTAATTTGGATGCATTTAGTGCATTGAATGAGTTTTGCTGGGTATAAGTTTGCACTTGACAAAGCTGGAACAACAAAGTTGAAAACATGTTTTTCTGACACACCAGTAGAGCAATAATAGGGATCTTTGGTCTCATTAGTTAATTGTTATATAAAGAAAAGAAAAAAGGAAAGATGTCAAGTAAACTGACAAAATATGTAACCTGTACACAGAATGTAATTGATACCAAGTCACAGCTGCTAACTGTGATGAATCACTCCTATAAAACATTGACATGTTCATTCACAACAGCTTATGTTCAGGAGATGGTCTGCAGTCCACAACTATTCTGTGTTTGTTAATATTCATAATCTTTCTTTTCATTTGTAATGCTGTTAAAACCCAATGTATGTACCTATTTATTATTAGTTTATTTTAGGCAACTGTTTATATTGTGTGTACACTTACTACTATACAATGAGTCACTGCTTCTGGTGTTTTTGTCTGATCACTCAGATTTGGTGTCTGATAATTGAAAGTCTTCAATCTCTCAGGATTTGTGTCTGATCATTGGGTGTCTATGTTTGATCACTTGGTGGAGGGCCTAGTCGAGTGGTAGAGCACTGAACCTATCATTGAAGCGAGACACTTTTTCCGCATATTCTAATAATGGTTCTACCAAGGAAAACTTCGAGCAAGATTTGTCTAAGGTGTAAGAACTTATTTCACAATCAAAGTAAAGTTTAAACTATGACTCAGGCTTGGTGTCTGATCATTGAGTGTCTTTGTCTGATCACTCAGTTTGGTGTCTGATCACTGTGTCTCTTTGTATGATCACTCTGGTTTGGTATCTGATAATTGGATGTCTTTGTTTAATCACTGTGGATCTTTGCTCATTCTGGTTGGTGTCTGATCATTGGGTGTGTTTGTATGATCACTGAGGCTTGGTGTCTGATCATTGGGTGTCCGTCTGATCACTTAGATTGGTGTCTGATCACTGTGGCTTGGTATCTGATCACTCAGATAGGTGTCTGATCACTGAAGCTTGATGTCTGATCACTCAGGGTTGGTGTCTGATCACTGAGGCTTAGTGTCTGATCGCTCAGGGTTGGTGTCTGACCACTGAGGCTTAGTGTCTGAACACTCGGGTTGGTGTCTGATCACTGAGGCTTGTCTTATTATTCAGGCTTGGTGTCTGATCACTGAGGCTTGGTGTCTGGTTATCAGGCTTGGTGTCTGATCACTCAGGGTTGGTGTGATCACTCAGGGTTAGTGTCTGATCACTTAGGTTTATGATCACTGAGGCTTGGTGTCTGATCATTCAGTGTCTTTGTCTGATCACTGAGGCTTGGTGTCTGATCACTCAGGCTTGATGTCTGATCACTCAAGGTTGGTGTCTGATCACTGAGGCTTGGTGTCTGATCACTCAAGGTTTGTGTCTGATCACTGAGGCTTGATGTCTGAGGCTTAGTGTATGATCATTCATGCCTAGTGTTTGATCACTGAGGCTTGGTGTCCAATCACTGAGGCTTGGTGTCTTATTTCTCAGGCTTGGTGTCTTACCACTCAGGCTTGGTGTCTGATCACTCAAGGTTTGTGTCTGATCACTGAGGCTTGATGTCTGAGGCTTAGTGTATGATCATTCATGCCTAGTGTTTGATCACTGAGGCTTGGTGTCCGATCACTGAGGCTTGGTGTCTTATTTCTCAGGCTTGGTGTCTTACCACTCAGGCTTGGTGTCTGATCATTTAGGCTTGGTGTCTGATCACTGAAGCTTTGTGTCTGATCACTGAGGCTTGGTGTCTGATCACTGAGGCTTGGTGTCTGATCACTGAGGGTTGGTGTCTGATCACTGAGGCTTGGTGTATCACTGAGACTTTGTGTCTGATCATTTAGGTTTGGTGTCTGATCACTGAGGCTTGGTGTCTGATCACTGAGGCTTGGTGTTTGATCACTGAGGCTTGGTGTCTGATCACTGAGGTTTGGTTTCTGATCACTGAGGGTTGGTGTCTTATCACTGAGGCTTGGTGTCTTATCACTGAGGCTTGGTGTCTTATCACTAAGGCTTGGTGTCTTATCACTGAGGCTTGGTGTCTTATCACTGAGACTTTGTGTCTGATCATTTAGGTTTGGTGTCTGATCACTAAGGCTTGGTGTCTGATCACTGAGGCTTGGTGTCTGATCACTCAGGGTTGGTGTTTGATTACTGAGGCTTATTGTCTGATCATAAGGTGTCCATGTCTGGTCACTCAAGCTAGGTGTCTGATCACTTGATGTCATTTTCTGTTCACTTGGTGTCTTGTCTGATCATTTGATGTCTGTGTCTGATCATTGGGTATCTTTCCCTGATCACTTTCTTTGATCATTTGGTGACTGTGTGACTGATCACTCAGTCTTGATGTCTTATCACTCACTTGATGTCTTATCACTCCCTTTATCTTGTCACCTAATGTAGGTGTCTGATCACTTGAGTTTGGTGTCTGACCAATTGGTGTGTGTGTGATCACTAGTTGTCTGTCTGATTAATAGATTTATTAATAATTAATAATTAATAATCTGTTGTCTGATCATTCAAGCTTTATCAAAAGTGTCTGATGGCTCAGTGTCATTTGTTTCATCACTTGGTTTTAGTTTTCAAATCACTCTTGTGTTGCAGCAAGATAGTATGTCAGATAAATTCATAGACTGTGATTCTAAATGAATGAAAAGCGATTCTGTGTGAATCAGTAGAGATTCTAAATAAATCATAGGTGATTCTAGGTGTACTGTTACACAAGACATATTATTGCAAGTTTATGCACATGTTGAAAATGTTTAGCAGAAGGCAAAAGTTATGAAGAGACCAACTATTGCAGGCTTGATTACATGTAACAATCCAATTGATGGTCACAAATAACGGCACAGTACACAATATATATCGAAACATCAGGTAAATATTTATTATATTATGATGCAGGATTTAATTACCCAACAGGTGGAGTTCTGTTTATATAGATCAGTGTTCCATGCATTCAAACCGTTGCTTGATGTCATCAGAGAAGGATTAAAATTTTTGGAGCATAAAATTATATAATCAGTCTTGAAGTCTGACTGGAATTGAGGTTTGGCATTAGAGTCTTAGCATTGGTAGAAAGTCGTGGGTTTGATCCCCAACCAGCTCATACAAAAGACTGTTACTAGAATCTTCCCTCATTTGGTGTTCAGCATTTAGGGGATAGTTCTAGAACTGGTTGGGCCAGTGTCAGTATAATATGACTGGGTGGGGTATCATAAGCAAGGATGTGTCTGTGCCATGACATTCCAGTGGTAAGGACGCCAAACAAGATATGACTGCAGTCTGATTTCTTGCTCAAAAGTTTCAAAGATACAGAACATTTAAACAAAAATAGTTGTGGTAAAAAAGCCATGACTTGTGACAAGAGCATGGAAATGGAATACTCAAGGTGTTTAATAGCAATATCAGATGACAAGATAGATGCCTAGCACTTCATTTATATTATTGTATGTAAATTAATTTTTTGTTTGGAAATTAAAAAGAAAGAAACAGAAACTCTTCTTTCTCTTGTAAATTTAAAACAAACACAGAAACGAAGTTGTGGACTGTAAAGGTATCCAGTAGAAGCTGCAGATTGCTGAAAAATTCAAAAACAATTTTATAAAATACATTTTAGTACCAAAAAAAAACAAAACGTATGATGCTTCCATATGCAGGTTCATTAAGTTAAAGTAACAAGTGAAGGTCAACATACTTTTTTAACTTTTTTTAACAGTTAATATTATTTAGATGTTAGTCTCAAGAATTGAGCATAAAATTCAGTTTACTGCAGTTGCTATGGATACCATGATGATTGTATATATATCTTTTCATATACTGTATATACTTCTGTATCATGAATTTTGGCTATTTGTTTGGCCGACTTATTTTTACTTGCTGGTTAACGGAATTGTTAAAATGACAACAGAAGCATGACTGAAATATCAGGGGCCTGTTTCACATATGTTTGTAAGTTTACTAACTTCTAATAGTGTAAAATTTGAGATAGATTATTTGGGAAAATAAACACAATAAAATCACAGAAATATTGAGGAAATTAAGGAATTTGATACATAAATCTGTCTTCTTTCAATCATGGATAAGTAGAGTCTATGACATGGTGTGTTGTCCAGTGCCCATCTTGAAATCCCCATAAACATTTGCTTGTGGTACCATGACTCCTAAACTACTGGTGTGATTTGGAATGTTGCACACTCAAAGTTTAGTTGGCCCTTAGGAAATTTCAAGTTGGTAAGAAAATCTAAATGGCTGCCAAAGCTGAAAAAAACCTGTTGAAAATCTTTAAAAATAAAGAAGGCCAATACACCAGTGTTATTTGTACCAAGTTCATAAAGTGATACAATAAGGCAACCATGTAATGAAAGGGAAATAGCTGTTGTTTAAGATAAGTATCAAACCTGTTTGTTTCCCTTTATCAAAAAAACGATCAGTCAGATTGTCAGTGGAGTGCATGAGTGGTATGGTACTCTTGTTTAACCCATTACTCCATAGATACATGTTTTCCCGCACCAATCACGGAAGGCCTTTGAAAACAGTGCAGGAAGAGTTCAGATTGCTTGTAACGAGCAATCTGAACACTTCCTGCACTGTTTTCCATTCTGTCAGTTAATATAAACATAATTCACCCATTGTTGATACATGTTTGTGGTGAATTAATGCTTTCAATTTGGAAGAGTCCAAGAAAATGCTTAAAGAGCAAAGGGTTAAAAACGGTAAAACTGAATTTAATTTTTGGGGAAAATAGGGACAGTGGATTCCGTGAACCAACAAGTAAAAAAAAAAGGCTTCATAGCTACTCAACGAAACTGTCGTGATAATTAATCACTGGTGGCAGTTTGTGCTGTTGTTAATATATTCTCAACACTTGCATTTGTATAAACACCTTTGTTACATATACATGTATATATTATAATACGGCAAACGCACAAGCCAAAGCGTATTATGTCTCCATGCATGATGAGAAAAATTTGACAATTCTACCCGTTTGTTTTTTTATTCTATGTTATATTTTATTTTCTCAGTATCATTAAAAAAAAAATCAATAGAAAATTAACCTCTTTTAGTACTGTAATAATTTTAACCAAACTGCCAAAGTACAATTGTATTTTTACTGCTTTATATGTCCTGTCCTGGGCCTGTTTAATAACTGTCCACGCACCATTAGTTGGTGTTTTAAGGAAAAAGGTATAATATAGGCCACATTCCTTTAGATATAAACTGTTATATGCACTAAGTATACCATGTGTACTGGTTTAGAGAGTTTCACTTCTGACATTTATATCCATGCCATGTTGGTAACAAGGATAGTGATGATGCATCATGGGTACCTGTTACGCCCACAGTCCCGAAAATGTCTAAATGTCTATTTTTGCGTATTGTTACAGCAGAGATTACAAAACTCATCAATACAGAAATTTTTCATTAATCATCTGTTATATCATTAGTGTTAAGCATGTTTCATTATTTGGCCCTCATTTGAAGGTTCAGTTGATGTAATCAACTTTATAAACACATATGCAAATAAGTGCAACATAAACTTTAATGAGTCGTATCAATAACATATTGGTAAATGGATCTTTAACTGCCGTACAATCTGACAGAGCTTGAATATTTCTCAAGTTCATGTTTATTGACCACATGAACTGAAAAACAAAATATTCACCATGTTTGTAAATTGTACCTCAATATTGATGCTGGTAATTGCTTACATTATGCCAAGAACGTCTTTGTTTTATACATACTTCATCCTTTGGTATATATATATATATACTGGCATTATTTCCCCCACGTACGGATGAATGATTCTTTGGATTGATTGATATACATACGATGATTTTGTCTTTAACAAAACAGTTCTATTGGTGGATACGCATTATACCATGTTTTGTTTTGATGTAAACAAAACATTGGGGCCATTGGCACAGAATAGTAGTAAGAAAACTTGAAATCAGAGTTTTCGTGACCCAAAATCTTACTGTTCAATGAATGTGATTAAAATGAGTCATCACTGGCCAATTCTCTGGAGGTGCCCATTTGGAGCTGTGCACGGGCAACTTCTGTTTATGAGAATTCTATCCAGTATGTTTTTTTTTAAAATATTGCAGAGAAGAATAATTAACGTCATTTTGAATATTAAAATATCAGATGTAGAATAACATATATTTTTACTGCAGTCTTTATGTAGCTCTGCTGTTTTTGCACATTGCACAACTGATGGTCTTTATACTGCAATATGTTGATATCACCGAGTGACAAACTTGACTCGGTTTAGCTGTGAGAGGATTGTCATGGTCCAAACAAATGTTGTCACATTCTTCTCCTATTCCTATTAATTGATCCAAAAAGTTGACCCCCACCCCCCCCAATCATTGCCCAAGCTCTCTCTCGCCACAAACTAAATTTTGACCACCTGGTCAGTTGTAATATATGTATATGACACTTCAAACTTGGACATGAATTTACAAAGTGTATTTTTTTTTTATGAAACGACATTCACATGTAAGATTGACATATCCAATTACATGTACCATTTGCGTTGAAAGTCTATTAACAGACAGACCTTGTTATTGTTCCAATATAAATACTGCAGAAAAGCAGCAAAACAGTTGGTGCTGAACGTGTATATATATATATTTCTGTATATATCAGAAAGTACAAAATAGTGATTGTTCAATGTTCAAAATTATTATGTTCCTATCCAGTCATCAAGGGAAACAACGATCATTTTATAGGTAAGATTCATTTGATTTTTATTCTAGAAATTTGTACAGATGAGTTTGTTTAATGTTTTTTAGCTCACCGGGATGAATGTCCAGGAGAGCTATTGCCATGACCCAGACGGCGTTGTCAGCATCGTCTGACGTAGCCACTCAAGTTATACTTTTGCGCTTAGTTGTGTTTTGTTGTTTGCCTCCATTCACAATCTTTCCATTGGTTGTGAATTTTATCCCGAAGGCGAGCTTTGTTGTCTGCTGACAACTCTTGTTATGTACCAGGCCTGCCATTCAAAGAATGGTGACGTGTATTAAATATACCTTTCACCAGTTGTCCATGTATACATCTGCCTGTAAAACATGGTCTTTGATGAATAACTTCTGAAAGTGTCTATGCATTTAATTAATAAATTAATTGGCATTCTGCTGTATAATTATAACACAGGTCGCGTTTGATATCTGTCAATGTCTCTCAAATGTTTCATGAGTTATGGCTTGTTTTCTACATTTTTTTTTGGTGAAAATTAATAACATACAGTGGGGTCAACATTGTCCAATGGACACATTTCATTTCTGGTTGTTGAAATTAATTATATATATAACTATTTGTCTGCCATCCAAGGCTGCTCAACAAAGTATTAAATGTGTAGAGGTCAATCCAGGCTAGGTTGTGTTTGATCAATTATGAAAAAAACAATTTTCTAACTATTGTTACATCTAATAAATGTATGTTGACTGCCAATACATCCAATAAATGTCATGACTTTTATGCAACTTTTCATGTATGCGATCTAAATTTAAGTTTTATTATCTCTTGAAAGCTATTCTGTTACCTGATACACATCACAAAATTGTATGCCAGTAAGTCATAATTGACATCCGTGCTCAAATCAATTATTTTGCGTCATTGCCACATGTAGATTGAACTGGGAAATCAATGAGAAATTGAGCAAGCCAGTTGTTTTTAGTATAATTATATAAACTCTTTTACAAGCATTTAAATTATGAAACTAGAACATAAATAATATATATCGCTTGGAACTCTGAAACACGCTTAAAATAACAAAATATGGATTTGAAGTCTTATAAGCTACTGAAAAATGCTGACATGTACGGAGTATTTCACTACATTAAGTAATAGCTAACTGGCTTAGTGTTAAACATCGTCTGCCTGACAGTTTGATGTCATTTGATAGCAGGGCTTCCACTGGGATTCGCCAATGTCGCCAAATGAGAAGGAAATTTTTAATTTGCGAAAGATTTTCCTCTTTTGCGAAAGTGGTTGCGACAAGGAAATCAACGGCCGATTCTCGTATTCAAATTTTCTAAAAAAAACTAACTGTAGAAATTATCTCGGCTAATCCATTTAACTGTCCCTTCATCCCAATAAACAACCATGACAATTAACAGATAAATCAGCACCCAGCTGTGATATCTCCCTCAGGCCATTGCACTGTCACACATCATAAATTTCAACACATGTGTAAGATTACCTAAAAATAGCATATGCTAAAAATAGTCACGTGGTCGCGTAGTGACAACCAGCATATTCGTATTTTTAATTATTATATATATTTACATTTTTAAATCATATAGAAATTTAATATGTCTTAAAATATGCTAAACAGGTTTAGAAAAATTATTTATGCCAATACACTGTCAACTATACTTTCTTGGGTAACCCCAATTTTTTGTCAACAAATAGTTAGTTTCAAAATTGGGGCTTCCGGGATAAAAACAATAAATGACTGTTGACTTTGTCTGTAAAATAATTTTGTTTATAATGTCAGCGATGACTGTTGGTTGTTTGATATCAATACCAAGGTTTAACAATGAGTAGATCTGTTTGATCTATAAGGTCTGTTGTTATAATGCTAATATTGACCATATTTATAGCGAGTCTTAGTGACAAAGTGGGTGGAGTAATAAAGTTATTTAGAAAATGTTGTGGACTGTTTTAAGCAACGGCAATTTCAGTCAATATGCTAGCTGGAAATCCATAAATTGTGTTTTAATAATTTTAAAATAAATTGATGTATTAAATTTTAAATAATTATAAAATACACTGTATGGGGTTTTGTGAGAATAACATGCTATAGAAAAAATAAAAGCAAAACAAAATAAGGCTCGAACAGCTGCTATTTATGTGCACAAACGCACAAACATTGACAAAATCAAACAAGTACGGAAACATGACTGGGCCGTTTTGGTTTTTGACTGCACTCCATTAAAACTAATGCATCATTTGCAATATAAATCAACAACTTACTACCAATCATTGCTTCCCCTAATTATCGACTTCAGGCAATAATAACTCACAAGATAATAATAATTTTTAATAGTATTGCAATAAACATTGAAAATTATATTCATAAAAAACGCGTTTAATTCAAATGCTAAAACAAGTAGAAGAAAACATGCAGTGAGTTACTGTAACTTATGAGTGGTTTGATAACGATTTAAAGAATGTTAGCCGAGTACGCAGTTTAGTTGGCTACAAAAATGGCTCTTAATTTGGCTCCATTATT
Source organism: Panopea generosa (assembly GCA_029582155.1). NCBI lineage: Eukaryota > Metazoa > Mollusca > Bivalvia > Adapedonta > Hiatellidae > Panopea > Panopea generosa. Next base: position 37,790,907 of record CM055904.1, read on the forward strand.
TTTAATTTGGCTCTTTGAAACTTTTCAAATATGGCGAAAGTAGTGGCGAAAAGAAAAAAATAGCCAGAGGAGGCCCTGGATTGACTCTGGGCAGGAACTGCGATGAAAGCTGAGATGCTTGACTTTGAAAGTTGACGTTTGCTAAGGCCATTTCTAAGCATAGCTTGCATAGTTTTGTAGTTTATACATGACTCATTTAGAATTGAATCAAGGTTGGAGTCTGTGCAATGTCATTCACACGTGTGCAGTGATGAAGACTTTTTAATAATTAAGAACAAACTTAATAATTAAGTTATTTTGTAGGCTGTTTTGATAAATAATAGCTACACAATATGGAAAATTGAAGCGATTCCATTGGTTGTCAAATGAAGTTAAACACTATAAGCATTGATAGAAGTATTTTAATGGATTTGTTTTCGCAGTACTGATGGATGTTCTTTTATTTACAGACTCCGAAATATACCCAGATATTGTAGATATGTTTACATCTGTTCCAGTGAAGGAACAGTACCATTTCCCGGTGCATAGGTGCAGTAAATGTGATTTTACCACTGTACGGAAATACAATCTAAAGCGACATGTGAGACAAAAACATGCAGATTCATCTGAATGGAAGATATGCAACATATGTCATAAATCGTTTACAACTCAACAAGGACTGGACACACATATGTTTAGACATTTGGACATTACCACGCTTGAATGCACAATATGAAATAGGTATATGTGACGTCCATGTCAAATACTCTCAGCACCAGTATGAAAAACAATCAGAACAAGGCAACTAATACATTAAAACCTTTCTTAAGCAGCCAGTCAAGGGAATTAGCAAAAGTGTCCTTTTAAGACAGGTTGTTGCTTAATATAGGTTAATTTACTCTGAAAGTATAGAAATGAGAAATAAAAAATATGGTTGTTTAAGACAGGTGGGTGCTTAATAGAGGTGATTACGTACACAGGTTTAACTGTATAACACCAATATTCTTCAGATATCTATGACATGTTAGTATTGTGCTATTAAGTATTCAAGATGTTTTTAAAGACCTCTGTTTCTACTTAAATTAGTACTTTAAGCTTGTACTTTTGTGTTACATGACTTTATATTGTTCTATAATTTAGTTAAATATTGAAATGAAAAAAGAAATAAAAACATAATTATTATTCGATTTAGTCTGTTCTTGTTTTTCTGTTTAAAACATGTTTCCCTTTGAGACATAGTGAATATTTAGCCCAGGTTCAACTAACTGACTTAACCGACTTTGGTCGATGTGTGTACTCCAAAATACATTTTGGCGAGAAATTTGTCTCGTCATTTATGCTATGCCAATAAAATTATATTTCTATATTTCTGTGTAAAGCCACATACTGGTGACATATTATGTTCAGGTCGTTTATACATTCTTCCAATTTCTATTTAAAATCAAAATTGAGTCTTTCTCGAACAAAACCTGAAAAAAAAAGAACATGGGCTTCTTCCAAGTGGAATTTCTATAACCATCAAAATTGTAACGTTCACAAAGTGTTCTATATTGTTTATAGTGCTTCCATGTTATGTAATTAAATAAAGTGACATTAAAGTTGATTCACTGAAGTAAACATTAAATACACCCCTCGAATATACATAAATACATGAAGAATCACAGCATCTTTAATTCTGCTTTTAAACGACTTATTAACACAACACAAAAGAAAACAGTTTTTTTCATAGTTGCTCGAAAACCGAGGTTGCCAATGTACATTTGATAGTAAAATGATTATTTAAGAATTGTTTGATATCTAAAGCATGTCATGTGGAAGAAACATGCCCTAAGAATATGCAGGGCTGGAAAATTCCACTCGTCTCTCGCTATGACAAGTGAATATTTGGTCAGGACAAGTAAGATTTAAGAAACGACCTTAATATTTCTTTGATTTTAAGTATTCAATTCCAAATGTTGGAAAGTAAGGATGAATAGCTTTTAAAAGAAAATTCAAGCCCTGATGTGTCATGTTATACATTCACATTGTTACACTATTCTGAGATATAATATTGTCAGTAGGTAATACCTTTAATGGCCTGCTGCTGGTGTGATGTATGCCCAGGCATACATGTCGAGTATGTTATGTACATGTTGTACGTGAAAATAACTGTGTTTAGTGTATACAATATCAATATATCATAATTATGATATGTCTATAATATCTCTTCAGCAGTATTTCTGATACCATAATTGTAACATGGCACTGTTCAAAACTCTAAGAAAATCTGATACCATGTAAAATGGCACTGTTCAAAATGCCAAGAAAATCTGATACCATGTAACATGGCTGTCCAAAATGCCAAGAAAAGTCTTTATATTCTTTTTAGTCCTATATAAATACATCATTGGGTATATAATTACATGGAATTCCGTTTTATTCACTTTGCATCTGGACAAGTATAAGGTACATGTACATATGCATATTGCAATGATTTTCTGACCTCTTTGGTTGCGTTCTCTGCTTCCAATGGATGTTCTCTGCTTCCAATTGATTTTTTTCTGTTTCCAATGGATGTTTTCTGCTTCCAATGGATGTTCTCTGCTTCCAATGGAAGTTTCTGCTTGCAGTGGATGTTTTCTGCTTCCAATGGATGTTCTCTGACATTAGTGTATCCTTGGAATCTTGGAGGTCATTCAGTCTTGTTTGGAAAAATGAACACTTAAGTTGGTGTAACGAGTGCGTAAGGGGTGTTATAAAATTACCGTACGTAAACAGAGTCAATAAAATGTTGTGATTTTAACAGACCCATTTGTCAGATATTATGTTGTCGGGTTTAAATTTATAATTAATATGATGTTCTAGATTTAAAATTGCTAACCAAACTGAGCGGTTGAACAAAAGATGCAAACATTTAATGTCTGTTGATTCAAAAGGTATGGCTGTAGAAGAGCCTGTTGGAAAATAACAAAAAAACAAAAAACAGACAGAACAAAAATCAGGTGCTTTGAATCAGTGTCGTGATAATTTACGGCTCCTTGTGATCATTGGTATTCTCTGAAAACAGAAAATCCCTTAAGCTTGTGAGAAAGGAGAGCGACTGAGGAATGTTGACATTTTAATTGCCTTTCGTGGATATTGTAAAAATGCTGCTATTTCCTACATTTGTTTCCATGGAATCATTTTATCAACAAAGGTATTCTTGTAGAATACACAAACACAAACTGATATTTATATGTAACTTTGCTGATGATGTACGTGTTGTCAAGTTTTGTTCTCTATATATATGAATACATGCACACATTTTCTTAGGGCATTTGTCTAGTAGTCATACACGTGTGCCAATGTTTGTTTTTTTTTTTGTTTTTTTTTAATAATATGCTTAAAGTCGTGCCATAGAGGTCAAGTGTGTTGACTCAACAAACAGTTTATGGATTATATGTGTTGACTCCACAAACAGTAGAGATATAATGTGTGTCGACTCAACAAACAGTTTACGGATTATATGTGTTGACTCCACAAACAGTAGAGATATAATGTGTGTCGACTCAACAAACAGTATAGAGATAAAGTGTGTTGACTCAACAAACAGTATACAGATTATGTGTGTCGACTCCACAAACAGTAGAGATATAATGTGTGTTGACTCAACAAACAGTATAGAGATAATGTGTGTCGACTCAACAAACAGTATAGAGATAATGTGTGTCGACTCAACAAACAGTATTAAGATAATGTGTGTCGACTCTACAAACAGTATAGAGATAATGTGTGTTGACTCAACAAACAGTATACAGATTATGTGTGTCGACTCCACAAACAGTAGAGATATAATGTGTGTCAACTCAACAAACAGTATAGAGATAATGTGTGTCGACTCAACAAACAGTTTGTTCAAACGAAGACATTCCTGATTGAAACATCATCTGGTTGATCTTGATGATGAGCATTAAGGAATTGGTTTATGTTGGGACTTCCACTAAGGTAGTAATGTAAATCAAATGTTATGTCAGTGTTATATAGGAAATAAACTTTTTAATGGAAAGAACTCATTTCATATATTGTGTTTATTCAGCAGATTTTGATTCTTTAGCCTTGATAGAGTATGATAGATATTGTGTATACTAGCACAAACTAGACTTAGGAACTGTTCTAGCTTTCCCTGATGCTTTGTAGTGATATAGGAGCGAGCTGATTGGCCACTTTATTTTAGAGAAATTGAACCATGTGACAATTTTTTAAGGGTATTGGAGTGCTATGTATTGTGAAACAGGCAGGGAATTCAATGCTTAAATCACTGTAGGGTATAACGTGCCTGAATTGGACAATATCTGACACTGGGATAGACTATAAAGCAAAAAAGGTAACCTCCTTCTGGTATTATACCACAGCAATGTCTATAGTTACAGGAAATGAGAAATCAGTATTGAGAATTTGAAACGACAATTAATTTGATAAAGACATGACCCAATAAACCAATTAGCTAAAACATACCATTGAAATAATGCAAATAAAAATAATTGAAACGTGATGGATACCTTGACATTTTATCTTGTATCTTATTATGATTTTAAGTAGAGTAATGAGTTGTTAGTATACAACAACACACTTTTTCCTATTTTTATTTTTGATTAGCATGCAAAGATTCACTTTATAGTGCTGATTTATTTACTTAAGATTTCCGACGCATTTATTTCAGCTGGTGAAAGACTTCCGTGTCCTTATTGTAAAAAGATGATTTCGAACAAGCCAAATTTGAAAAGACACATTCGCCTACACGAAGGAGTTTACCCGTACCAATGTCACAAATGCCTACGACAATATGCAGATAAGAGTAGCCTTGCTAAACACCTTGCCAAGAAGATACCATGTTTGGGAATTTATGTTACAGCTACGAATTTTGACGAAGAGACATAACTAACATTTTTGTGAAATGTTGCAATAGGTTGAAATCGATAATTTGTGTATAGAAGTTTACGGAAAAGTCGTTGGTTATATATTTGTTAAACAGAACTTTATTTAGCACAGGACAACTCCTGATGATATGCTCAGTTTCACAGACGTGGCAATAACATGGAATTAGGACTCTTATTAACAATATTAAAGCCAGTTATTACACCATGTGTTGGAGAGCATGCACTGCCGATCACTTCACAAGTCATATTGTGGTTAGTTGTCATATTGACGTATATTTATTGTAACACAAGACGTTTTGTGGTTAGTTGACTCATCATATTGATGTATATCTATGGTAACACAAGACCTATTGTGGTTAGTTGACTCATCATATTGACGTATATTTATTGTAACACAAGACGTATTGTGGTTAGTTGACTCATCATATTGATGTATATCTATGGTAACACAAGACGTATTGTGGTTAGTTGACTCATCATATTGACGTATATCTATGGTAACACATTTACGCCTACATAGAACTGTGATTGCATAACAATATTGTTTTATGCTATAATTGTTTTTGACTACTTTATATCAATATTTTTAACCGTGACAATCGCACTGGAATTTTTGTATTGTTTTCAATAGCAGTTTGTGTCCATTTACATTCCTCCATTTTCTGGAATCAATTTATCACGCTGACTTGCATATATTTCAGTGTCATGCAGTATTTAAAATATTTTATTTGATCATTCCCGACCTAGTAATGTAACAGGTATGTTTATTGGTATTTTTTTTAACTTTTTCAAAAAATTGTATTTAAGAGTACCTGTTGCACAAATAATTTTTCTTTCACGCAAAACAGATAAGCTGCGTATCTGTGTATTTCACTCAAATTTATAGAAAATACAAACAATTGTGTTTTTAAGCATATCTGTTGCACAAATAATTTTTCATGTAAAAACATTGTTTATACATGTGTATTCAAACAGCTGTTTCACATTTCCCGGACTGCGTTCAGCATCGTTAAACATAACACATTTAAAGCCTGGTCCCCTTATTTCATTGCGTGCTGTGTCCTAATATGAGGTTGAGCCAATGTTCAGGAAAATATGTTAGCTATTGTTAGCAAATGTTTAACAGAACTGAACCCAGCCATGTATTTCGGTAAACAGCCAGATAAACTGGTTCCCATTATTAAGGTTTTTAGCTCGCAATTAGCCATTAGCAGGGTGACTACCAGTTTTATTCAGCCTTCTCATACAGAAATTTGCATATTATTTATACGTAGTAATGAAAGGGTTTAGCTGATGAAGATCATGCACTTTGACAAAATGTCAAAGTGATAACGAAAATCTCAGCTTGCAAAGGGAAAATCATGTTCTAACCCAAATCAAAGTACAATTTTTAGTTACCTTTTGGCCCCAAAACTGGTTTCTTCAATAAATAGTTTTAAAACAATATTAGTTAACATTGTCAACAACGAATTAGACCTGAAATTATATGTTGAAGGCAGCTGCATTTCTGTAAGAAGAACCTAGACTGGTCATCGTTAGATGATTTTGTTGTATATTGTAACTTGATATGTATAGATAAACTGATGATAAAGTTACAATACAAATTTGAATTTAATCTATGTATGTTCTTTGCAATAAAGTTGAATAACATTTGAATGAAAATTCTCAAGCAGCAGAGCAAGACAATGAAACTCATATTTGTGAAACTCATTTTTGATGCCTCACGAATGACGTAACTTTGTGGGGCAATGTAAGAACAAAGATAGTTTTGCTAAGTAATGAGTTATGCACTGTTAGTTTGATTTGAGTGTTCTTCAATCAATGCATATAATTAAATTGGTATCTTATCTTGGTTACAGAAGACTCCTCATAATGGGGGATATTGTTTTTTTCATTTTATGGTGTTTAGTATGTTTAATAAATGTGTTATAATAAATATTTTTCAGACATATTTCTCAGCGTTTTTGTTGATATTTTTATTGATAACTTTTGTTTGTTGTTGACTTTTAAATTTTTAAATTTTCAGGATTTTAATACCGAGAGCTACAGATTGATTTTTTCTGTTACATTTCACTTCTTGTTTCAGATGACCAGTTATTTCCTTCTTGGGCATCTGCATCGCTCCCAAGTGCAATAAAGCATGACAACTCGAGTGCAATAAGAAAACGTGAACAAACTGAGAGTTTCCAGGAAGGAAATTCAGCTGACACTTTAGGCTTAGATTCCCCACGATCTAAAATGTCGCGGTATGACACCTCGTGTCCCTATTGTAGCATGACATTATCAAACTATGCAAATCTACGGAGACACATGCGCATACACGAGGGTGTTTATCCATACGAATGTCCAAAATGTCGGAGGCGTTTTTCGGATGCGAGCTCGTACAAACGGCACCAGAATAAAAAGAAATCTTGTTTTGGAAACGGGTTTCCTTCTTCCGAGTTGACGTGATGAATTAGATAACAATCATTGTGCAAGTTTTTCGGAACTTGTTATTTGGCTCTTTTGTCTGAAACAGGAATAGTAATGTCATTAGAACCGTCTATTAATTTTGCTTCCACCACAAAACGAAACAAACTACAGAAACTTACATTAAGGAAACACACAGAAAGAAATTGAGAAACTAATGTTTGCTTAATTTGCTCGAATGTGTCTTCTAGCCAAACGCTTGTCCACATATTTTTAAAATGTCTTTCAAAACTATTCAAAATGCCGTCTCGGATTGGTTGTTCAAATATTGTTGATGCTATGTGTGGAAAAAATCAGCCTGCTCTTTCAAATTTTGTCATCTATTCCATTTCAGTAGCAGACTTAACTTACATTTGGTTCCTTTGCATATTTCTGCATTTAATCAGCTATGTAATATGTGACAAGCTATTTGTATTTATTTACTCTTAGCCTCAGTAAACATGTGTACTGTATAACTAAGAAAGATGGTATCTTGTCACACATTTCTGTGTGCATTGCTTCTGCTAGTCGTGTAAATTGGTTTATTTATTATTTATTTATGTATTCATTTTTGAAAATGTACTAATCTACTGACATCAGTAAGAACTGCTTTGAATATAAGGTCGTACTTACAAAATGTTTGTTTGACATGCTCCTACATGCCCATTTAGATTGCAGTTGCCTAAACATTTTTATTGACGTTGAAAACATTGCTTTTTTTTTCATAAATTCTGACCAGTTTTGTTCATAATGACAATAAAATCTGCTAAAAATAATCTGGTTACCAACCAACTGAAAAATACTGGGTCGCAGCATATAAAACATTTTTTAAGGATGGTGCAATAAAAGACAATATAAAGAACAATGCAAGTGTCTTCAGAGCGTTTCTTTTTGATGTGAGGTAACAAATTCATACATTCCTTAAATTTGTGTAACTAGGAGTAGTATTTAATCCAAATGAATGCTTGTCAAATGAATGTTACCGTATATGTGATGTGAACAATAAATATTTATTAACTATCAACATTTCTTTTCTTCCTTTGATATAAATAACCATGGTTGCCTTTTGTTTTTGGTTGTGCTTTGGTCGAGTTGGACCTGTAACCACAACAACATTTTGAAGGTGGCTAATATTGTTACAGCAACTTAGAACATGGTAAACACAATTTTTTTTCTGGTTTCTCTTCTTTATTGTCATTTAATTTGAACAAACAATTTTTTCACACAAAGGAGTACGAAAATGATGCTTGTTATGGTTACATGTATATTTTACATGTGCTTATTTTTCTTTTTTGCTTTAGGAATCTTTTAGTTCGAACTGGCCATTATTTTAAGATCTATTCTATATTAATAATCTTATTTTACTTCTAACCGGGATTTATTTTGATAGTTGAATTTAGGCTATCATTTAGTATTGATAATCAAGTCTTAATAATTGGTTGTGTGGAATAAAATCACTATGTGGTATAAACAAGGGCAGTACTGAATAGTCTTAATTATTTTAGATGGAAGGGAAGAGGGAGGATGTTTACTAAAAAATCAAATTGTTGCCATCAATTGATTAATACCATTTAATAATTACGACCTTGTTTGGTACCTTCCCTAACATACTAAATGATTATAACTAATTGCTACTGTGTCTTTTCCACACTCTGTTTTGATGTCGGTTTCACAGAATTTACTGTTCTGACTGGCTTGGTTACGATATGTATACATTTACTTGGACAACGATATTATTCGTCTTCCATTCATGTTCCAGGCAGCTTTATTTACTTTAATTAAGTGTTGGAATATTTGATTGCTGAAAAATAGCCAACATAATAATTAAATATGTTGATGTAGAAATCTTTAAAGCATGTTTTCATCGCTAAAAGAGCGAAACTGTGTTCAATAACGGCCTTACACGTAATGCACACCCATTTGGAACAAAACACATAATTGTGATCTTTATCCGTTATAATGCCCATATTCATTTTCTTTTCATTTAAACTGCTTAGAAATAAAGACGAGTTTGTGCTTTATTAAAACAAATGCATATGAAGCTTTTACTTTTACAATCCGTAATGATATGATGTCATAATAAGAATTTTATTCATTTGTGTTTTCATATATTAGTGCTTATACCATGATTTAAAGAAAAATGCTATATTTATATTAAACATGACTTGTAGTTTATCTATATTAATTTGACAAAATTCTCCCTGTAGTATATCTATATTTATTTGACAAAACTTCTTGTAGTTTGTCTATATTTATTTGACAAAATCCTCCCTGCAGTTTATCTATATTTATTTGCTGAAAATCCTCACTATAGTTTATCTATATTTATTTGACAAAATCCTCCTTGAAACAACGGCTTCAGTTATATACGCTTATTGTATTAGCTTCCCCAGTATACCTCAGTTGTCCAGATATACATTTGCCTAGACAGCATAATAGTATTCAGCTTATTTGCACACTTTTCAAAGCAAAGTACCAGCAACAATTGTATTGCGACATGTCTGTAGACCAGTATATTGTTTTGTATACTAAGAACAGTTTATTGTCGTTACAGGTTATGACGAGTTCAACTTAGCGTCAGGGACGCCATCGCAGCAAGATGGCCAGAATCGTTTTCACTCCAGAAGCCAGCGGTGCGAACTATGCGGCAAATTATTTCTGTCCAAGGGTGACCTTAATCGACACATTCGAGTTCATACTGGAGAAAAACCGTTCAAGTGTGACTATTGCGAAAGAGCGTTTAATGATAAGAGTAACATGCGGCAGCACATTCGGGCAGTGCACTTTAAACAACCAATTAGAAGATCAAGATGATTTCTTCGACATTGACGATGTGTGTCTGTATGTTCCGTTAAACTTTCACTTTGATGTTCTACACCATAGCAATGCCATATTTTTCCGAAGTGCTGAGATAACATTTGATTGAGAAAAAACAGTAAAGTTTTTGGTGAATATCTTGTTCTGAAATAAAGAGTGGTATTTTTCCGAAGTGCTGAGATAACATATGATTGAGTGAATATCTTGTTCTGAAATAATGAGTGGTTTAAAATCAGGTTATGTTTCACATTTATGCCACATGTACTGAAAAATGTAGGCTAATGTTTATATTTAGTTTTTTCTTAAATCGTTATATAATTCTGTGTGCTCTTGGTTTTTAAATATAAACTTAACTAGGTTAATGTATTTAATCCAGATTATATTTCGATGGTTGAATATCACTAAATTAAGAGATACTGATGTTTTATGTTCCAATCACCGGTTTGCACTCGTATACTCATTTTATGTAATGGTTTTGTTGAGCTGTATGGTTGATGTACAGGTTCATTCTTATAATTGATAATTAATTGCCAAATACGTGTCGATCTCTCTATTTTTTAACATGTTTTAAACAACAGTTATCATTATTATGTGTTGAAACATGTGAATTGTACATAGGAACGGCAAATTTTATTGATCATTATACACTTGTCATGTATACTGAACGGAACAGCTAACCTGCCACCTGACATTTTATGTACCTGCCATTTTATGTATTTTCTAAAAACGCAATTTCTTTGAAATCCGGGCTGGAATAAGACAGAATAAATAGGCTATATAATATATGGTAAAAAAATCAATATTGTTAGTTTATACTAATTTATTTTAGCTTGATTGCGATGAAAGCTCAGAGCTTATATGAACCTTTCTCTAGTCAGCTTCCTGGGTAGAACCAATACTGAGTGTTGTTTTTATGAGAGGCATCAGATCGAGCTGGGGACCGAACCCTCAACCTCTAGCGTGAGCAGCCACCACTCTATCCATTTCACTACAGCGGCCCGCTCAATACTGTTGATATCGTATACATCTTTTAATAATACTTCACAATTTATCGACAAAGATACTGGAAATACAAAACTGTCAGGTTAGCTGTTGCGTTTAGTATAATATACTGAACAGAACAGCTAACCTGCCACTTTTGACAATTGTGTAAAAACTGATTTGACAATCAATTTCAGTAGTTATGAGAAATTATTCCAATTACCGTCAATTTTAACAATAAAGATTTGGTCATTGTTATCTTATTCAAGTCCAAACTTCAAGGCTTTGATGCTTTATTTAGAAAATACCTAATATATCAGGCAAAAATAAAACCCAAAATGTCAGGTGGTGTGTTAGCTGTTTGTACAGTATATATATTTCAGTTTATTTGAATTAGTTTTCCATTAGGTTAACTGATCGTCTGTTAGCCCTCGATGGCATAAAAATGACGCTAAATATTCAATCAATCCAGTGATGTGTATTTAATTAGACAGGCATTGATATCATTATAATGATTTAAAGTTGAATAGACTTATTGATAATTTATTATTAATAAATTGATTATTGAATCCCAAAATAATCAGAATTTTATAATTTTATGATTTGCTATAAAAACGATTTGAAATTTCTTTACAGTGATTTAGTTTTTGAGATATTTTCATTATTGTAATCAGTTTTTATAAATGTTTCTTTTAATATATTATTTTAATTTTTTATTTATTCATTTTAGAATTAAACGACTTATTTAACCAGTTTTGTTTAGCAGCCAGCACATACACAAGGTGCTTAAACAGTTTTTGGTCATTAATGAAAAAAATAGCATTCACAATTTGTCTTATTTGAGAAGGAAAATTTCGCAAATGGTTTTGTTGCTACTGCATCTGTTTACCCTTCTCTTGTGTTACTAAGGCCATTATAAATTAATTGCTAGATTATCGTCCTATTTTTTTTTAACAAGGGGGAAATTGAGGGGAGGGATTATTTTATTTGTAATTTATTTTTTTTATGAAAATAAAAAGGGTAGGGGCGACATGAAAATAAGAGTTCGGGCGGAGATGATATTCTAGCAATTTATTACGGCCTTATTTAGAAATCAATTTAATTTTAAAAAAAAAAAGAAGAAAATACTGGTTATGATGTTATAATTGGTAGCTTGAAGTCATATTTCTGCTTACTAATTAGGAACTTTTTATATTTTCTGTCAAACAGAAACTACATATTTCATCCGATGCATGTTGGCAAACTGATCCCAACACTTAATACTGCATTTTAATACTTTTTATTTCGCGTGTAAATTAAATTAGTAAGTGTAGGTTATTTTTAGCTCTTTTAAAGAACTATATAATAGTGTGGTAGCTTAAAAGAAACTGTCACCTTCACTAATTGTCAAATAAATAATATGTAATGGAAGTTCTTAATCTGTGATACATGCATTTGTTACAATGTTGATGTATCGTGAGCAACATAATGGTGATGATAAGCAACAAAGCAGTATGATTAAATTCCAAACAAGAATGATTTGCTTTTGTGATTTTATGAGTTTATTGAGGTAACATATGACATATTGCTGTATATTGTAAATGTGTTTATGCTTATTTTATAAATAAATAATAAAATTTGAAAAAAAAGAAAACAACACCAGTTATTCCAGCGTATCATTTCTCCCGACATTCATCAATTAATTTGTGATATTTATTTTTTTAACCCGTTTGATATAAAATGCAAATATTGGGCGAAAAAAAAAAAGACACTTTACTCCTCTTCTTACCATATGCATTTTATCAATATAATAAACACATTTTTATTATTCTAAATTGATATTTGATCTTCCTGAAGAATTGTGTATTGTATCCGCCATTTAAAACAATCTAAAATTTTGGTTAAGTCGAGTTAGGATTTACCATTATATTAAAGATAAAATGCACAGAGTCTATTATACACTGTATATTTAGATATGCTTTCGACAGAGACAGAAAATCGGAATAAAGTTTTTTGTTTTACTGAGTATATGTGATGTACCATAACAAGCTTGCACTATGTATGCTTACCACATATGTGCTAAAAAAACAAAAAATTTGGGTCCAAGCCTTATTTGCATAATTTATTTATAGATAAAAAAAACTCTTTTCATGGCTAAGTACTTATTTAACAAAACGATCATCAAAGAAAATTGATTTATGTGTCAACGTGCCGTAATGTAAACCAACCTTCAATATTTCATTAGTTGATATGTTATAAATAACACATACACTGTCAAAGTTTTTGACTTGTATTAGAAAAATACACGCATATTCTAGTATGACGTAAACTGCAAACACTGTTATTTCTGCATATCTAAACCTTCACTGAAATTTAACAGCAATATTCATATAATAGTTTACAGATATAGAACAGAACGAATCCGAAAATGAAAGACCGATTATTACATTTCCAGATTAATTACAATAGTGGCAGTGTACACTATTATTTACAATTGTTGAATAAATTGTTCAATAAATTCATGCACCGTTGTGTATCTACTTAACACGCTTATACACAACTGTATTATGACCACACAGACGGCATATATATACAAAATCTGTTTCTACTTCCAGATGTCATAATGGATACTTTGGATCACAGCTCTGGCTACTGGACCGCCAACACACCTGCAATGGGAAAGGTTGATGGAAACAATTTCACACCCGATAAATCATTCAACATCCCTATTAGACAGACACCAGGTGGAGCTGGCCCATCCAATAAATGGGAAAGACCGTCATTACAATGTATGTACTGCGGGAAAGTATTCCAGTGCAAGTCAAGGATTGAAGTACACATTCGCACACATACCGGAGAGAAACCCCACAAATGCCCGTATTGTCCCAAGGCGTTTGCGGATGTCAGTAACTTGAATGCGCATATCAAAGGCGTGCACGCAGTGCAGCCTGTCACACGGAAGGTCAAGAGGATCTTCAGACCGACCTGAGCCATAATTGTATGAAACTTTTGAAGAAAACCATATGACAAAAGAAAGGATGTGGACGTGATTGTCCAATTTGGCAGGATCCAAATGGACAACAATTGTCTGATATTTATAAACACATAATGTCAGCCTGCATACATTCATATTCTGTGTCGATGCTTTAGTGGTTGATTCTTGTTTAGAGTTTAAGGTCGTGGATACGGAAGAATCCAGTTAATGTATCACACCCTTACATTGGAAGTTCTGTTACTTTATCATCATCAATATCGTAGCTTTTACACCTGACATTTCAGACATTCATGACATTTCAGACCTACTTTATACAATGGTAATTTAAAGTCGTAGTGATTTAAAGGTGCGTGTTCAAGTATACACAACGAATCTGGCTGAAGAAGTGTTTATTAAGTTCTACTAAGATGAAATATGATGTATATTTACTTTTAGTCTGTTAGTATGTTCTTTTTTATGATATAAGCACAAAACTGTTCTAAATCGTCTAATAGTGTTACAATATGTGGTTGCTGATGTAGTTATCTGAAAATGGCTTTTTTGCACATTTGGAGTGCGCCAAAAACAAAATTGTCTGTTGCTTATATACTGATATATGATAAACACATTGTATCAGTAAACAATATAACATACATGCTTACTCTGTATAATTTTCTTCTTTCACCCCACAACTGTAACATAAGTGAATATGTTCCCAGATAAAACTTAAAAAAAAATCAACTAAAAAAACAAACGACAAAAAATCCAAGTATAAACATAATTGAAAATGTAAAACACGTGGTCTAGTGGTGGAGCTCATGGTCCAGTGGTAGAGGGTTGTGGGTTTGATCCTTCATCACAGGTATGTGTGGTGTCATTGAGCAAGACACATTTTCTGCATATACTTAGTGCTGGTACTACTCAGGAAGACTTGATTTGTCCCAGTTGTAAGAACTTGTTTCACAATCGAAGTAAAATAAATAAGTTTAAACTAAAAGTGAAAAAAACAAAGGACAAATAATCCAAGTATTATTTTCGAATCTAATGCTAATTGTATTATTTGTACCATTTTACATCCAATGATTGATTTCTATGGGGACTGATGCACTAGCAGTAACATGAACTGTATTGTTTTTATGTTGTTTTTTTTTTCTCATCTTATAAGCCAGGTTTCGCATCACATGTATAACACACTGCAGAATTGACTGCTGCACATTATGTACCTATATTACATGTAGATAGTCCATATACTGCAAGTGCTTTGTTGGTAGATACATATACTATTAATGTTGTAATTATATTGTATCTTGTTAATAGGGAAACAACAAGGCAAACTTTAATAAGATTTAGTAAGAATTTAAATGTTTTGGTTTAGTTGAAATTCATATTGTTTTAAAAACATTGTCAATTTTTTATAAAAATTGTATTGGTTATTGTTTGATTTTGGCATAAAAGATAGTAAACTGATTATATAAATTATACAATGTTACACGTAACTGCTGTATTTACAGAATTGCGAGCAGAAAAACTTGTGCAAAATGTAAACGTTATGTGTTTTGTTTTCATGTCTGTATAATAATATTCTTGTTAATAATTTCATTTAATAAATGTGAAAAATTGTATTTCTGAATTGTTTCTTTAATTCTATATACAACAAGAAAGCAAATTTATGTAAATAAAATATTTTTACAGTCATGGTTATTTCCATTGTCAATGTCAAGTAGTAGGGTGTGTCATACCAAACTGTTGACCAAACTGAAACAACATAAACAATGTCCAATGCTCATGAACTTCTTTAAAGGCTTAATTTCTTACTTGCATTATGAGATTTACTTATTGTGTAGTTATTAGCTGTACCATTTATGATTAATTTTTTAATGTGCATATTTTGATTTGAGTGTAATATAAACTCTATATACAGTAGAACTTCCTTGAATTGAACACAGATGTCTGGAACACCACATATAGCTTGGGCCACTTATCTAGTCATAGGCCAAATTCCAGTATTTCAATGTACAATGTATATACATGTACCTAGTTTATGATGTATTATTTATGTAATATTTGGCTAGAATAACCCTTAACTCAAACTATTTTGTCCTGTCCCATCAGGTTTGAGCCATCGAAGTTCTACTGTCCATTGTTTGTGTGTTTGAATTATTTGTGTGATTATTGGATTCACTTAATAAAATAATATGATTAAATGCATCTGATATAGTATATACATTTAAATGTCATTTTAAAGATTGCTGATTCTTTCTAATTTAAGGTTACGGAGGTGATGGCCTTGACCCGAGTACCAGCTTCAGTGTGGAACAATTATATCTACACGAACTTGGGTTCAAACAGCAACCAGGTGCGGGCATCGAGATGGGAGCAATGACGATGACAAAAGGGCGCAGCTCAGGTTCGGGCAGGTTCTACTGTTCTTTTTGTGAGAAAACATTCGCAGAGAACTGGCAACTCAAAAGGCATACAATGGTGCATACGGGAGAAAAGCCATTCTCATGCACATTGTGTGATTATAAGTGTTCCAGGAAGGATTCACTTAAAATACACCTATTCAAACACAGAAGAGAATTCAATTCATAAAAAAATACCTTTGTAGAAAGATCTGTGACTTTCTGTGTACAAGACTCTTAAAAAGAAGTTCATTTTTGTGTAAAAATTTATTTTTCAAAATGTTACTCACATAATGCTCATAATTATATTAGTCGTGTTCGTGGTTGTGTTTGTGGTTGTGTTTGCCATTTAAACCAGACCTGTGTCACTACGTGCTGATCTGAATGAAACTGGTACCATGATGTTCGAAAGTTGTTCCAAAATTGTTTACAATATTTTTATATTCACGTTTTCATTTCTCCAGTTAAACTGCAGAAAACAGACGTATAGAGAATACAAAAAGAGAATCATAATTTGTTCAAGAACTTATTGTATATAATTTCACATGCATTTATTTGTATTCATAGTGTTAATAATTATATGTCATTCAAAATTATTTTATAGAATTATTGTAAAGCTTCATGATTTATTTGTTTACAATTGCACTGATGTAAGAATATACATCATATATTTAATATAACGGTTTTAAAAATGCAATTTTTAAAGTGCGTTATATTTTTTATACCTGACTTGTGAAAATCTTTGTGTTATTACATACGTCATGTTAGAGTATCGTTCAATAAATATAGTTCACCAGAGCTGAAGACCCACTGGTGAGTCTTCAGGATCATTGTTCATCTCAAGATCACTTACCTCTCACTGCTAAGGTCGTAGGTTTGAGTCTCACTCATTCCAAATACTTTATACATGAGAAAGTTTGCCAGTTACTTATGGAAGGACAGTGGTTCTACCCAGTGTATAAACACTGGGTCGGAACAAAGCAAACATTTTTTAAGAATGGACATGTTGTGCAAATGGCAAGCTCTCAAAATGCTTTATCATAAAGAACGCCTTGCAAAATATCTTTCATTTGTTCAACTTAAGGGGCTGATGTTCTGTTATTTAATAAAGAGGGTCAAATCAGTGGGGCTTCACAGAGAGAAGAAATAAAATATAAAAAGTGAACTTAAAAAGTGATGCTCAAATTGGCCTTTTTGTTTTTATCTCACCTGAGCCAAAGGTTAAAGGTTAGCTTTTCTCGTGACCCATTGTTTGTGTATCAAAACCAACTGATGCATATATTTATGTAATTTGATTGCCCAACAGAGTATAACCAAATGATCCAAAATAGGCTATAATGAACTCTGTATTTCATATTTGACACAGTTGGTGTAACTGCTAGTGCACCATAGTTTATGGCATGGGATTTGCCCCAAAGGTTATATGAGTACCAATGCTTGATTTCTGACAAACTCCATTTTTACCTGGTTGCCAACCTTAAAGTGCTTAGTACTCGTCTATAAGAATGAATGCGCGTGAAAAGTAGATCAATGTAGTCCACTCTTAAAGGGAGTATATCAGGATTTTTCAAAATATTAAAATTGGCTAAAAACATTTTTCACAATATATTATGTCTATATAATATATACTCACTGCCCTGTATTGTTAAAAGGATATCTATTTAAACATCTCAAAATGAAATATTGAAAGATATTTCCTAACTCGGGTTATGCGCCTAAGTTAGACTTAGATTTCTTGCTATATATTGCATCACATTGTCTTTTCAGGTTTACACTTAGTAAAATCTAAGAAAGAGTATGATTGATGATGTGAAGGTCATCAAGCAATATTTTAGTGCTGTCTATTTTGAGAACAGAGATTTCATCTCAAGTTAACACTGATTTAAATATCGATTGTTTCACCTTTTTGGTAGATTTGACTAAATGAATCAGACTTATACATGATATCAAGATGCATTTTAGAAATAATTTTTATTTTTTAAGACATTGATAGTGTTTTCCCTGATATACTCCCTTTAAAAACTTAAGATTTGTAAATATTTAGCAAGAAAGACCATGTAATATTGTTTAAATGATTTTGAAAGACATTATATCTAAATGACCCATTAGAAGTTTAACAACTTGGTAAAAGCAATTTCGCAATGTCAAAAAGTATGCAGTCATATACTAAAAATAGTATCATGTATCACATGACCTTTTTAAGGTGTGATACTAAAACCATGACGGGTTGCGATTGACCTGTCAGTTTTATGGCTGCAGGTAAAAGGCAAATAGGGCATGTGCCATGATGTTGTTATAATGTACTAATCTTAATCATTACATATTTCCATTTGCATATTTCATACGAAAATACCAGGGAAAAATGAAAAATTCCATTTATTTATTGGAACCTTTTTATTTGCCGATACATATGGCACTTCTGATACATTGCATTTTGGTTGTTTCTGCATAATATTAACAATAAATACATAAAATACAATTCACATGTTTATTTCTTTTATATTTCCAATGAAATATTTGCCTTTATTCTGTGAGGCCACTATTTAAAAAAAGGTTTATACATGTATATATGCAATATTGAAACACACAAGTAGCTTTTATTTTCAATATTTATATTCATAGTAACATAGTAGTCAAGCGATGATTGTCAGGATTAAGAAGAAAGTTAACAAGTTTGTCTGTATCACATGACCTATCTGGGGTTTACGTCACTGAAACATACAACAGCCGGAGTAGTATTAATGAGGGTATTCATTAACTGATTTCCATTTAGCCTAGTTATTGGTCCAATGATTGTCATTGTGGTTCATATTGACTCATTTTGCATCAATAATGAACATTTTCCTCATTGTCACGGGTAAAATGAAAGTTTTAATTGGTGAACTAATTCAATTAACCAATCAATATTTGTATAAACAGTGATAACTGTTGTGCTATTTAGAACTTGGACATGCTGTTGACATTTGGTTACACATGTAACAATATCAATTGAAGGTTATATGCATATTCCATATTTAAATTAATTAGTTACTTGTTAGTTAATATACCACTCTGTATATTGATATCAATCATTGCTACATTTTATTTATGGAAATTATTCATAAATATTTGTAATGTTTGTATTTATAATAAAAAATAATGTTTTTCCCATTTTATTTAATTCCAGATTTTCCACCTATGACCTCAGAACCACACATATACGGTTGCTTGTTATGCGGAAAGGGATTCAAACGACCCTCTCATCTGCAGATGCACCAACGAACACATACTGGAGAAAAGCCGTTTCGTTGCCAAGTCTGTGAAAAATCATTCTCTCAGAAGAGTAACCTCAAAACGCACATGGTGTCCCACTTTAAGAGCAGTCCTAACTCGATCCCTGGATTATCAACCTTGAATTTTGACTATTAAATTTGTACCATGGAAAACAAAAAAAACAACATAATTACAAAGTGAAATTTTGATTTATATGAGTAAAACGTTTAATTTGTATTGACAATATATGATTCATATCTTTATGCCATCCTTAAAAAAGATGTGAAACCCAGCAATGTAATTTAGGTATCTTTCTTTGGTCAGATTTTGAATTTTTATTTTCATTTAGAACTAACAGATGGGCTTCATTAAAAAAGACAAATGTTTTCATGGTCCATTAAAAATGTTTTTGTAGCTGCAATATGAGTGGATGGGTAGGGTCGTGGCAAATAAACAATTTTTAAGTATGACGGAATGGCAAACTTTGTCAAATTCATTTTAGGGCCATCCTTGACCGAGTGGACTAACCCCTCATCATTTACCTCTCACCACTGAGGTAGTAGGTTTGAGTCGTGCTCTCTCTCAAAACTTTATGTAAGAAAGTTTGCCAGTTACTTGTGGAAGGAAGGTGGTTCTTCTCGTATTCTTTCTGAGGTCTTCACAAATAAAATTGGATCTGCCATATATAACATAAAATATGTTGAAAAAGGATGTTAAACTCCAATCATTATTTATGACAGTACTATTAAAACACGAAACACTCTTTTTTTTGGCAATGCATCTAATTTGTGTCTTTAGTATTTTTTCAAACGGCAATGCTGAGATGAATTGATCCTTTGTTTTTATACACATCATATCAATGTTGCATATATAAATGTATTGTCTCATTGCTATGAAATGTTACCAACTGAAACTTTATGTTTGAGAAAATATTAATACTGGTTTTTATTATTAAAGTTATAACGGCACCTTTATTTCGGAAATATGATAAAAATGTTAAAAAATATAAATTTCCTTAGATTTTTCTTTAGTAACATTATTTTGTATATTAATTTATTATAAAGAAATACTTTTTGAAAAACATTTCATAGAAGATCTAGCAGTTGGGATTTATTTTTTAATTTGTGCATATACTGATACACGGATGGAATTTATATGTATATCTTTATAAATGTATATGTGTACATACCAGTATGTGTATGTGTTTCAATGTATAGATATGGTATGTTCACATGTGTGTATACAATTAAGATATACATATGGTCGTGTTTCTTTATTTATGTATAAACATACATCATCGTTCTACACATAAATATAATTAAAACACCATCTTCCGTGGCCTAGTGGTTAAGAGGGAGGTCGAAGGTTTGAATCCTGATGTAAGAACTTGGATTTTTTCTAATGTGGCTGGTTGCTCTACCAGCAGTTTGTTTAATTGAGGGGTACTGAATGTCTAACAACGTGATGCCTGACAACGATAGCTTTCGGGAAGCAACTGTGTACAGCATAAAGGTGTCTCATAAGCCCAGTGTGACTGGCCCTTTCAATAGGGGTAACACTATAATAAACAAACACTTTACTTTTATGAAACATATATTTCTTAATTTATGTTTTATTTTCAATAATGTTTTGTTAATTTCACATTCTGTGTGTACAATGTATCTGTCACTGTTATTGAATTATTTTAGATAGGACAAGTTTGAGAAATTGTTCCATTATTTGTTTGTATGCGTCTATTAAATCATTATTTAGATAAGACAAGTTTGAGGAAGTGTTCCATTACTTGTTTGTATGTGTAAATCATTATTATTTAGATAGGACAAGTTTGAGGAAGTGTTCCATTACTTGTTTGTATGTGTCTATTAAATCATTATTATTTAGATAGGACAATACTTTGTTTGAGGAAGTGTTCCTTTACTTGTTTGTATGTGTCTTATTAAATCATTATTATTTTAGATAGGACAAGTTTGAGGAAGTGTTCCATTACTTGTTTGTATGCGTCTGTTAAATCATTATTATTTAGATAGGACAAGTTTGAGGAAGTGTTCCATTACTTGTTTGTATGCGTCTGTTTAATCATTGTTATTTAGATAGGACAAGTTTGAGGAAGTGTTCCATTACTTGTTTGTACGTGTCGATAAAATCATTATTATTTAGATAGGACAAGTTTGAGGAAGTGTTAAAATCATTATTATTTAGATAGGACAAGTTTGAGGAAGTGTTCCATTACTTGTTTGTATGTGTCGATAAAATCATTATTATTTAGGTAGGACAAGTTTGAGGAAGTGTTCCATTACTTGTTTGTATGTGTCGATAAAATCATTATTATTTAGATAAGACAAGTTTGAGGAAGTGTTCCATTACTTGTTTGTATGTGTAAATCATTATTATTTAGATAGGACAAGTTTGAGGAAGTGTTCCATTACTTGTTTGTATGTGTCTATTAAATCATTATTATTTAGATAGGACAATACTTTGTTTGAGGAAGTGTTCCTTTACTTGTTTGTATGTGTCTTATTAAATCATTATTATTTTAGATAGGACAAGTTTGAGGAAGTGTTCCATTACTTGTTTGTATGCGTCTGTTAAATCATTATTATTTAGATAGGACAAGTTTGAGGAAGTGTTCCATTACTTGTTTGTATGCGTCTGTTTAATCATTGTTATTTAGATAGGACAAGTTTGAGGAAGTGTTCCATTACTTGTTTGTACGTGTCGATAAATCATTATTATTTAGATAGGACAAGTTTGAGGAAGTGTTAAAATCATTATTATTTAGATAGGACAAGTTTGAGGAAGTGTTCCATTACTTGTTTGTATGTGTAAATCATTATTATTTAGATAGGACAAGTTTGAGGAAGTGTTCCATTACTTGTTTGTATGTGTAAATCATTATTATTTAGATAGGACAAGTTTGAGGAAGTGTTCCATTACTTGTTTGTATGTGTCGATAAAATCATTATTATTTAGATAAGACAAGTTTGAGGAAGTGTTCCATTACTTGTTTGTATGTGTAAATCATTATTATTTAGATAGGACAAGTTTGAGGAAGTGTTCCATTACTTGTTTGTATGTGTCTATTAAATCATTATTATTTAGATAGGACAATACTTTGTTTGAGGAAGTGTTCCTTTACTTGTTTGTATGTGTCTTATTAAATCATTATTATTTTAGATAGGACAAGTTTGAGGAAGTGTTCCATTACTTGTTTGTATGCGTCTGTTAAATCATTATTATTTAGATAGGACAAGTTTGAGGAAGTGTTCCATTACTTGTTTGTATGCGTCTGTTTAATCATTGTTATTTAGATAGGACAAGTTTGAGGAAGTGTTCCATTACTTGTTTGTACGTGTCGTTAAAATCATTATTATTTAGATAGGACAAGTTTGAGGAAGTGTTAAAATCATTATTATTTAGATAGGACAAGTTTGAGGAAGTGTTCCATTACTTGTTTGTATGTGTCGATAAAATCATTATTATTTAGATAGGACAAGTTTGAGGAAGTGTTCCATTACTTGTATATATGTGTCCATTAAATCATAATTATTTAGATAAGACAAGTTTGAGGAAGTGTTCTATTACTTGTTTGTATGTGTCCATAAAATCATTATTATTTAGATAGGACAAGTTTGAGGAAGTGTTCCATTACTTGTTTGTATGTGTCTATTAAAAAATTATTATTTTAGATAGGACAAGTTTTAGGAAGTGTTCCATTTGTATGCGTCTATTCAATCATTATTATTTAGATAGGACAAGTTTGAGGAAGTGTACCATTACTTGTTTGTATGTGTCCATAAAATCATTATTATTTAGATAGGACAAGTTTGAGGAAGTGTACCATTACTTGTTTGTATGTGTCCATAAAATCATTATTATTTAGATAGGACAAGTTTGAGGAAGTGTTCCATTACTTGTTTGTATGTGTCTATTAAATCATTATTATTTAGGAAGGACAAGTTTGAGGAAGTGTTCCGTTACTTGTTTGTTTGTGTCTATTAAATCATTATTTTTTGTATAACCAAAGTAACTCACTGATGGTGCTGAAACTGACATTCATAATTTTGTAGATTTTAAGATGTGTACCAAATAAATAGTTTAATAAATGGCAAGAGACGTTTTGTTTTTCTTTGCAAGTGCGGATAGTCTTGCCTTGTTAAAATTATTTTCAAAGTGTGGGAAAACTCATAGTTTTGTAATTGAACTTTAATTCAAAACAAAGACCTACTCTTTCTACAATCATAGGTAAAAGTCTGCAGTAAAATATGTTTAAACCAACCAAATAACAGTTTTTCTCCTTTTTTTTTTTTAAAGATTGTCTCAACCGCAGTGGTGATCTAGTGGTAGAGCATCAGCATAAGTTTGATCCCCAGCCAGATCGTACAAAATAATTGGACATTTGCTGATAGCAACACTTAACCCTATCAATATTAATACAATAGTTGCCATCAATGTAAAAGTCTCCAATAAAATTTGTTTAAACCAACAAAACAAACTTTTGGTCACAATGTGTTTGATAAACGTGCAATGCCATTGTTCTTACACAATTACAAATAACATTAAGAAAATAGTAACTATAGTAGTACAGTCAAACCTGTCTTAAGCAGCCAGTCAAGGGAAGAAGCAAAAGTGGCCTTTTAAGACAGGTAGTTGCTTATTACAGGTGAATTTGCACTGAAAGTATAAAAATGGGATATATCAAATGTGGCTGCTTAAGACGAGTGGTTGCTTATTAGAGGTGACTGCTTACACAGGTTCGATTGTATATCATTATTTCTTTGAAATGGTGATTAAAAAAATGCATTAATGTTAAAACATTGGCCTCGTGTTTACTTTTTCAGGGTAACACTATATTTTGTTTCTACAAATATGTTGTGTAAATGTAAAAAATAACAGCAAATACAAATATACAATTTTTGTACCAACCAGGCAATTTTGTGTTTTTTGTTACCATTATCATGACAAACTCGGGGATGAAATTGCTAAATAATAAGACTTTATACTGCCCCCCTTTTGACACTCACAAAAGTGGATGTTTGTATACACACTTAATTCTTTTATAACATGTGATCATATTACACACACAACTTATCATTTGCACTGGGGATGATTGTTAATTAAACATTTCCTGAATAAAATTATGAAAACATTGTTATATGAATTTTCTCTTTTGCAGACCATGTTGACTACCACATAATGAACAAGAATGATACCTATACAGATGGTGCTACAACATATACAGATGGTGCTACAACATATACAGATGGCGCAACGTCATATACAGATGGCGCTACGACATATACAGATGGCTCCAAACGGCGTAAATCCAGACGATGTGTTTGCTTATGTACACATTGCGGGAAACATTTTCGAGATAGAACTGATCTCACGAGACATATTCGTACACATACTGGTGAAAAACCATTTTGGTGCCAAATGTGTCAGAAAAGATTTGTACAGAAGATACATTTAGATAAGCACATGTACAGTTGCCATAGTTCTGCACATTTGTGAGGACATGTAATAATTAGTACTGTAGTGTTTGAAATCTGCTGGATGTGAATGCAACGAATTGTGCTTAATGAATTGGTGTATGCATAGTAATGGGTTATCCATGGCCAAGTGGTCTAAGGTTCTTCCAAGATCATCACTTACCTCTCACTATTAAGGTCGTAGGTTCAAGTCTTGCTCGCTTCAAAAACTTTAATGTGAGGAAGTTTACCAGTTACTTGTGGAAGGACGGTTCTACTCCGATTCATTCTGAGGTCTTCCTCTCTCAATAAAACTGGATATGCCATATATAATTTATCTGAAATGTGTTAAAAATGGTTTTAAAATCCATTAAAAAATGTTTGGTAAAATAAACTACTGTATATTGATGTAAATTATTTTTGCTGCAATGTTTCAGTATTCTTTATCACTGGCATGTTATATCAATATTTAGAGATTTGTCAGTTGGTGTTTTTAAAGACTTTTATTACTCGTATTTGAGTATGTGGTGTTATAAATCTCATTTATATTAGGCCTAACTTCATTTTCATTTATATTGTGTCATATGTTGATTTCTTCCTTATGTTTTGTATTAAAAAACACACAAGGCCAATAAATAGTAAAGAAACATTTTTCAAACTTGTTATATTTTTCCACATTGGCATTAAAAATATAAAAACTAGCTGAAGTTTATATAAAATAACTTTTTACATGACTGTATGCCCATTCATTCCATCAAAGATTATATCTGATCATACATACATACATACAGTAATTGTGTGTAATTGTTTACTACATTAGATTTATTTTTATTTAAATGGTGTCGCAACGGCTCTCTGAACATCATACTGATATATTGACGAACAATAGCTATATCACTTCACATCTTGTTTTAGTTTAAACTTATTTATTTTCTTTGATTTGGAAACAACCGCAGCGTGGTCTAGTGGTAGAGCATCTGCCTCGCATGTGGATGGTCATGGGTTCGATCCCAGACCAGGTCATACCAAAGACTTTAAAAATGGTACTAGAAGGTTCCTCGCTTGATGCTCAGCATTTAGAGGAAAGTTCTAGGTCTGGTCGGCCCGGTGTTTGTATAATGTGACTGGGTGGGGTATCATACCATGTGTCTGCAGCATGATACCCCAGCGTGACAGCGCTCAGAATACTGTCTCAAGTAGACACTGTCGCAATATGACTGAACAATTGTTGAAAGCAGCACTTTACATACACCATTGATTGTGAAAGAAATTATTAAAACTTATAGAAATAACACTCCAAAGTCCTTGTTATTTGAATATAATGAATCGGCCAATGGATAAGTGTTTGTGTCATTTGATGTTTGCGGTGGAACACAGTGTGTTTTTTTTAACAACATTATGATAAACTGAACATTTCTGTACATGGAAATTTTGTAGATTATTCAGATGTTGAATACAGTCACGTGACCAGTATTGCAAACTTGATTCAAATGGTGAATACAGTCACATGACCAGTATTGCAAACTTGATTAAGCAGGCCTATCAAGATCAACATGGTGATCTTTGCTCTTACAGGCCAGCAGTAGGCAGATATGTGTGTGACTGCGGTAAAATGTGTAAGAACAATTTCGACCTGAAACGACATCGGGAGAGAAGCCATATCAGTGTCGGAAGCTTTTTTCTCAGAAAAATCATTGGGAAATCCATGTATTGACACAGCATTGTAATGAGATGACGTAATAGGACAATTCTGTGTTCAAAGTACCATTTGCTCTTTTTAAAGTATTAGTATTCAACTAAATGCCCTTAGATTTATGGTTGACTGTTGTTGGATAATATTTTTCAGTGGCAGGGAAATATTTTTTGTTTTCAAACTTCGCGTACAAATGGAGCTTTAAGCTACTTAGTATTTACGCCATCTAGTTGTATTAAGTAGAGCCGTAAGTACTCACTTACAATATGTGGAATTAACATGATTTTTAGCAATACCATTGTTGTGAGAGAGAACATTAGAACATTCGGACACAGCCCTATTTTCGTTTTCTTTTCTTGAAAATGAAAAAAATAAGTAAATATGTCTGTTAAAAAAATGATTTATTATATAAGCTCCTTGATACCATTTGCCGACACTATTTACTTGTACCCGTTGACAAGAATGGGAATGTACGGGTGTACCAAAGGCTAACAATTATAAAAAGCATAACAATATAACAGTGCCCCAGAAAAAAATTGCTTGAAATGGGTATTTTACTCCTTTATTGTGTACATTATGCTTATTTTCTTTAAGATGAGTATTTTAATTGAATTGCTATTAACATAAACCAATCAACACTGAAATTGAAAATAAAAAGGGTAGAAGCGGCATGAAAATTAAGAGACCGACAGGGATGATAATCTAGCAATTAATTTATTATGGCCTGATATATGAATTTGTCTGCAATGGTTCATGTTTACAATGTTCGGATAGTCTTATGCAGTTGTTTTGTACCAAATATGATGCAACGATTACAGGGAGAAATAGATTCATCCTCCACTGACAGAATAACATCAACAAAACAGTACACACAGAATAACCAGTACAATAAGTGTCATTCAATATGTTGTCTCTTGCAATTAAAAAGATAAGAGCCACAATGATCTTAGCTCTGAATCCACACAAAGTTGCTTAAAAATAAAGCCACAGTCATGAATAAGTTTAATACAAATATAAACAATATGACAGACCAGTGTATTTGTATCGTGAGAAATATGTTAATGTGAAAGCTTAATTATAGTTACCAATGTTTTTGTCTTATATTTTCAGTGCTTGGCAACTGGGAAAATACAGGTTATGAAACTTGGCAACAGAACAAACAACGAAGCTTGGGGAAGTTTTCACAATACATGTACCCATGCACACTCTGTAACACTGTATGCAAGAAAAAGCACGATCTTGTTCGCCATATGAGAATACACACTGGAGAGAAGCCGTTCCAGTGTGAATTTTGTGATAAACACTTTGTGAGAAAATATCACCTTAAAACGCACAAACAATCCGTGCATCATGAACAATTGCAGGAGGAATACTGGAAATAACTGAAGTTTAGTAAAGCCGGGCAAGGTGCAGTGGTGGGAGTGTAGGCAACTTATGGTAGAGACCGTCACAATAAATCCCCAGTCGGATCCAATATCATCCCAAAAACTTCCTCAGGTTGATCTGATGTCGTCCCAAAAAAAACACTCAGCACTGTTTCTACTTGGTGAAGTGACATATGCGATTCATATAAGCTCTGTACAAATGAACATTGTTCTGTAGAGAGTACAGAAACTCCCTGTTACAAAAGAGATAAAATGATGAATTAAAGGAACATTATTTTGGAATTATCCACTCTGGTGTCATTTATGAACATAAATTATACATATGGATTAACACGTGTGAGAAAGTCTGACATAAAGTTAATGACAATAGACAAATAAAATGAATGGGGTTTTATGGCTGGTGAATACATTGATTAGCATTGGAGTTTATTTAAATAATAATTTCTGTTTAAAAAATGGAACTAGGAAGAGAAGAAATTAAAGTAGATAGCAGAAGAAGGATTATCTTTATTCAATGCATTGATTTTAAAAAGGTCAAGTGGGTCCTCTGTGGCTGAGTGGTCCAAGGCGCTGTCTCAAGATCACTAACCTCTTGCTGCTAAGGTCGTAGGTTTGAGTCCAGTTCCTTCCAAAAACTTTAAGTGAGAAAGTTTGCCAGTCGCTTTCAGAAGGATGGTGGTTATACACAGTCTGACTCAGTTTAAGGCATTCCTCCACCAGTAAAACTGAATATAATCTAAAATGTTTTGAAAATGGTGTTAACGAAACCCCATTCAAAAATGAATTTAAAAACTTAATTTAAAAGTAAATGACATATGTTTTATTAATTGTTACAAATAAAAGCTTATAAACGGAATGAGCAATACTGAGTGTTGTTTATGAGAGACCATGTGACCGAGTGTGGGGTCAAACTCTTTGTGTGAGAGGTCAACACCCTGTATATTACTTCAGTCTGCTCAAATACTGATAAATTAATGCATAAATTTTACAGTCAACAGTATCATAAAATATAATTTTTTTTTTATATACATGTATAAAATTATGAAATTATAAAGTGATAGCCAATCGAAAAAATCATCTTTAGCAATGAATATAAATCTTAATCCGGTGATAGAGAATGTTTTTTTTTATAAATACATTATGCATACCTTGTTAAATATAACATGTCATGTGACTGTTTATCATATTGTTAAGCTTCAATCGCCCGTTATATCCCAAAATCTAAAGAATTGTAAAGTTGTCGAATTATTTAGCATCATGTCATTAAGATCTGAAAAGAGAAAGCTGTGAAATAACACCAACTGAAAATATTTTTTATTTTATTAATGGTGACTTTGTTAAGTACTAAATCTGTTACGATATAAATATATATTAATAACGTAATAGTTGAATAACATATTCAATTAAAATTAGTGAAGCAATAACAAGAAGAAACAGAATACATGTACATCTATAATATAATTCTAATTTCTGTCAAAGACTGCATTCACATATTTAATATGTATTTAGCCCAGTCTGATTAGCTCAGTCCGTTACACGTCTGACTTTTAATCCAGGGGTCGTGAGTTCGAATCCCTGTCTGGTAAGTCTCCATGATGATTGATATACTACATTGTGTCTCGTTATCATTCGTCTCTCACCACTGATTCAAGTGGGAAAGTTATCAGTTACTTGCGGAGATGGGATGTGCACGAGTACTGGTTAACTTTTAATTGATCGTCTGTTAGCCCTCGATTGTATAAAAATGATGCTAAATATTCAATCAATCAATCAATCAATCAATCTTTTTTATGTATGTTCCAGGCTAGACAATATATATGTATGTAGTGTTAACCTATTGAGTTCATCTAGAGGCACAAGTCAATTTATGTTGAAATTAGTGTAACAAGTTTTAACAAGGTTGCTTCTTTAACATTTTCAAGTACAAAATATTGCTACTATAGACGTTTAAAAACCAAGTTCTGTAACGAATTTGTTTTACCAAGATGTTTTTAAACCAAGTTCTGTTTTAGAAAATTAATGTTTCCGCAAGATCTTTACATATCAAGTTTTGATATAAATGATTTCAGTAAGGTGTTTGATTACATGCCAAGTTCTGCCATATAATTATTTTTGTATGATGTTTAACTACTAATTTCGGATATAGACCATAAAATACATTATAAGGATTTGCTATAGACATCAGTAAAAGCAGGACGGTAGTGTAATAGATAGAGTATTGGTCGCTCACACCAGAGGTTGCAAGTAATTGATTCCCCTTCAACCAGATGCCACTACACAGGAAGTGGACAATAGAGCAGTTCATATAAGCTCTGAGCTTTCATCGCAATTACAGTGTTTGTCAGTAAAATAAACTTCAAAATTTTAATATGAAGGTTATGCTAAGTGAATATTAATAAAGTGAATATTATAAAGATTTAAATTACAAAATGTCTTCTTGCATTGATTGCATTTATTCCAAGGTATGATTTGTTAATGTCAACATGTCAGTATATTAGCAGATTATTTTTTCAGTATATTGACATACAAACATTTCAGCATATTGAAAGATTAACTTTTCAGTATATTGACAGACTAACTTTTCAGTATATTAGCAATTATATTTTCTGTATATTGACATAATAAATATTGACAGACTAACTTTTCAGTAAATTGACAGACTAACTTTTTGTATATTGACCAACTAAATTTTCAGAATATTAGCATATTATTTTTTCAGTATATTGACAGAATAACTTTTCAGTATATTAGCAGATTATTTACAGTATATTGACATTTCAAGCATGTGGAATAATATGTTTGATCATAGCATAAAGGGGATAGTTTTGGTGCAGTTCGACACAGTATTATTAAAAAAATTATATTGTGAGTTGGTAGGACACTATACCTTGTGTCTGGGACATGTTTCTTCAAAGCTTAGTGACTGTAACTGCCATGATACGACTTTGATTCAAACATTGTTAAAAAACAACACTACAAGCCACAGTACAGTGCAAAATCTTCATTATATACTGTATGTATGAAAGACAAATGACACGAATGGATATATAATGAATGTACCTTGTATCATTTTAAACTCCTGTGATAGCATATACGTTTTAAACCAATTTTAAGAGATCAAGATAAGCATGATTTTACATTTATTTAATGTTTGTAATTTCAGGTATAGAGGCTTGTTGCTTGGTGAACACGGGTACTATGCGGCAGAAGCGAGGGGGAAGAGAGTTACTGTGCGGAATGTGTAACAAGTCGTTTAAAAAGAAGCACGATCTTGATAGACATATAATGATACATACTGGAGAGAGGCCGTTTCAGTGCAGCTTCTGTGGGAAGGCTTTTATCCGAAAGTTTGATATGAAAACACACGTGTACAGAGTGCATTGCAAAGACATGACAGACGAGAGTTTGTACGAAAGTTTCACATAAAGCATGGTTTGATATAAAAATGTATGTGTATATAGTGCATGGCAAAGAAATGACAATCGAGTACAGGTGCCACATGTTTGATATGAGAACACATCTTTTACAGAGTACATTGCTAAGGAAAGCAATGGCAGAAAGAATATTTGTATTTAAATTCACGTGAACAGTCTGAAAACATTAATTTGCAAGGATATGACATCCGAGTATTCTTATGAAAGTTTGATATGAAAACACGTGTGGAGAGTGAGTTGATAAGACATGACAGCGGAGTATTCTTACAAAAGTTTGATACGAAAACACGTGTGAAGAGTTAGTTCATAAGACATGACAGCCGAGTATTTGTACAAAAGTTTAATAAGAAAATGGATGTGTGCAAATGAGGCAACGACTATATACAGTATAACAAAAGAGGACAAAATCCTGTTACATAATAGTTTTGCCATTAGTTTCCAAGCTTCTGTTTACCCTAGGCACAGTTGACACAAGTCTTTTGTTGTGTCCACTTTCTTATACTTTAAGTATATTGCACAAATCATAGAAGTTACTGTTAGTCTGAAGAACCGACCTAGCTCTCCCAATTGGGTCCGTTAAATAGCAGCACATTTGAGCATGTTGATTGGTCAGTAATGCTTTAGGGAAAGTTTGAATGTAGTCATATTAAGCGATAGAACTTACTGCATTTAGCATTGGATGGTTAATAGACCTAATTTGGCAGATATCAGGTTCTATATATAGACTAAGTTACGGTTTAAGCTTTAATTTTAATCAAGAACAATATTGTTGTAGTTGTATACATATGCGATATTGAGCATTGTACATATCCAAAACGGTTAATTGTATACAAATGCTAGATAGAAAAGCATAAAGGTATTTTTTTTCAACATATCTGTGTTCCAATGTTATTATTATATATATGTGGCTGGTTTAAAACTTTTTAACTTGTTTTTGTTATAATGGGTTGTTCCCAACTGTAATAATAAAATTTTAATCGTTATATTAAATTACTTAATTGTCTGTATAATAAATACTTATTTATTTGTAAAGTTGTGTTATTGGTTTATTTCTATTGAAAGTGTTGTTTTTTAAATTGAAGTTTCAAAATATTCATTGTTGAGAAAAGCCATATATAAGGTTAGTAAAAAATCTTTTATAGAAATTAACTTAACCTGTATTTATAGAAATATGTATAAGTAAATATATGGTTTTATGGTGCTGTGTTCATAATAACATTCAAGGTAATACAGTAACACAACACTCCGCACGCACGCATATAAAAAACTATGAGAACAATTTAAATTATGACAAATCAATTTTTTTCCCTTTGATATATTTATAACATGTATAAACTCACAAAACTTGTAAACATTACCAACTATAACCTTATATTTCCTACGAAAATGCGTATAAAACAATACTGTTAAATATGCTGTATAATCATGACAAAGTAGAAACACAAATACACCGCATGCAAGAATGGACATGCAAGCCAGCATAGCCAATAATAACTTTACTTGTACTTTTGTTTTCAGATCCTCAAAACCAGCACGTTTGCCACATTTGTAACAAAATGTTTAAGAAGAAGAATGACTTGAGTCGACATATGATGATACACACCGGAGAGAAACCCTTCACGTGTGGTATTTGTGGAAAAGCTTTTATAAGGAAACATTCTCTGAAAACGCATGCTTACAATGTTCACGGGCAGTACATAGAATAGTTGATCAATGGGATTTAAATTTATAATGGCCAAGAAAGAGACAACTCATGACTGTTGTTTTATTTATTCTTGGGGTACATATATATACAACAGCGTTTAAGTACTTGGTCGTCAGTCAAATATTTGTTTGCTGTTTCCCAGCTAATGCTTTCAGAAATGAGTAGGTAGTTAAGCTAATTCGTCTGCTGATATCCCGATTTTTGAAGAGTGGGTAGATGGGTTATTTGTAATACTGGTTATATGAAATCGTCTGTTGGCCCACATTGGCATGTGAATGGCGCTAAATGTTCAAACGAACAACTAAAAATTGATATTGAAATGTTAAAAACAAATTTGACATTTGCAAAATAAATTGAAAAATGTAGATTAAATCAATTGGGTTTATCGCGTTTTAATGGGTAGGCAGGAAAACGGCAAACAATCTATGAATTGATAGTTAAACGCAACACTACTCTATTTCCATTTTGATCTATCTGTAGAAATATACAAAACCTTTCTACTGAATAAAAGTGTACATATCTATTTTGATTTGGTTTCATATTAGAAGTATCATGCCGAGAGGATGACGGTTTTGTAAATGGTCATTTGATGGTCTGACAGTTTCATTGGAGTCTGGTGCATTGTATTGAATAGTTGTTTTATTTTGTTTAAGTTTTCTGGCAAAAATGAATAAGCGATACTGTGCAATTTC
Source organism: Panopea generosa (assembly GCA_029582155.1). Classification (NCBI taxonomy): domain Eukaryota; kingdom Metazoa; phylum Mollusca; class Bivalvia; order Adapedonta; family Hiatellidae; genus Panopea; species Panopea generosa. The sequence goes on from CM055904.1 coordinate 37,825,011, forward strand.
CGACGGCATACATTTTAAGGAATATGCTTTATATATATATATATATATATATAGTTTCATGGCTTGCTTTCTGCTAACTTGTATATCAGGAGTTATTTGTTTATTTTGGAGAATGGCCATTGCTGATTATTGTTTTTCTATAACAGGATTTGTATACATAATAAAAGTTATAAAACGGTTTCTGATTTACTTTTTTTTATCGTATTCACGATTTGCTTCAGTCTCAACCTTAATTTCGCTCAAAATACAACAAAACACCTTTTGCATTGTATGAGTCGTGTGCTTTATTATAACATCTATGACTACGTAATATATAGTCAACGGCTTTAAAAACACAAGTTTGGTATTATATTGGTATTTAAGATCGGTATATTTGATTATATTATGCATAGTCGTATTCCAATAACAAACCACGATGTGTGTTGATTGCTGAACGACATTCTAACATTCATACAATAACACAAAGGTATTCACAAGTCATGTGTAAAAATATAATTGCCTTTTCAAAGCTGTTAAGTAAATGTATTTGTTAAATACATTATAATATTCTCTACGTAAAATATTTAAAATAATAATCATATTTCACACAAAAAAACAACAGCAAACACTCCATCTAAGTGTTTTTCAGTGTTTACTTTTTTAGACTTTGAATACACATTTTGTTAATAATTTCTTTATAGTTGAAAGTGAAACTAATACGTGAACTAAGCTGGTTTGCTTGTTTCTCTTGTTACCAGTTATTAAATGAGCGTTATTATTTGTTCATCATTGACATACAGGCTGCGTGCGCAAAACCGAACCTCTTGGGAAGTAGAAGCATGCTCTTAACTTACTAAATATACATGTTCATTAAATCGAATAGCATTCTTAGACTAGATGCTACCTGCGCCGAGATTCGACTAGAACTGATTTTATAACATAAATGCTGTGTGTAAACATACGCCAGAAATCACGAGACCACATATTTGCCACAAGTGCACGCGATTTTACTTCTCGTTAAGTTGAGACATATTTTCCCCTATACTAAGTACCGCGGAGAATTTCCATTCTTTTGTAGATATGGATATTGTTGTTATAGTGAATAAAAAATACCCGCTTTAGGGTGTTCAAGATAAGAGAACTAAGTCTGAAGAGAACGGCCATTCACCTGAATAAAATAAACCGTTTTATATCATCCAGAAATATTCATTTAGATATTGTAAACAATCTGAACACCATCGTAAAAAACTAATAAACAATTGGAAAAAAAATAATCGAACAAAGCGAAACACGAGTTTTCTCTTTCGCAATAGTTTAGTGATGGTTATGTCAAATTTGCTTAGGAAATATATGTATAATAAAATATTTACAACGAAAGTAAAAAGAATAAGATTGAAACCAACAAATTGATGAACATAAAAAATACATACATTTTTTGAAAAAATGGTTTACTGAAAATACTTCTTATTTGTCAAGCATTTGTGAAATGATATGATAAAAACTATTTGAAAAACCCGATGTGTTGGGTAGGGGATTTTATTGAGTCTATGAATGGTAATTGACTAGACAAAAAAAACCTTACGTCCCCTAGCACCTATTTAAACATCATTTTATTTTCACCTGATTCGGGATATATCAGGTTCTATATATAGCTCAAGCTACTGTAGTTTAAACTGTAATCGGGAACAATATTGTTGTATTTGTATACAAATGCGTTATCTATATCCAAATGCGGTATATGTATACAAATGCGTTATATATATAAAAAAAATGCGGTATATGTATACAAATGCGTTATATATCTCCAAAATACGTTATATGAATACAAATGCGTTATCTATATCCAAAATGCGTTATATGAATATCAATGCTAGATATGAAATCATAAATATCATTTTTTGATGGTATTTGTCCTGGCTTATTAAATAGGTGTACTCGAACGATTTATTTCTACTTTTTAAGGCATGTTTTTATGATAATATTGACACTTATATTCAAGCTGATAAAGTTACACCGCCCGCACGCATATAAAAACTATGAGAACAGTTAAAATTGGGACATAGTTCGATATTTGTTTCTCACGTTGAGACAGATATATAAATATATTACGATGTTTTTCGTATAATAGAAATGTAATATATATATATATATATATATATATATATATATATATATATATATATATATATAAATAAATGTTCTATTATATGTATGTATTGTATGATGATGTTCTTATGTGCAAATCAATAAAATATATGTTCTGTTCTGTTTTATACATATAATAATTCAATAAGCTACATGTTTACACTCCCAAAACTTATAATCATTACACATTATAACTTTTTTTTGTTACGGTAATATGAATAAAAGAAAAATAATATTGCGAAGATATGTATATGCTGCATGATCATGCTATAGTTTAAACTTATATGGTCACAGAAGAAACACAAATACACCGCACGCATGAACGCACACATGCCAACCGGCATAGCCAATTATAACTTATTGTACTTTTGTTTTCAGATCCTCAAAACCAGCACGTTTGCCACATTTGTTACAAAATGTTTAAGAAGAAGAACGACTTGAGTCGACATATGAGGATACACACCGGAGAGAAACCCTTCACGTGTGGTATTTGTGGAAAAACCTTTACAAGGAAACATTCTCTGAAAACGCATGCTTATAATGTTCACGGGCAATACATAGAATAGTTGATCAATGGGATTTAAATTTATAATGACCAAGAAAGAGACGATTCATGACTTGTTTTAAATATTCTTGGGGTACATATATATAATAGCGTTGATGTACTTGGTCGTCAGTAAAATATTTGTTTGCTGTTTCCCGGCTTATTATTTCAGAAATGAGTAGTGAGGTAGACTTATTCGTCTGCTGATTCCCCGACTTTTGAAGAGTGTAAGTGGTAGATATGGATTATATTATGTCATTTGTAATACTGGTAATATGAAATCGTCTGTTGGCCTTCGCTGGCATGAAAATGGCACTAAATATTCAAATAAACTAATAAATTGATGTTGAAATATTAAAAAGAAATTTGAAATTTTGCAAAATAAATTGAAAAATGTAGTATAAATCAATTGGGTTTTATCATGTTTTCATGGGTAGGCAGGAAAAACGGCAAACAATCTATGAATTGATAGATAGTTAAACGCAACACTACTCTATTTCCATTTTGATCTATCTATAGACAGAACAGTGTTGCGCGAAGACCTAAAGCCGATATCTACAGACACCTACTGAATAAAAGTGTATCTATTTTGATTTGATTTCATATTAGAAGTATCATGCCGAGAGGTTGACGGTTTTATAAATGGTCATTTGATGATCTGACAGTTTCCTTGGAGCCTGATGCATTGTAATGAATAGTTTTGTTTTTTTTTGCTTTAGATTTTTGGCAAAAATGAATAAGTCAAACTATGCAATTTTCGACAGCATACATTTTAAGGAATATGCTTTTTGTATTTATATTTACAGTTTCATGGTTTGCTTTTTGCCTACTTGTATATCAGGACTTGTTTGTTTATTTTGCACAATAGGCATTGCAGATTATTGTGTTTCTTTAACATGTTATTTTGTATATATAATAAAAGATATAAAACGGTTTCTGATTTGACAATTTTTTTTTTTATTATCGCATTTAGGATTTGGTTTAGTTTCAACCAAGTTAATTTCCATCATTTTTCATTGTACGAGTCGTGCGCTTTATTGTAACATCTGGCACTACATATTTCACACAAACAGCAACAAAAACTTAAGCAGCAAACACTCCATCTAAGTTTTGTTTCAGCATTTGCCTTTTTAAACTTTGAATACTAAAATTTTTAATAATTCCTTTCTAGTTGATAATGAAACTAATATGTGAACTCTGCTGCTTTGCTTGTTTCTCTTGTTACCAATAATTAAATGGGTGTTATTATATGTTCATCATTGGAATACAGGCTGCGTGCGCAAAACCAAACCTCCTGGGAAGCGGAATATACATCCGTGGCATGCCAAACTTATTCCTAAAAACAATGGAAATACGGATCATGTCCAAACGTGCTCTTAACATACTAAATATACATCTTCAATAACTGGAATAGCATTTTTAGACTATATGTTACCTGCACGGAGACTCGACTAGAACTAATTTTATCTAAACATACATGCCGAGTGTAAATCTACGCCAGAAATCACGTGACCGCATATTTGCCACAAGCGCACGCGGTTTTGCTTCTCGTTTAGTCGAGACATATTTTACCCTATACTACGTACCGCGAAAAATATTCATTCCTTTGTAGATAAAAAAAATAGATTGAAACCAACAAATTGATGAACATAACAAATATATACATATGTTTTACTAAAAATACTTCTTATTTGTCAAGCATTTGTGAAATGATATGATAAAAACTATTTGTAAACCCGATGTGTAGGGTTGGGGATTTTATTGAGTCTATGAATGGTAATTGACTATGCAAAAAAAAACCTTACGTCCCCTAGCACCTATTTAAACATCATTTAATTTTCACCTGATTCGGGATATATCAGGTTCTAAATATAGCTCAAGCTATTCTAGTTTTAACTGTAATCGGGAACAATATTGATTTGTATGCAAATGCGTTATATATATCCAAATGCGGTATATGTATACAAATGCGGTATATGTAAACAAATATGTTATATATATATTGTTATGTTGTAAAGTGTTTAGCAACACTTTTTCAGTCATATGCAACTGTGTCTACAATAGTATGACTGAGCACTGCAACACTGGAGAATCATGCCACAGACACATAGTAGCACACCTCACCCAGTCATATTAAACTGAGGAATTGTACAAGTCCTTGATATATCCAAATGCGTTATATATATTCAATACAAATGCTAGATATGAAATGTCATTTTTGATGATATTTGTCCTGGCATTGAATAGGTATACTCGAATGCTTGATTTCTACTTTTTTGTGAAGGAAATTATAAAGTCTTCCAGGTTGAACTGGCGAGAAATATGTATATTGTTAAGTAAAGATGTGTTTTAATAATAATATGTTCATATGTGTATTGACACTTACATTCAAGTTGCTATAGAAACACGAAAACGCCGCCCGCACGTATATAAAAACTATGAGAACAATTTAAATTATGACGAATCGATATTTGATTGTCAAGTTGAATGTACATGTTTACACTCACAAAACTTATAATCATTACAAAGTATAACCTTTTTTTGAATCGGTAATACAAATAAAATAATAAAATTATTCCGACGATATGTATATGCTGCATCATCATGACTGGATCTATTTATAGAGCTTAGATTTTTGTATTCCCTGTAGAGCCTCAGTTTAGAGCTCTTTAGCCCGTCTATATAAAAACATATAATATAAGGGCCAATAACAGATCATCAATTTCTTACCGTTTGCGATCAAATGCATTAATAAAATATTGTTACAAAAGACTACCCACAAGTTCATTATTTATTTAGATCGGCGACCTCAAATGAGGTCACACCCTCCATCTTGTAACCACCAAGTATTTTACCCATGATGCATCCGCAGATATGCAAAGGAGAAGGTCAACTACAAAAGAAACGCGCCATCAATTAAATGGGTTATGACCTTTGTTTGCTCCGATTTAAATTTAAGGGATAAAACATGCAACCTGAGCAAACGCAAGAGCGAGTCCGTCCATTTCTGTAGTCTGCTGTTCGCAAAAGATAAACACGATTGACCTCCGTTATTTGAATATTCGCAAATAAGTATGTGACGTCACCGGATTCAAAATGGCGTTTGTTGATGGGAAAATCCCGACTAAAAGAACGTCATCAAACCTGTAACTTTTATATCGATTTTTATACGGTAATGGCTTTATTTATCTGTTTGATGAGTTGTTAATGATCTTTAGCTATAGATGGTATGTAAAGCCCAAACAACGTTGTTAAACTACATTTTCATTTTGGCGCTTATTTTTTGTTTTTTAAATGACAGGGCCTATGACGTTAAACTGCAGCATGTCATCTCATTCGATAAGCTGTTTAGACGACATAAGCACCTATTTATATTGCCACAGTTGGAACACAAATACACCGAACGCATGAACGCACACATGCAAACTGGCATAGTCAATTATAACTTTACTTATATATTTTCTTTTCAGATTCCCAATTTCAGCATGCTTGCCACATTTGTTACAAAATGTTCAGGAAGAAAAAGGACTTGAAAAAGCATATGATGATACATACCGGAGAAAACCTGTCAAGTGCGGTGATTGTGGAAAAGCTTTTATAGAGAAACATTCTCGAAAAAATACATGTTTATGATGTTCACGAGTAGTTAATAGTTGAAATGGCCAAAAAGGAGAAGGCTTGTGACTATTGTTTATTTTTTGGAAGACGAGCGTAGCAGTGAAGTCCTTCTATAGGGATCGTGGGGCACAATGTACAATTTTGATCTGTAAACCTTGTTATTCTGTTGACCACGATTTTATTTCCTCCGAACGATAAGTTTCAAAAGCTTCAAAATGCAATTGCCATAGCAGAGGACGTAGAGATCTATATTTGATATTATTGCGATTTTTGTTCTATCAAACAGAACACTCCAAATATGCGGTAGTCAAAGCATACGATATGCACTAAAATGTCATGAAATGCAGACGATTACTGCGCATTAGTACAGCAACGGTTAAAAATAGCCCCCCGTCAGCGTCCCACGCGACGATAAATATGTTTTGGCCACCATTTTTTTGTGTATGTAAAATTCAGGGAAAAATTGAAACTATGGTTTCATTACCACAATTTCAAATTGACGTTCGATTCGGAATCATTAATATTTATTTAAGAAAGGATAGAATACTTTAAAACTTTATACTTGCTTTGTTTATTCAAACTATTGATTTGCACTCGCGCAATGGCCAATGTGTATGCTTTCCTCTTTTATCGTTCGTGAAAATCGGTCATTTTAGTGACATTTACGCTATTATACGAATGTTTTCTTTTATTCAGAAAAGATCAAAACTATATACAATTATACCATTACCAACAAAAAATTAGAATATATCCATAGATATATTTGAACTAAAAAAATATTTTTATTGTAAAACAATTTTTTTTTTCTGTCTATCTTAAGATCTGCATGAGCTCATTGGTAAATCTGTTTATCAGAGTCTGACAAGAAATTCAAGAAAAATGACAAGATGGGCTAAACTGTGTACGATTGAGCCTAATCTCGGGTTGTTCTATTCTCGTGGTACATGTATATACGATAGCCTTGATGTACTTGGTTGACTGTCATATATATGCTGTTTCCCGGCTCAAAATTTCAAAAGTGAGTAGGTTGATGGGCTCATTCGTCTGCTGATTACCAAATTTCTGAAGAGTGTAAATGGGTAGATAGATAGGTTATTAATACTCGTTATATGTAATCGTCTGTTAGCCCACGATGGCATGGAAATGACGCTAAATATTCAAACAAACAGAAATTTAAATATTAAAAAGAAATTTGAAATTTTGCTTAAAAAATGAAAAATGTGAAATAAATAAATTGTTTTATGTGTAGGAAACAGCAACTTCAGTGTTGCGCGGAACCGTCGCATTGTTTATAAGGCATTGGACTTAAAACAGAAATTATGTAAATATTTGTGTCCTCTCCCATTGGCAGCATTGTCGTATTTTAAGTGTTATGACAAGTCGATATCTACAGACACCTTCCACTGAATAAAATTGTATCTATTTTGATTTGACTTTTATACTTTGAGTATCAGATAGAGAGGTTGGTCTTTTTGTAAATGGCCATTTAATAGGCTGACAGTTTTGTTGGGAGAATGCTGCATTGTTTTGAATACAAATGTTTTTATTTTGCTAAAGTTTTCTGGCAAAAGTAAATGAGCTAAACTGTGCAATTTCCGACAGCATACATTTTAGGAATATGCATTTTGTATATATGTTAACAGTTTCACGGGCTCCCCGCTGCCTACTTGTGTGTTTATTATAGAGAAAAGTCGTTGCAGAGTATTATTTTCTATAACATTTTTTTTTTGTATATATAATAAAAGTTATTAAACAGAGTACAGTTTTAGGTATATGCATTTTGTATATATTTTTTCATTTCATAGTTTTCTTTCACCCTGCTTGTATATCAGGAATTGTTTGTTTATTTTGGAGATTAGTTAGCCGTTGCAGGTTATTGCTGTTCTAAATCATGTTTTTGTGTATAAAATAAAAGTTGTAAAACAGTTTCTGATTTGACAGTTTACTTTTTTTTATCACATTCAGGATTTGCTTCGTTCTTATGTATATATGAATACTGGTGTATTATTGACACTCACTTAGGATTTTCGAAACTCATTTTGAAGAGAACGAACATTTAACCAAATAAAATAAAACGTATTACGTCAGCCACAAACATTAATTTAAATATTGTAAACAATTGGAACACCCTCGTAAAAGTAATAGTCAATGGAAAGTCTGGAACTACATATCATTGTTTTATTATTTCCTTTAGTTAATCATCATTTATTTTTTGCTCGACTGTGTAGAAAGCTACAAAGCTCACATCGAGTCCGTTTTTTTGAGAAGTCATCAGATCGGGTTGGAATCCACATTCTGTCTACATCAACATTCTGTCCACATCCCTTTATAAAAGGTTATATGATTTTGTTTGAGTTACCTATTTTCGTTTCCTTTCAGTTAATATCATGTAATTTAAGATGTCCAGATAGAGAGAGTGTAGCGTTATAGTATATCATCATGATTTAGTCAAATGCACATTTGATTTTAGAGTAAATCGGGAGTGAATTTTAATATGGAAAGTCAAAATGTTAACACACCGACACATACATATCAGGGACTTTGTAACTATCTTTGTTCTTTTAAGATAACATTATATGCGTCTACGTTTCCTTACGTACAATATTAATATTATATATATATATGAGTCTCATTCTTTTTCAGACGTTGCCGTGTTTGTCCGCTCCTCTGAAGATAGCGCTTACGCTTCCCAGCAGAAAGGGCTCGTTCAGGATGATATTAATGGAGCAGGAGAAGTCTATGGACACGACTCCCGTCATATGTGTCCTTACTGCAGTAAAATATGCCGACCACGATCATACTTAATACAGCACATCATGACACATACAGGAGAGAGGCCGTTCAAATGTGAGATATGCGGGCGTCAGTTCACACGAAAATACGACCTTAAGAGACATATAGTTGGAGTCCACAAGAACGCACATGTTTGATAACGGAGATCTTTACTCCCTCATACACAACACGTAATCGACACATTTCGTCAACTTTTGAACCAGCCGGACCCGATTGGCTCAGTCAGTAGCGCGTCTGACGTCGACTGTCGGCTAGGGGTCCGGTCACTTTCTTCGTGATTGATACACGACAGTGCGTCTGTCATTCGTCTCTCTCCCAGGATGCAAGCAGGAAAGTTAAATTTTACTTGCGTAGATTGGTGTACTCGAGTACAGCTCAACTTTCAGGATCCGAAGAAATTGTGGTTAGGTTTACTGTTAGTCGTTTAGCCCTCGATGGTATAAAATGATGCTTAATATTCTATCCAACATCCTTAAAATGAGTGTTCGTTAACTGCGTTCTGAAGAAGACTTCTTTGAATAGTTTAATAACTTACTTTGTAAGTTGATGGCCATAGTTGTTTCCGAAAGAGATGGAAAGAAATCATATACGTAGTTTTAACTCTTTAGTTTATACTAATTTATTAAATTCTCTAGTCTGTTTCATGGGTCAAACCAGTACTGGTTGCTGTTATTTTGGAGATAATCAGGTCGAGTGTGAGACTGAAGCCGCGGCCAGATTGAAAGACAATAAGTATGCCGTATTAGGAGTTTAATCACACTTCGTTTGAGTGATCAGTTTATTTTAACGTTTGCCATACGATCTTACTGTTTTTCACAGCAATTTGTGTAGATTTGTTGCAATGGATATGGCAATTGTTCTAGATTTCTCCCTTCGTTTCGGCGGACTGAAATCATTTTGTTGTAACTGTAAGTCTGTCTGTAGTATGGATTCAGCTTTCCCGATTGGGTCCGTTAAATAGTAATGTTGGGAAAGCCGCATTTGAGCACGTTGATTGATCATTTGCTAGTTTGAATGACGACACAGTTTAGTAAGCATTCAATTGCTATGGATTGTGGGATATGCATGGAATTCCCTGCTTTTTCATTGGGGGTAATAAAGCTGATTCGGGAGACTACCGTATCCCTGACCTTAATTACCTCCAATATTGAAGAGTGAGGGTTTAACGCCATTTTCAACACAGTTCGTGTTATATATGGTATATCCAGTTTTATTGGGGGAGGAAGACCTCAGATTGAATCTATTTGAGTCGAACCACCGTCCTACAGCAAGTAACTGGCAAACTTTCTCACATAATTTTTGAGCGAGCGGAACTCGAACCTACGGCGTGGTGAGATGTAGGTGATCTTGAGACGGTGTCTTAGACACTTCCACCACGGAAGTCCCTACTTGCATACTGAAAGACGAAAAGCGAATTAAAGCTAAGTTTTATCTGCTATTTGTTCCATGATGACATGATAAACGAAACGTTTCAATGACGTACAGATGAAGCAGTAGGGAATAAGTAATAAAATATGCTAGCTTCATAGCTGCTACAAAGCAAGCTCTGTGATGTCCTTGATAGCGTTGCAACTTAACCGCATATATAGATAAATACCTTTCACAAAGGCGCAACACGTGGTCGTGGTGATGGGTTCGAACCAACGACTCACTAACCTTTCGTCCTGACCTCTTCTTCTACACCACTTTTCTGGCACAGCGTGTGTGATTCTTCACGCCAATCTTGCTCATTTTTGTCTTGATAAACGTATGTTTAACAATTGTGTCAACTTCTTACTGCGCTCACGTTTTTATTATATTGATTGTAAACTCACAATAGCGGTATGTAATTAATAGAGAACTAGAAAACATTATTTACTATTATGTTGATAAAGTGTTTATGATTATATTAATAAACCAAGGCTAATAAACATCGAAATTTGACCGCAAATCTCAGACTGGAAAAAAAATAATTTAGAATTCGCATTAAAACTAGTAAAACTACATAGGTAGAACAAATATGGAAACCATAATTCTTTACTGAAAAGGAACCTATAAGAACATTTGATAGAAATGCGATTTTGAGTTGGAAGTTTGATTTGTTTCGTTAAGAGAGCATACATATTCGTTAAAGTTATGAAATGTTGATATTCGTTAAAATTAAAAATGTTGATATTGGTAAATTGAGGTTTTGAACGTTATGGTAATTTGAATAGTATAGTTATTAGTTTTCATTGACCCCAATACTATTCTCCATACCAAAACGTGATATGACCATAGCATGTCAACCAATGCAGTCCCTGAGATGGTAGCGAAACCTATTCCAGACATTTGCTTAATTCTGCAGACACGCACTACACCACTGTTGCTTTTGAGGAACCAGTGCCCATATATTTATTTTTCATTGTAATAGTTTTCTTCTGTATAAACTGTGGTGTTACTGATTATAAGTAACTGGCCAGTCAGCTTGCTGTCCTGTCACTGCTATGTGCATGCCACTAGCGGGGAGGCCTCCGACCGTTTCGACACATCAGTGTATCTTAAAAATGGAATATCACTTGTAAGTGTTACTTGTTGATGGCTCAAGAAAAAATTATCGTTTAAAATTATTATTTAGTAAAATACAGTTCATGATTGATATATGTACACTTGTCGACTCAATGTCTGAATAAACTTTAAAACAAAATCATACATAAGAGCTACATATTTATGAACCCGTCGTTCGTGCAAGATGGCTTCCCAAACAATTTCATATAGCCGCACATCATTTTCTTAAATGACCAAAAGAGGCAATTTTCTTCTGGTTACATTTTATTGCTAATAGACACGTGTGTAATTTATATTTTATTGCTAATGGACACGTGTGTAAGTTATATCTTATTGATAAAAGACCCGTGTGTAAGTTATATTTTATCGATAATAGACACGCGTGTAGGTTATATTTTATTGCTAATAGACACGAGTGTAAGGTATATTTTATTGATGATAAACACGCGTATAAGTTATATTTTATTGATGATAGACATGCGTGTAAGTTATATTTTATTGATAATAGACACGGGTGTAAGTTATATTTTATTGGTAATAGACACGTGTGTAAGTTATATTTTATTGATAATAGACACGTGTGTAAGTTATATTTTATTGATGATAGACACGTGTGTAAGTTATATTTTATTGATAATAGACACGTGTGTAAGTTATATTTTATTGATGATAGACACGTTTGTAAGTTATATTTATTGATGATAGACACGTGTTTAAGTTATATTTTATTGATAATAGACACGTGTGTAAGTTATATTTTATTGCTATTAGACACGTGTGTAAGTTATATTTTATTGATAATAGACACGTGTGTAAGTTATATTTTATTGATAATAGAAACGTGTGTAGGTTACACTTCGACCCATTGGATCATCAAGATGCCATGTGATTTCATGTTTCATATACACATAGCACCTTTCTGCTCTAAGGGACCAATTTATACCTTGGTGATGCAAAAGTTAAAATACTCTTAAAACTGAGAATTCCATTTGTTATTAGAGCTAATTTGACAGTAACAATTTTCACTTCCGGTTTCAGATTTCGATCCGGGTTCTTACTTAGAGAGATGGGGGAATCCAGTGGACGGCAAACCCTGGCAGTGTCATTGTGGGTCAGCATTTACCCTGAGGTGCAACTACATGCGTCACCAGAAGATGCACAGCGGGAACAACTATTTCAAGTGCCCGTATTGCGGGAAATCATTTTCGAGAAATGATTCGGTTAGAAGGCATATTGCCAATAGACATGCGAATCAAGACGCTTGAAAGGAAAAAGAAAAAACACGGACGTTCTTTATAACTGTGTGACTAAGTGTCTAACAGGAATTATATTCAAAATGGAATACTCATACATATCACTGTACAAATGAAACGTTTTATGACATTGAAATGTTAGACATTACGGAATTTAATATTGATGAAAACGAAAACTAGAACATTAAGAATAAAAAAGAAATACGGAACATTAAAATAACTTCTAAAGAAATCAGTCTAGTAGTACCTTCAATTTATTAGATATTTCTTCCTGAAACATATAAATATTTGTAAGATATCTAATTATATCCAAAATATTAAAAACATATAACATATCGACAATATTAACCTACTTCCAAAATATGTTCCCAAATATATCAATGTCTTTTTTAATTCTATCGCTTTTCCCAAAATATTTAGCTACTGTTACCAAACGTGGTAGTTTTGAAAATACATATCTACTTTAATAATATTTTTTGATATTTTCAAAATATCCAACTTTATGTTGTTAGCCCTGCATTATATGCTGTTCAATGTTATCGACTTGCTATCGAGATGCCAGTTAAAATAGCGTTGGTTTGAATCTTCTAAACGGGTGTACGATTCCTTGCAAGACAAATGTATAGTTTTAATTCAGTAAAACATAATCATTGTAAAAAAAATAGTGTATTAAACTTGACTACATATTTAAATATGGAAAAAATGTGTGTCTAAAGTCATACTCCCCTAAACGCTGTTCTCCTTTTCAAGTTAGTGGTTTGCTTTTCTTTTATTAATTAAGTAAATTCTTAAATATGTTTGTGAAACAGGATTCTTGCTTCAGTTTAACTGATATTTTCTAAGGATTTCTTTTAACTTAATTTCGACTGTTGCCATAAAATATCTAATCACTAGCATTGAAACCAAAATGCATTTTTTTTCTGGAACCGTCTGAAATCATGATCACCTAGATGGTTCAAGCCCAGCTCGATCGAAAATCAGTAGGTAAAACTGTTAGCTAGTTAGCTACGGTGGTCTCTGCTCAGATAATGACCGTTAAATACATTAGGCAATAATAAATTAATTGCTAGATGATTATCATCCGTGCCCACACTATAACTGTCATGCCGCCTGACACTTTATTTTCATAAAAAAACAATTAAGAAAAAAACTATAAAAAAAACAATAAAGGAAAAAAAAATCTAAATTTTTAAAAATGAAAATAAAAAAAAAAAGAATAAATAAAATCCTCCCGCCCTTCCCGTTTTAAGAAAAATTTGGAAGATAATCTAACATTTAATTTATAATGGCCTTAAAAACAAACATTGAGACCCATTGATCATTGGGTAACTAAGGACCCCCCTAAAGAAAAAACATAAACAAGTGTCGTAAATTTATAGAAGATTTAGGAAGCTTTCTTCCTGAATCCATATCTTACACCAATATAGGTAACGAAATTCGTGAACAGCATGAGTGGTGACGTGATCCATCCGAAACATATTGACTCTTATATTTAAAGGTCGCGAGTTTTATATCCACTTTTACACTTTCATTCAGCTGAAGTGTTCTTCGAATAGGAATAAAATCCAAAGTCGCTTTACCCATATTCGCATGCACGTACAAAGGCACGAAATCACGTGTTACGTGGCAGAAATTAGTTACAGTATGATAACATATCTGTGATAAGGCTGGCTGTGTTACGTTTTTCTATTATTTGGAAAACATACTAAAATAACATTACACCATACTGTTGTTAAAGCGTTGTCTCTCAAAAATGATACTTATTACTGACTCTACGCAGGAAACTGATTTGATAGCGATCCACAAAGTTCTGAGCTTTCTTCACAATCGAGCAAAAATAAATTAGTATAATAATTCATACACATATTGCCCGTAAGCTTTTACCTGGCACTCATGAAGATTCCAGCTATAAATTAATTTTCGTTGTCATCTCACTAACAAATAGCTGAACGGATAAGGCGTTTAAACGCCCGAATATATTGGTGAATGTTAACGAATGCCAGGTAAGAACTTGTGCATAATAGCGAGATCATCATTTTGACCGTATTGCAAATACAAATTAACACAACTACATTGTTTGCTTGTTTTAACATGAGCGTTGTCTGAACAGTTTGGCAATTTGACGACATGAGTATATAAAATTTATTTTCTATTCCAGGATTTTGTTCAAGTTCAATCCAGAACCAGACGAATTACGATGATCAGTTTCTTGAAAATGTTTTCCAATTGACCGGAAGTGACGTTGCCACATGGGACAATAGTGGACCGTTTCGGAAGAGAGTGGTGTACAACTGTGACTTTTGTGACAGGTCATTTAGTCACAAGTATAATTACTTAAAACATGTGCGGGTACATACCGGAGAAAAACCGTACGGCTGTGAACTGTGCGATCATCGATTTTCGCGGAAAGATCACAGAAAGTTGCACATGGAACGAAAGCACGGCGTTAGTACGTCACACGTTTAATAATTAGAAGATCATTCCGTCCCATTGGTGCAAAAAGATAGTTGGTACCTTATTGCACCAATGTGGCATATTTTAAAGTAAGTGTGACATACTAATGTTTGTTTACGAGTACTCTTGGTGATATATACGTATAAACGTTGACATGCGTTACATATCACCGTTTGAAAGATTGTCCTCCTGAAACGCACTGCTGAGTTATAACGGAAAAAAAACACACATGTAACAAAAGGTATCAGTCATCATCCGGTTTGATAGCCGGTTCCCGACAATAGGAAAAGTTTATAATGACTTTTCAATTTTAGCTCAGCCGGTTGTATAAGATAAACATTCTTCCGAAATGTGGTATGCTGCAAATATAGACCTTTGTACGCACAAACCATAATAAATAGAATGTACATATGTTAACTAGTTATTGCCAACGTCGTCGTTTGTGCCAATCAAATCTGTCCGGTTTATAGAAACTGAAGCAGGGTACCTGTTATATCGAGCGCCAGTCGGAAAACAGTTTTAGTTTTGAAAGAAATGATAAATATGGTCATCTAGAAATGTTACTTCGCTGATACAGAGTTAAAGCAAATGATGTTGTGTTAATGGATTTCTTAGAAATTGTTGAGTTGGTAAAATGTGCTTAGGTTACAGATGTTCCTTTTACTATGCTTCTTTTCCAATTTGTTTTGATGACCATTGCCTAAATATATTGTAGAAATAAAATAACGATGTTTGGAGGTATTTGCTGTGTGTTTTTTTATGTTTTACTTGTTTATTCCCGAAATTTATATTTATGACAAGTGACAAATCAACTAATGCCCCCGTACGCATAAACACATAGGTGTCAATGCATTTTTAACACTTTTTCACTAGTAAAAGGTCAATATTAGTGAAATTTTGAAATAGCTGTTTTTTCTTTAAATTTAGAGAATGAATATTAGGTGAATGCGTTTCCCTTCACAATTTATTAAGTGCGGCTACGAAGTGCTCGATTGTTTTCGTGACGAAGCAGTTGCCAACATTGTAAGAGAACACTTAAATCGCAATATCTTGGTTTATTAAGTCATCTTGGCTGCGTTTAATTTTGTTAAACGTTTGCTAACGTTAGTTACCATTCTTTTCTGAATACTGGTTCTACCTCAAATAAGCACAGAGTACGCAACAATTTGAGGAGAGCTAATGCCATGACGTCGGCGTCGTCGTCGTCGTCGTAAGCGTCGCCGTCGTCTGTGGACACCCAGGTTAAACTTTTGCGTTTAAGTTTAAGATGTCTATGCAACCACTCTTTGGATGTTAATGGAACATCGCATGTGTGTCCACCATCATCAATGAGACATAACCATAACTCTGGATTGCATTTTGGCACAGTTATGGCCCTTTTTGGACTGAGACACTCAGGGGCGAGCTTGCTTACTTCTGACAATTCTTGTTATTTCAAGAGCCATACAACCATTTCAAAATGTCTTTCAGATATTGAAAGACGAATATTTTAAACTTTTAATGCTTTTAAAATTTTGGGATTATGGAAAACTATTGCTTAAATCCAGGGCCGTCCTTAAAAGATTAAAATTGCCTTTTTAATCGTTTATTTGTTGTTTTCATGATTTCTGTCCATTTTTCTGCAGAATAAAAATTTGGCAAACAAAAAAAAATAGCTACCTTCCTACCAACATGAAAAGTACTGGGTCGGAGACCAGCAAACAAATATTTTTTTTTAAAGATGGCCCTATGCAAAATCAAAATTAAGGGAAAAAAATAGCTACCTACTTACCTACCCACATGAAAAATACTGGGTCGGAGCACAGCAAGTACATATATTTTTAAGAATGGCCAAGCCAGAAGGATTGGTCTTTAAATTGCACACGTTAGAACTAATGATATTATAATTTAATAACCGGACCCGATTAGCTCAGTCGGTAACCCGTCTAACTATCAAGCCAGGGATCGTGAGTTTGAATCATCACCCGTCACGTCTCCGTGATGATTGATATACGACATTGTGTCATCATCATTCGCTTAATATTTAATCAATTAATACTCAGTAAAGTAACGTAATCGGCATAATCAGCAATGATATATAAGTTGTAATCAGCTATTTATATTTTAATCAATTAAATTAAGAAAAACACAATTAGATCATGATATTTTATGTAGCACTGCTCATTTTTATTGAGATATGGCATTTGAAAATAAGAATGCGTACATTTAATTAGAAAAGACAGGATATTTCTTAGATTCGGATATTTATGATTTTATATTTATATTTAATAAATGCTGGGAAAATTTGTTATACATGTACAGATCTGTCATTTACCAAATATACATGATACAAGGCAATGTCTCTGTTAGGCGATACGAAAATATTGTTATTACATTGCGGTCAATTACATGTACATTGTTTTTTCTCGAAGCTCAGATAAAACAAATACTATAAACAAATTAGCTTACATTACACATATGCCATGATTCTATTACACACATACCTCGTAAACTACTTGTACATTTAAAAATAATATGCTTTTAACAGGAACTTACGAGTTTCGTATTTGGTTTGGTTTAGTCAATACGAATTGTACTTGTACGGAGATGGTCGTTTGGGTAATGAACTTTCCACAATTCTTTACTTGTATTCTAAGTGTTGGCCATACATGTATAATGCGCTGAGAGAAGGTAGAGTTAATGGTCAAACGACTATTATTTTCTATAAACGTTTGTATAAATGCTCAAGGTCGATAATGAAAATAGTTTCATCATAGACACACATATATTATGTGAATCAGACGTTAAATGTGTTGTTTGAAAGACAATTCACGAAATATGTGTTAATTGGTTTTCAATTTTTGTTTTAATTGTCTTCCATTTGAAACTTATTTCCTGAAAAAGCTGTTGTTTTAGAAGAGCATCGAAATAGTCGAGCGCCCTGTCCCTCCGACAGCTCTTGTAATTTGTCATTTATATCCATTAAATACATTTATGTTATAAACAGTTCATTTATAAGCTTTTTTTTCATCATGTAAGCTTTGCAATAAAGTAATGCTGTTTTCTATACGCTGTAAATACCATTAAAAATATCGCATACGAGTACAGATTTTATTGCAGACATCAAATATTTATACAATTTAAAACTAAAATACAGTCAAACCTGTGTAAGCAATAACCTCTATTCAGCAGCCACTTGTCTCAAGCAGCCACATTTACTGTTTCTAATGTCTATGGTTTCAGAGCAAATCAACCTGTATTTAGTAACAACCTGTCTTAAAAGGCAATTTTTACATCTTCCCTTGACTGGCTGCATAAGACATGTTTGACTTTATAGACTATCATGAATGAAATTATTGCATACATATTACTATAGTATGTTAATGAAGACATCACATGCATGTATAAATGAAATAAAAATATGATCTGTGTATGCCATGTGAATTTTTTGTATTGTTTATAAACTACTTTATTTCACATATGAATAGAAAAAATAAGAATAAAGCAACGGATTATGTGCCATTAGCTGAAAAGCACGTGCATAGACACAGCAAACATTGCTCTTGTTATTTATCGCTATATACATCCTTATTTTCTTCAGGTATCATGTTCAATCCGGACATTGAGCTGCAGTCGAGCTTATACCTGGATCCGGATTCACTGCGGATCAAGTGTCACATCTGCGGCAAGAGCACCAGCAAGTACAATCACAAGCGACATCTGGCGATGCACACAGGAGAAAAGTCGTACTCCTGCGGCGTGTGCGGTGCTTGCTTTGGAAGAAGTGACCATCTTAAAAGACACGTGTCTACAGTGCATAAATATGCTCCTGAAGTCTATAAAATGATGTAAAGCACGTGATGTGTTTGATGGCTTCTCGTTAGTACCATTCACGTTATATTGGTACCACGCAAATCATTTTCAGACATTGGTTTACGCAAAGCATTTTCAGACATTGATGGATGTTCTTCTGCCATTTACTACCATAACTAGGTGCAACGTTTTTCAATCATTTACAACCGTTGGCAACCATTATGCAAGTTTTGCTTGCCATAAGCTACTATTGGTTCTCGTCCCATGTGGAGTAGTCTATCTCAGTCCCTGGTATCTCCTAATTCAGCTCAGTTATAGTCAATAAAAGAAGCAGGGGACCCCATTCCTATGTAACTGATATCTCTTAATTCAGGTGTATTTATAAGTCAATAAAAGAAGCAGGGAACACCATGCCTGTGTCACAAAACTGTCGTTATTTAGTAAGAAATGTATTTTTTTTCTGTTAAATAATCTTTAAAAATACCCGCTTCAGTAAGAAAGTAGATGTCATGATTTCAAATTTAAGGTATCACTACACAGATTGTTTTTTGTTCTATATAAATAAGGTCTAGGATTTCCACTGTAAAACAAAGTTACATATATTTATAGCAGGAGTGTATACCCACATAAAATATATGTACAATATCTGGTAGGTTGACCAGCTTGTTTTTTAAAGAGGTTGCAGAAAAGAAGTCCTTAAATGCTCATAACTACATGCATATGCTGAAATCCTATAAAAGTCACTTTGTTTACACCAGGGATATCTTATTCCAGTATATACTTTGCCAACGTTTGCTCTACTCATCTGCAGCAAGAAATCACAACCACTATAAACCATTTTGTAAATATTTCAAAAACAAATTACATAGGAAATTTTTAAGCGTATGATTCATGCTACCGTGGGGAAAAGCGGGGCACAGACGTTAATCTTGAGCTCGATTCTGCTGTTGAAAAGACACACCTCAAGAAGACTTATAAAATATTTCCACTTTAAATGGAAACAATGAAAACTCTTACTTGTTTTTTTTTCTCTTAAATGAATAGGATACATGAAATATTGAACGTGAAATTAAATATATCTTTAGTATGCAATAGATGGAAGACAACCGTTTTCAGCATGTTTTACTCTCTAATGTTTACGACATTAACTATTAAAGGGAATATATCAGGATTTTTTTATACATTTTACTCCCAATAAATCATGCCTATATGTACTCACTGACTCCGAATTGCCAAAAGAATATAAATTTAAACATTTTAAAATGATATATTTGAAAAAGGATTTCCTAACTTGGGCTACGTATCTAGGCTAGACTTTAAGATACATGTAGATTTCCCGCTTAAAATGCAGTATATTTTGTGACCTATTAAATGAGTCACGTGATTTCAGTTTGAGATCAGTATAATGTATAATACAGGTTTCTACGTTATGAAAATTGTTTCATCTTAAAAAGAGTCCGAATGACGATGTGAAGGTCGTCAAGCAGTATTTAAATACCGTCTATATTTAGAAAAAGGATTTCGTTTCAAGTTAACCACCCATTTTATTTATCAATTTTGTCACATTTTTGAAGATTTTACGTACGAAAACATTCGGATTTCATAATTAATGATAATGAGATGCTTCTTAAACATTTTAAAAATAATTATATTTTTAAAGACATTTACAGCATGTTTTCCTGATATACTCCCTTTAAAGGCTCCTGTTGCATACACACTAAGAATATCAAACTCACTCACACATCAATTTATTTAAAGACCCTCGGCCAATACACTTGGTGATCAACTTGTCAATCAATTTGATCGTTTATAGTCTGAGTGTCTGTTAGCAAGCTTGTACGATCCCATAGGAATGTCTGATCCATTTTCATTAGCACTATTTGTATGTTTTATTCAATTTTCTTTTTAAATAATGAAATATGATTATTAACGGTGATTATGTCAGTAAAGTGATAGTTGTTTTAAATATAAAATGTATACTGAGCATTGCCAAATAGTTTTCTTACAAGTGTTGATACTTATGTAGGTGTGTATGTTTGTTTGGCATGGCTTGGTTAGCTCAGTCTGTAGTCTGACTATCATTTCAAGGTCATGAGTTTGATTCTCCGCCAGAGCATAGTCTCCGTGATGATTGTTATACGACATTGTATCTTACTGGTATTCGTCTGCTGATTCAAGTGAGAAATTTATCTGTTACTTGTTGAAATATGTGCACTCGAGTACTGGTTAACCTAACAAGTGGTTAGGTTGACTGCTCGTCTGGTAGCCTACAATGGCATACAAATTATGATTAATATTAAAACAATAAAAAAACACCAACAAAAGTTTAATTTAAATAATTGTATATATACATTTAATGAAAGTCGATGTGTTTTGAAATTATTGAATTACAATTCTATAAAATATGTTAATTTTTATTGTAATTAATACTTGACTTTACCGGTATATGTACATAGTGAGTTATGTTCATTATGGTCTCTGAAAATAAATGTTAAAATAAAATCTCTTCTTTTGAGTGCTGAATGTTGTATAGTGCGCTTTGCGTTGGTACATGTACTTGCTAAACTCCAGTTCCGTGCAATTCGCGTGTTTGTCTCGTTAACAACTGTACTTGCTGAAAAAAAATACGAAACGCCTGATGAATTTCAGAGCCACATAATCAAACCATTGTGAGCGATATTAACAGTTTTAAAATATCCATGTAAAGACATTTCGCTGATGGTTTTGTGAAATTGGTAATTCTTATTAACAAAATCATTATTGTAATACCATTAAATAATATTACATATTCTAAAACTGTAAATTAATGGTATGG
Organism: Panopea generosa; assembly: GCA_029582155.1. Classification (NCBI taxonomy): domain Eukaryota; kingdom Metazoa; phylum Mollusca; class Bivalvia; order Adapedonta; family Hiatellidae; genus Panopea; species Panopea generosa. The sequence continues at coordinate 37,846,930 of CM055904.1, forward strand.
AGCAGTGTAAAAATCGAAGGGAAAGTACCCACTTAATACTTAATATTTCATGAAAACTCATGAAACAAAGACAAATGCCGTGCATGTAAAGAGCAATCAGTGCAACAAGTACCGCTTAAGCACCCCATTATATCACTCCGTTTGCACTCAATTTGCACTCCGTTGGCGCTCCGTTTGCGTGCAATTAATTAAATGCACTCACAAACGCAAGCATCGCTCATGAAATATGTTAACTGCATATCTGAGTGTTCTATACTATCTTTATTTAATCTTCTATTCAGTGTTCGCTTAACGTTCAGTCCGCTTTGGTCGGTTTCCATCGCATAACATATCGCAACATCTCAACTCTTAAAATAATTTTATATTGAATTTTTAAATTGAGCTGTTCCTTTTGAGCAATACATAAATGTACCCATGGGACTTAGTCAAGGTTATTTGATTCATAATCCGATTGTTTGTATCAGGTGGTCAAGCAAGACCCGTATAGATGAAAAAAGATGGGTTCGCCACTGTCATATCACTTGCAATAATTTGATCACGTGACTGAAATTTACCCAGCGTTTCTTTATCCGCTCAGTTTATATTGACACACAGACATCAGTTTCAATGTTGTGCTCTATCAAAAATGTTCATCATGAACGATATATACAAACTCTGAGCGGTCAGAAACAATTTATAGACAATTATATGGATGTTCATGAACAAGCGTCATAGATTATCTGCAGTTACTGAGAATATAATGATACGTTGAAGATGCAACTACAAAGGATATAAAATGAAATCAATAAAGTAACTTACATGCGTGCGTATTTGTTATTCAATTTATTAAATAACAAATAACACGATTTACAAATATAATTATTTTATTTCTAGGCTTTGCCGAGCAGTTTATTATAGTTTTTAAACTTATTTATTTTACATTAATTTATGAAACAAGTTCTTCTTATAGTTTAGACTAATCCCGCTCGAAGTCTTCCTGGGTAGAAACAGTACCAAGCATATGCGGATAAAATTTCTTGCCCAACGACACAACACAATATATGTCAAATATTTTTGTGAACGAATTTATGTTTATGATAATAAACGAACACGTATGTGAGGCTCTGCTAAACACACTTCGCAGAAACTAGGTACATTTACAATTTTGATTTTCGTATATTGTGCATATATTAATTTCCGTATGTCATAGTATGGCACCGACATTTTTTTTCGGTTATCAAACGGACAATTTTATGCGAAATAATGAATGACAAATTATGTCATGCCGTAGGTGATAAAATAGATATTTGATATGTTGCAATAAAAAACATGTCTTGACAAACATTGTTTGTGCTATAGTGCCTGATATATTGTAATACGATGTGTTGAGAAAACATCATCAAATTCTAGCAATATATTTATTATGTTTCAGGTTGGACAGAAAATATTGAAGGAGAGGAACTATTCAACCAGGCTCTGATGGACATGTGCCGCGAACAAGACCCGACACGTGCGAAATGTGACGTCTGTGGCAAATATATTAAAAAAGACAATCTTAAGAGACATGTGCGGTCTCACACTGGAGAGAAACCTTTTATGTGCACAGTGTGCGAGACCCGGTTTAGTAGAAAAGATGGTTTGAAAAGACACATGTCCTCTATCCATCAAATGGCTTCAATGTAGTAAAGATATTTCAGTCCGTAAAGAAATTATTTTAATCCGTTATAAAACAATGTTGTATCATTTTGTCATATGTTCGATGTATTAAGCAAAATTAATGAATATATGTTCTTGTTTCGAATCTCGTTTATATTGATTCGCATTTTAATTTGGTTACTGGTTAGAACCAGTACCGAGTGTTGACTAGGCAAGAAACTTATAATTTTACCTTTTTCGAATTTCATACCAGTTACATGCGGACGGACGGTGGTTCTACTCGGATTTATTCTGAGGTATTCCTTCACCAATAAAACTGGTATGCCATGATGTATAACCTGAAATATGTTGAAAATGGCGTTAAAGCCCATTTGAATAAAATTATGTGTTTCCATGGCATTGAACATCCTGATCTATTTAGTACTTTACTCAACTAATTCAATCAACTGAACTTCTAAAGTAGGTGAACGATTCAATAATATTAAGTCTCAGTGAGAACGGCTGATCGAAAAGGTTTTGAAAATTACACATTACGTTTTATTGATTATTTGAAGTTATTTTGAGGTAACCAGTAGTTTGGTATATATAATGTTATTTATTAAATAAACGAACGGCAGGATCGTAATTTATGCTTTTAGAGCGCCTGCAGTTTGACAACGACGTTTAAGATAACGATATCTGGGCGGCTGAAAATGTCGCGGATAGCGCTTATGGTTTTGTTTTATCTATAATTTGTTTGGTCAAAAAGGAAAGTTACACGTACGTATTAATCAAACTCTTACATGAAGCGTGGCGTTTTATTTAGAAAGAATAGCTGTTCTCAATACCAAAACAGTCACGTGAGGAGCAGAAACGTCGTCTTTCTGAAAGTAAATAGCCAACCCTAGTGCACATACGATAGTGTTTTGGATCATTATAAATGCATTTAAACAAGTTGTTCATATCAGATCTCCCACTTTATGCACACATACATATGCGTATACATCTATAATCGATTCAAAGATAGTAGGTTATTGAACAAGCACATAAGTGCACGGTACTGGTAAAGATATGTCTATGCAACCAATTCATAATACCTATATACATGTCTTACTTGTATCGAATAAACGAAGCCGATAAAATATTTACAACCGCTCCCAAGTAAACAAAAATGGGCTGTACACTATCTACAGGTTAGGAGAAACCCTCGTCATCCTTTATTTACCTCATTTCCTTTTGAATATTAATAATAAATATTGTGTAAACCTGCTATCAATAACAAAATCTTGTTAATTGAATTGGTCGTCTTAACGTGTAGCATTTAATACATAAGTATACACTTATATTTTATTCACTCACCTGTATTTTAAATATCTGTACTGACACATATTTTATACGTTAAGTACATGTACTTATACTCAATACTTTATGATGATGGCCCACCGGATATACCATATTTACCACTTTAGAAGTGTAGTAACCTGTGTTTGTATATATCATTATGAATCCTTCGGTCAATAGTCGTTTTCCTTTGTCGACTTATTTTATCCCAAGATCACTTGAAATTTGAATGGATATTAACCACGTAAGGAGGGTAATATTCAATGAAATTTAAAGAAAAAGAAAACACTGGATGCACAAATTTTCTTTTAAAAATTGCTTATCAACGTAAAATATACAAATTTACACCCATGATATAAATGCTGTGGGGTATAACATGATGCTTGTTCATATACATGTAGGCAAACATTGACGCATGCTAAATGTCACACGGCGCTTTTTAGAGGCGAGTGTTTCAATCGATTAAGTAAGTAAGTAAAGTAACTAAATGCTTTATTATAGTGACATGTGGGATATAACATGATACATGTTCATATAGGCAAACATTGACGCATGCTAAATGGCACACGACGCATTTTAGAGGCGCATGTTTCAATCGATTAAGTAAGGAAGTAAAGTAACTAAATGTTTTATTATAGTGACATGTGGGATATAACATGATATGCATATATATAATTTGAAACAACACACTCGCCCAATGGATAATATAAGTCACCTATACAAATAAGTAATTAAATTATTTCATATGAAGTTATGCTTGTAATTAACATCATCAACAAAATAAATAATATATACAGGGTAATTACATAACAATATATTAATTACGGCTGTTTGGAATTCATTGGTTATATAATGTAATTATTCTTCTCATGTAAGCCTTAACAATATATTTAGCTACATGTACTTTTCTGGATACGTGTGTGACAAGATATACAATTTGTTCAATACCATCCAATTCTGCTTTAGTGAACAAATCTAACGAAATACATGCATGAATTCAGTATTAAAACTAATGTAACATATTTTAGTGGTACAAATCGGTCACATTTAAAAATTGGTAAAATATTATCTATTTTTATATGACAGTCAAAAAAACATTTATGTTTGCATTATCTTAACCATAAACGCATATTTAAACAATTTCTGATAAAGTTCGGAATACAAATGTGTTTATATTTCCAGTGGTTGATACGTCAAGGTTATAAATTGGCATTGTATATATACTTATATATAATGGCGTTTTTTGAAACTATAAGTTACCAATTTCCAATAATCAATTAAGCTTTTCATTGGTCACCCGACTTATATATACACATGTATAAATAACCTTTAAGTGAGACAACATAGTGACACAACTTTAGAGCGACGTGGACAATATTGGGCTAAAATAGTTCTATGATATTTAATTTGGAATATTTTGGTAATTAACATATCAATTAATGTTTGCACACCAAACGTATTAATAAGACCTGACTGGTTTTAAAAACAAACTAGTTGTTTTACATTTCACCATACGGGCATAAATTAGAGCAGTCGTGGACGATTTTTTTAAACAGTCATAGTAATAGTTAGTGTTCTTTAAGTAACAAATTAACAATTAAGAAACCCAAACGGAGAGACCGGGGGAATCAAGGGCGGTTACGTGCAATGTAATTCACGCGTACGCAGTGATGACGAAATTCTTTATGATTATAAACTTAATAATTAAGTTAGTTGGTAGGCTGTTATAACAAACACGAGCAAACACGAAATTAAAGCGGTTCCATTGGATGTCAAAGGATGTTAACCACTAAGGAGTATCACTGCACAGACTTTAAACAAAGTTGGAAAAACAACCTGTAATGTTCCTTTATTTGAGCGGATACATTTCTATAATGGAAACATAACACTTTTAAAAATGTTCTATATGGACGAGCTTTATTTGCTACAGAACATAGTGCAAAATTCAATCATGCAGGCAGATCGTTAGACGAACACAAACATTCCAACTTAAGTATGCGCCTAAAGTAAATTCATTTGAATTCCTTTATTAGAAAACATATTTATATATACAGTCAAACCTGTCTTAAGCAGCCAGGCAATTGAGGGAGCAAAAGTGGCATTTTAAGACAGGTTGTTGCTTAAAACAGGTTAATTTACTCCGAAAGCATTGAAATAGGAAATAGAAAAAAATGGTTGCTTAAGACAAGTGGCTGCTTAATAGAGGTGGCCGCTTACAGAGGCTTGACTGTATGTGTATATTATGTATTTAGAAAATGGTCTTAAGAGACAGCTGATGTATGACAATGTAATACATAAAACGATTTATAAATGATTGTGTATATTAAAAAATGAACTTTGGCATTCAGTATATACTTATGTTCAGATGTAAACAGCTCTGATCCAAGTCTCAAATTTAGATTTTTCTCAACAAATTTTCTTTTACTTCATTTACACTAATTATCTTGTGTGTTATCCTTTACTAATGAGTCACAACTTTGTGTGGTCATTTAATGCATAATGAGTAAAAGTAAACATTTAGAGATATTGATAATTTTGAGTTTAAGAAAATTTCATCTTGAGATGTTTTGAGAAACCTGTCCCTAAATAATAGACATCAGTAGTTTATGCTGGGTGAATACGAAACGTATTTACAGTTCTAAGAAAGCATGTTGATTTTAAAATGCTCGAATATAAAGACCTGTGTGTACGTGCGTTGTACATATATTGCACTATGATGTAATTATGTCAGATGTCACATATAGGTTATATTGATATTTTATATTTAATGTAAAACATGTTTAATAAGGTATTCATTATGTTGGAAACTTACAAATTATAGAGTAAATCATACGAAAACTACCATTGTACACATGTACGAATCGGGAACCAATAACTATTGATCCTTTTTCATTCCAGGTTTTGAAGTATTCAAAATGCAAAACCTTTTACCAGGGGACCGAAATGACAGTGTGAAGATGGAAAACGACATCCAAGTTAAAAACCCGCATAGTTACCCCAGTATTAAGACAGAGGTTAAGTATGAGTCCGGCTTACTAGAGCAAACACCTGGATCAGGTGGTATGCAGATTCCAGAAATACAGACATTCTCAGCGGAAAATATGACTTTGTGTTCCGCAACACCACAGCCGCCACTTAGCGTCGGTATTTCATCGTCATTTCAGTCATCAACAGGCGAAGGCGTACTCGCTATGGAGTCATACGGGTTGTCAGTTAATTTCTCATGTGAATTTTGCGACAAAAAGTTCCTTCATAAGTCCTTTTATGAAAGGCATATGCGGATGCATACCGGAGAGAAACCATTCAACTGTGATGTGTGCGGCAAGAGGTTCTCCAGAAAGTACCATTTGAAAACGCACATGTACACCCATTTGAGAAACAAAATGAGCAAAAATTAATTGGACATTTTCTATTGGTTGTGAACAAAGCGTTAATATGCTATCCATATTAGTGTAGTACAGGCTCATGTATATGTAACTCTAGATTTCTATAATTGTGAATGTATTTTGGCCATTTCATTATACCATTGTATTTTTGTAGCAATACCTTTGCGTGTTTGTGTGAATGTTTTCTCATTTTTTTGAATGATATTATCAGTCGCAAACGAAAGTGTACATTAAGGTTTATGCTACATTAGTTGTATACTTTTTTTAAAATAAATATGTCATGTCAACATTTTCGTCATTTTATCGCCATTGTCAAGATGTCATTGGACGATAACGATCCGTGTATACATGCACACTGTTAGTGTGCTGTAAAAATTCAGATCATAAATGAAATTTAAGAGTGACACATTTGCAACAGAGTATAGTTTAAACAATGTAATGAACAATGTATTTGAACAATGTAGTATTGATAATTTTGCCAAGAAGTGTTAATACGTATATATTTGTTTCATTGTATGTTTATGTAACTTAGGGTGTTGATATGGACGGATCCCTTAGAAGGAGATGTAAGTAGACGATATAAGATAAAACGTATAAGTAGAATATACAGGTAGAAGCTGTACGTGGAAGTAAAAGGTAGAAGGTATCCGTAGAAGAAATCGTACGTTGAAGGTCAAAGTAAAAAATATAAATAGAAGATATAAGTTGAAGCTGTATGTAAAATATAATTATAAGGTTGAAGGTATAAGTAAAATATAAGAATAAGTTGCACGGGGAAGTTTAAAATAGAAGGTATAAGTAGAAGCTGAAAAGGTAAATAGGTAGAAGATATACTATAGGTAGAAGTAGAATATATCCTAGTAAGTAGAAGATGTACGCGGAACGTAAAATTAGAAGATATAAATAGAAGATATAAGGTAGAAGGTATAAGTAGAATATATATATTGTTTATGTAGAATATAAAAGTAGAATACATAAGTAGAAGGTAAAAGGTAGAATATATAAGTAGAAGACTGAAGTTACAAGTATAATGTATAAGTAGAAGATGTATGTAGAGGTAAAAGTAGAAGGCGTGTATTTAAAATATAAGTAGAAGATACAAGTAGAAATTAGAAGGTATACTTATATATTAATAATAAATATGTTAAGGCATAATTTATAATGTATAAAAGAACCAAGAGTACCACGGTACTTGTAGACCAATCTCCACCGAGATGTCACACTATGGTATCTAATTGTACATCCAGTTGTAATTGTTAATTAAATTCACAAAATTTGTTTGTAAAACTATGACATGATGATAAAGATAACGATTTGTGAAAATGGTGACGGGCTTAGGCCTTATGATGCTGTCGATTCGTGTTCCTTCAGTAACATAGTGGGTTTTTATAATAAGAAGCAGTATAGCGTTTAATGGCAATTTTAAAGGGTTCTTCTGTATTCAAATTATTAAATGCTTTTCGATTTTAAAATGTAATTTGTTGTGTAATAGGCATTTTGTTGTAAATATACATTTTGTTGTAAACTAGACCTAGAACAATTTCGAGTATGTTTGTTTGTTTGTTTGTCATTATCTACGTACTTGGACATATTCGCTTTTCTCGTTTTAAATGGACGTAACAGTTGCGCTTCGTCTCTACTTTTGAATTGACTTAAGCAATTGTGCACTATCTTGTCACAATAGTTTTAGATTAAAATTATTTAGTCCATATTGGAAATTGTTTTTATTCTATCCGAGTACTTTGCATTTCCAGATTCAGTTTTGTCCTATCCTAATGTTAAAAACGCATAATTCTGTGTTTCTCCCACAAACTGTAGCACTCAAATGTGTTTCCCAACTCGTGCAGTGGTCACCTTCCGCTGAAACAACTGTCCAATGGACATGCTCGTATGTCACTGCTATGTAACGGCCTCTATCTGGGACACATTGGACCGTTTCTAATTGATTTTGCATTTTTATGTACATATTCATTCCATTATAAAAATAAAAGGTTATGTGGTCAAATACATGAAACAATAGCACGGTCTGTCTAGCTCAGTCGGTAACGCGACTGTTTGTCAATCATGGGATCGTGAGTTCGAATACCCGCCCAACTGTCTTACTTTGTGATGATTAGTCCACGGCGATACAACTCCGAGCTCTAAATATATACGGAAGTAGTCATACTTGCAGAGACGATGTGTGTCAAGTATTGCTGTATATCTGTATAATTTTCAAATACAGGCCAAGTTTGAGATTTGTCAAATTCGGTCAAATTTTAGTTATGGTCCCTTTTCAACATATAGCGGAAACATCAGCATTTCTAGTTAGGCTAATGAATAATACAACACCAAATAACTATTATACACGTAGGCATATACTGTTGTAAACTATTGAACGCCTTATAACATATAAACATTTATTAATGATACATTTCCGAGACAGTCTTAACTTATTGATCTTGCCTCTAATGCATTTCAATTAACAAATTATGGTGGAATAGATTCGCCGTTTTATAAAGGTTTAACGCCGTTTTAACACACAAAAGGACATACTCATATGCTTCTTTTTTCTATTGAGTAAACGTTCAAATAGTTATGAGTGAACACGTGTCCTTCTACAGTTAAATGGCAAACACAGTATTTAGAACAGGCTGGATTCGAACCCATGATATCGGCGCGTTTAGATATAAGATATTAAAAATGTGTCTGCTATTAAACCTCTGAAAAACAAATCAAGTATTGATGTGTTATATTGTTAAATTTGCTTAAATATATGTTATAAGATATGCTTAGGTGAAAAGGATATCCCTGAAATATCATTTATTTAGCAATATTTCAATAATTAATTTTGCCGTCATTCTGGAATGATTGATAGATATAATATATATATAGTTCAATTAATGTTTCATATGAAAACGTATCTTCGTATCTAAAAACAAACTTATGGACACTACGGAGAAATAAATTACATCGTTATCATTATAAAAACACAAGACATTTCTATTGCAGGTGCCTATATGGGTAAATATGGACTTGAAATCTCAGGAGATGTTGACTATATACATCGGCTGACACAAGGCCAAGGGTTTTCGCAACAAATGCCGCAATTCCAAGGTTATTGGCAACAAATGCCACAAGGTCAAAGCAATAGACATATTTTGTTGCATGGTCAAACTGGTCATGAATACAGTTATCAACAGGAACAATCAAATACTCCGTTACAAGATCAAGCTGCTCTGTCACATCAATTGCATGGTGTGGAAGGTCCACGTATGTCTTCTCAGTTGTCTAGCCATCAAGCCTGCAATTTCAGCTACACTTGTACGTATTGCGGTTTAGTGTACACCCGGAAAGCTAATTTGGAAAGACATGTGTTAAAACATACTGGAGAAAAACCCTATGTATGCCGGATGTGTGATTACCGAACGACAAGAAAGGATTCCTTGAATACACACATTTTATCCCACATGTCTACTCAACAGCAGTAAATACTACGAAATATTCTATATTAAATGTGTTAAAAATATAGGCAGTGAAGATAAGCCATGCAGACTAAATACTTGCTATGAAAAGTTATAGATAAACAAGACCAATATAAACTGAACTCGGCAAATACGACATTGTTCGATTCTTTCATCTTTTTATTAAAAGGAATCTCTATATTGAATGTTATATTAGATATATATGTCTGATAAAATCATGAATACAATTTGAAAACTACTTATCTATTCTATGTTATTTCTTTAATAATGAATGAAATCATTGAAAACTGTCCTAGTAATTAGAAGAAGTTAATTATAACAAATGAAATTTATAAAGTTATTTTATAGAAGTCCTGTTGCCTTGGGCAAATATAGCAATATTTTCACCAATAATTGGGTCAATTTGAAATCAGTATATTGACTACGATAACAATACAAAATATTTCCTAATTACTTTAATCAATTTGAATAAATCCGTTTTATTTTTTAAGTATTTATACATTTTTGAAACACAAGCCGGGCCCAATTAGCTCAGTCGGTTATGCGTTTGACTATCAATCCGGGGGTCGTGAATTCGAATCCCCGCCCGGCAACAGTCTCCGTTATAATTGGTATACGATATTGTGTCTCATTGTCATTCGTCTCTCGCCGCTAATTTAAGTGGGAACGGTATCAGTTACTTGCGGTGATGGGGTGTGCTCGAATACTGGTTAATCTTTCAGTATCCCAAGAAACGGTGGTTAGGTTAACTGGTCGTCTGTTAGCCCTCGATGGCATAAAAAGGATGCTAAATATTCAATTAAACAATCAATTAAAAACACAAAAACTACCATAATGTCTCGGACCTATGTATGTAAACACAAATACAGCCACTGCACAAAGAGTTCTCCTATGATGCTGTGCTTGATTAAGGTCTCCCTTAAGAATTATCCCCTTTACATGATGGTAGCACAATTATTGCGATCGAGAAATTATAGCTATATAAATTGGTTAGGCGAATTTTTCTTTCGAAAATGCTTTGGAACAATTGGTAATGTGTTCCTGGATTGTATATATATATATATATATATATATATATATATATATATATATATATATATATATATATATATATATATAGAACAGTCCAAAAGTACTTGTTGTGTGAGCCCGTAAGTCCTTGAAAGTCGTACATTTTGCTTCAGATCGGTAAACAATTGATCATTATCGAACAATAAAGGAAAGAGATTGTTTCTATGTCAGACGTGACTGGTCTTTAACATGCGTTCTACATGCATCATAGTTCCTACGTTAGTGCGGCTGTATGACAGTCAGAAAACGAGACACATACATCATCTCGATAACAAATAAGGAATCTTGTACAAGCTGAAATGTGATACGTGTAATTAAATATTTCTTGTTCGTTTGTATAGTTGTTTTGTTTCTCTTGTGGCGCTCCAACATTTAGATATGTATACTACTTGATACTTAAAACAATATTACTAAGTACAACGATGTCGTACCATGACTTGGTTTTATGTGTTAGGGTTAGGGTTATATTTCCCGTTTTATAAGTTATAGAGAAGTCTCAGTGAATTAAATTGGTATTTTTCCACAGTGAATTTATGATATAACATTGCTCAAAACAGTGAAATTATATTTTTAACAATAAAATGAAAATAAAAATGAAGTTGATTTCAGTGAAATATCAATTAAGTTCCACTCATGAAAACTGAAATTGTCATCTCATACTCGTAGATTTGTCACTCATAACCTCACCGCTTTAGCGATCTCTCGGTGAAATCAAATGGCATATCACTGAAACAAACAATTATTGTCAAATATTTGTGTACAGGTCATGTACCACATGGGCCTGCGTGCTTGTTTGATATTAGAAATAAAACTATATCAATAACTCCCCATTATTTGATTAGTAATGGTCTTATATTTATCTTTCTGGAAAAAAACGCTGAGATGTCCGATTGAAACATTAAAACGACAATTATTTTATTTAGTCAGAAATTAATTACGAGCTAGAGATGGACTAAACGTCACACCGTATATCATGTGACCAAATAAAAACGCACATCATTGGATGTGAAACGTCCTGTGAGCTGTAATGGTATGTTGCATAATAACACACAGAATGATGACATTGCCAGTTTTTGGCCGAACATTAGTAAGGAAGTGTTAATCGGTAAAATTTAAACAATAAATGACACCAAACTCGTTTTCTACGGTCATTACTACGTCTTATGGTTCTATTTTGTTAAAACTTCATTTAATATACACTAGTACATATTTCTATTAAAAATATATTGCAATGTCTTTAAATGTTGGAAACGATTGGGATGGTGCACGCTTAAGCATATAACTTTCTTTCGCCTTGTTCACAGGAACAGAAAGACAGAAAGAAGAGCGTGTTGTCACACATTTATTGACTGACTTATCGGTTAATTAAACACCACTTACAGCACTGTGATGGCCCTGTTGTTTTTTATATGTGTGTTTGTAGCGGGCTTCTTTTTAGCATTCAATGTTTTGTTTTAGTATGTGCTGTTGTGGGGGTTGTGTCCTTCAAATGGATTTGCTTCTTATTTATATAATTTTGTTTGCTTAAACTTATTTATTTTATATTCACTATTATATGAAAAAAAACACATAACAAAAATTGAAACAGAATCAAATACAGAAGTGACGATAACGAAACATAAATCTCAATCATACATAAAAATAACGAAACATAAATCATAATCACACATAGAAATAACAAAACATAAATCACAATCACACATAGAAATAACGAAACTTAAATCATAATCACACATTGAAATAACGAAACATAAATCACAATCACACATAGAAATAACGAAGCATAAATCACAATCACACATAGAAATCACAAGCAGAAATCACAATATAAAAAGTAGGAATACGATTTTAAAAACACAAATCACAGTGAAAAAAATCATGATTAACATAAATAATAGTAAACAACTTTATGTAAATAAACAAATCACAATTAACAAACAGAAGTCACAATAAACAAACAAATCACAATAAACAAACAGAAATCACAATAAACAAACAGAAATCACAATAAACAAACATATCACAATAAACAAATCACAATAAACAAACAGAAATTAAATAAACAAATCACAATAAACAATTAAATCACAATAAACAAACAAGCCACAATAAACAAACAAGCCACATTAAACAACCAAATCACAATAAACAAACTGAAATCACAATAAGCAAACATAAATCACAATAAACAAACAGAAATCACAATAAACAAACAAATCACAATAAACAGAAATCACATTAAACAAACAGAAATCACTATTAACAAACAAATCACAATAAACAAACACGCCACAATAAACAAACAAATCACAATAAACAAACAAATCACAATCAACAACATACGTCATATTAATTAATTATCATGATATATGAAACGTTTAAATGATTTACTCTTACGAAATAATAGGAAAATAAAGGGAGGGACAACTGTTCAACAACTGTTTAACATTAAAGTACAATTGACCATCTTATATGTCCGGTGTAAATGTCCGGTGTGCATTGTTTAATCCCTCGAACTTTCAACTTTATTTACAAATATTGCAAGTTGTTGGTACTGTTTTGTTGGATTACGGACACTACTTTAGCTTTAATAATAGGTTAGAACAAAGGTTAAATGTACTGTTACATACTTAAGTTTAACCCGATTATTAAACAACGTTTATTGTATCTTTTCGTTTCAGACATATTAATGGACGCACAAAGGACGAATCATTTCTCAATTCAAGCCATTTTTTTTCAATTGTTATTTCTATCGTTTCAGATATATTGATAGATGAAAGCTATGGACATCCAACGATGCCAGGTTACGAAAGAAATCAAAACGAATCAGCTTTCTATAGGAAGAAGTACACGTGCGAACTATGTGGGAGACGGTTTGTTAGAAAGGCAGATTTGCAACGGCATATGCAAATCCACACTGGAGTGAAACCTTACAAGTGTGACGTCTGCGATTACGCATGCGTGAGAAAAGACAACTTACGAAAACATGTACTAATTATGCATGCTTACGTAATGTGATGCATAATAATTATATTATTAGAATAAAATTTGTTTTTGGACACTGACCTTTGCGAAACCATGACTATTGATAAACGAAGCAGAATATAAAAAAATATGTCAAAAAATCATTTTTTTTTCATTTATGTATACATACACTATAAATACGAAAACATCCTTTAAAGAAATGATTTCAGTCTTTTCTATCTATTTTGTCTACATCTTTAGTGCACATCAAATGGTATGCCATATTGAGATATTGAGATAGATACATGTATTGAAGTTTAACATTTGCGTATAACGCTCAATTAAGATCGAATTATGTGCTGTTGTATGTTTGGGAGGATAGATATTGTAAAGGCGTATGTCCAGTTAAGATGTTTATTCCAAGAAAGACCGATATGTAATGATGCTTTCAGAGAGGATGCATGCATATATAGAATCAAGAACAGTAACTCTTATAATGGTGATTGTGTAAACATATAACAAAGTGAGAGTTGTGTCCCATAATGTAACAAAGATGACTGTCAACGAAACACAGATACATATTTCTTATATGTTTTATTGACAATTGTAATAAGATTGAATGCATGGTATAATGTATAAATTGAAAAATTAAAAAAAAAATAATTGTGAAACACACTTTTTTATAATGTTCCTCCTGTGACATAACTAGGTCCATCGTTAGCATAACTGACCTATAGATAGCATCTAGGCAGTTTTATTTTTGTAAAGGAAGAATGAAACAAAGTACTGATCATTTAACTTTTTTTGTGGGAATTACAGAAGTGAGAATTTGAACATACTTTAATTTAAAGTTTTAAGCCATTTTAGTTAATTATTATTAAAAGAAGAAGCAATTAGATAATTATACATTGTTTAAGAAATTAAGATTTAAATGTATTTTATTCAAATTGATTCAAACTTCATTTAATCAAAGCGCAATCAATATGTATTCATTACAAGAATGTTAATTATTACAAACACTGACCATTCACCTTTTCTGGTTTTATCAGTAGATCACACAGCTATCAATCCAAACCACATGTTTATGTTTACACATGTTAATATTAGAGCCGGTAGACCAGTACAGTCTTATATAGATCTCTTTTCCATTAGGATTGTTTGGAACAGCAACATCAACTTTGGCTGGCAAAGCAAATAGGACATTGTGCTCAATTATATCTATGAAAAAAGGTATGAATGTCCTGATTAATATTATGTTAAATTTGTTCGACTCATTTGTACAATCAACACTAAATTATTCATGTGAGATTTGGGGACATATATCAGCAATTAAAGTAGAACTTGTACCTTTGTAAAATAAATTTGTAAAATAGATTTTATGTGTTAAGCGGAAGACAAGCAATTTATCTAGGGAGACCCCCCCCCCCCCCCCCCCCCCCCCCCCACCACCACAATGGAATTATCGAGGAAATTAAGGACAACAAAGTATTGGTTAAAATTATACACAAAAACTAATAATTGCATACTAAGATCTGCTTCGAATGACATCATACTACTACATCGTAATAATACTCATTGTAAATAAGTGGACAATTATTTGAACATTTTAAAACTGAAAGTGTTGTTAAATAAATATAATTTAGGTTGGTAATAACAATAAATGTTAATATATTTATTTAATATTGATTGTTAAAGCAAAAGCGCAACGACAAGATAGTACATGTATTGTTTGCAATAGACAAGATATTGAGGATGAGTTCCACGTTATCATAATACTAGTATGTGACCACTATTCAACTTAAGAAGACAATTTGTACCAAAATATTATTATAATAATACTAGTGTTTTTAAATTCGCCCAATTGCACATGCTGAACTGTAATACAATAAAAAAATAAATTAAATACTAAGGCTTGATCATTTATTTGTCGCAATCACTTTCGTTTATATAACATGGATGTGAATTTGCATGTTTTGTTGTCTTTGCATATGCACATACATTTAGTTTATTGATATTTGTGATGGCAAGCTATGTAATGTGCTAAAATCTAAATTAAACTAATGTTTATTCTGCATTTTTGGCAGTTTGGCTTAATAGACACTATAAAGAGAATAATATTTAATGATTTCAATTAAAATCACTTTTAGATCCATCCATGAGCATCGCAATGTTAGTTTTCACTGGTGAAATCTAATTAATATTTTACCGAAACCAGCGTTTTTGTTTGATTTAATATTATTATCCTGATAAAACAGTGAAAATACCACAAATAAAACCAGTAATAATTCACTGGCACTTTGGCACACAGACATTCACAATAGGCTGCGCTTGTACATTTTACCCAGTTTGGAATGGATACTAGTGTAGAGTTACTGACATACGTTTGAGCTTGGCACATGGAATGGATAATGTGTTGACATACATTTGAGCTTGACTCACTGAATATATACTCTGAATAGAAGTTACACTTACGCTTTTTTCCAAAACTGTACATATTGGAAAACACAAATCATATCATGTTTGGTACCCATTTATGAAGCATTTTATTGTAAATTGACAAAAGTCTTGTTATGATCTGCTGCTCAAACAACACAGGGGTCGAAATAAAAAGCTACAAATCAACGGCTACCAGTAAAGAACTTTTCAGCGATTTCTTTCAAAGACGTCTTGTTTGTTCTGTTTTGATAACGTGTGTGAACACCTCTTGCGTTTATACAAGCAATGAGACGTCGACGCATTGACATTACGTACCGTTGTAGCACAACTATGGGTACGTTGTTCCATTCCTGAACAAGAGCGACGGAAAGAGCATGCAAGTTGTTGATATCTTAACTTAACCTAACTAAAGGAATTCAGAAGTCGCCTAAATATTGTGTATTTGCTTAAACCGTTTACTATCGCAGATGCTAACGCGGTTTCAAAGCAACGTCGATGGTGCGTCAACGCGACATAACGGTCCGTTCAAGCGGTGGTGACACGAAGCCTACCTAACCGTGGACGGTCAGCTGTTCCCACGGTCGCACGAAACCGTTTACGAAGACGAATCAACGTATTTCTATGGCAATTAAATGCTCTACTTAAGTCTGCGATGCTGGTGCCACAAGCATGCATTACCATTGTCTAAAGACGTTGTTTTTTTTACTGAGTCTAGACATCTTTACAGCTATTTAGTGAATATGGTTGTGTTTCTACTCTCATAAAAGGTATAGAGAATGTGATTAAACAAGTTTTAATCAACATGTACTTTTCCCATGATGTGCACATGCATAAAGAATGAAAACACTATTCACTAAAACAATTGTTATCGATAGAATATACAATGCAAATTTTATGCTTCACTGAAAGCAAATTTTGTATAATGCTTTCCACAAAAAGCTTTGACATGATAGCACTTTTAGTTAAAACAAAATATGGGAATAATAAAAGTGCACACTTTCTTTTCCAACTGAGTATATAATGGTATATAGTTATTGACATACATTTGAGCTTGGCTCATGAAATGGATACAAGTGTAGAGTTATTGACAGACATTTGAGCATGTGCTAATGGAATAGATACTAATGAAAAGTTATTGACATACATTTGAGCTTGGCTTCTGGAATAGATAATAGTGTAGAGTTATTGACATACATTTGGGCTTGGCTCCTGGAATAGATAATAGTGTAGAGTTATTGACATACATTTGAGCTTGGCTCCTGGAATAGATAATAGTGTAGAGTTATTGACATACATTTGAGCTTGGCTCCTGGAATAGATAATAGTGTAGAGTTATTGACAGACATTTGAGTTTGGCTCCTGGAATAGATAATAGTGTAGAGTTATTGACATACATTTGAGTTTGGTTCCTGGAATAGATAATAGTGTAGAGTTATTGACATACATTTGAGCTTGGCTCCTGGAATAGATAATAGTGTAGAGTTATTGACATCCATTTGAGTTTGGCTCCTGGAATAGATAATAGTGTAAAGTCATTGACATACATTTGAGCTTGGCTCCTGGAATAGATAATAGTGTTAAGTTATTGACATACATTTGAGCTTGACTCCTGGAATAGATAATAGTGTAGAGCTATTGACATACATTTGAGCTTAGCTCCTGGAATAAATACTAGTGTAGAGTAATTGACATACATTTGAGCTTGGCTCCTGGAATAGATAATAGGGTAGAGTTATTGACATACATTTGACCTTGGCTCCTGAAATAGATACTAGTGTAGAGTTATTGACACACATTTGAGCTTGGCTCCTGGAATCGATACTAGTGTAGAGTTATTGACACACATTTGAGCTTGGCTCCTGGAATAGATAATAGTGTAGAGTTATTGACACACATTTGAGCTTGGCTCCTGGAATAGATAATAGTGTAGAGTTATTGACACACATTTGAGCTTGGCTCCTGGAAAAGATAATAGTGTAAAGTAATTAACATACATTTGAGCTTGGCTCCTGGAATAGATGCTAGTGTAGAGTTATTGACATACATTTGAGCTTGCCTCCTGGAATAGATAATAGTGTAAAGTTATTGACATACATTTGAG
Source organism: Panopea generosa (assembly GCA_029582155.1). Taxonomy (NCBI): domain Eukaryota; kingdom Metazoa; phylum Mollusca; class Bivalvia; order Adapedonta; family Hiatellidae; genus Panopea; species Panopea generosa. The sequence continues at coordinate 37,865,307 of CM055904.1, forward strand.
CTTTGCTCCTGGAATAGATAATAGTGTAGAGCTATTGACATACATTTGAGCTTGGCTCCTGGAATAGATACTTGTGTAGAGCTATTGACATACATTTGAGCTTGGCTCCTGGAATAGATACTAGTGTAAAGTTATTGACATACATTTGAGCTGGGCTCCTGGAATAGATAAAAGTGTATTGACATACATTTGAGCTTGTGCTCCTGGAATAGATACTAGTGTAGAGCTATTGACATACATTTGAGTTTGGCTCTTGGAGTAGATAGTAGTGTAGAGCTATTGACATACATTTGAGCTTGGCTCCTGGAATAGATACTAGTGTAGAGTTATTGACATATATTTGAGCTTGCCTCCTGGAATAAATAATAGTGTAAAATTATTGACATACATTTGAGCTTGGCTCATGAAATGGATACTAGTGTAGATTTATTGACATATATTTGAGCTTGGCTCCTGGAATAGATAATAGTGTACAGTTATTGACATACATTTGAGCTTGGCTCCTGGAATAGATACTAGTGTAAAGTTATTGACATACATTTGAGCTTGGCTCCTGGAATAGATACTAGTGTAGAGTTATTGACATACACTTGAGCTTAGCTCCTGGAATAGATAATAGTGTAAAGTTATTGACATACATTTGAGTGTAGAGTTATTGACAGACATATGAGCTTGGTTCCTGGAATAGATAATAGTGTAGAGTTATTGACATACATTTGAACTTGGCTCCTGGAATAAATAATAGTGTAAAATTATTGACATACATTTGAGCTTGGCTCATGAAATGGATACTAGTGTAGAGTTATTGACATATATTTGAGCTTGGCTCCTGGAATAGATAATAGTGTACAGTTATTGACATACATTTGAGCTTGGCTCCTGGAATAGATACTAGTGTAAAGTTATTGACATATATTTGAGCTTGGCTCCTGGAATAGATACTAGTGTAAAGTTATTGACATACATTTGAGCTTGGCTCCTGGAATAGATAATAGTGTAAAGTTATTGACATACATTTGAGCTTGGCTCCTGGAATAGATAATAGTGTAGAGTTATTGACATACATTTGAGCTTGTGCTCATGGAATATATACTAGTGTAGAGTTATTGACATAAATTTGAACTTGGCTCCTGGAAAAGATAATAGTGTAAAGTTATTGACATAAATTTGAGCTTGGCTCCTGGAAAAGATAATAGTGTAAAGTTATTGACATACATTTGAGCTTGGCTCCTGGAATAGATAATAGTGTAAAGTTATTGACAGACATTGAGCTTGGCTCCTGGAATAGATAATAGTGTAGAGTTATTTACATACATTTGAGCTTGGCTCCTGGAATAGATAATAGTGTAGAGTTATTGACATACATTTAAGCTTGGCTCCTGGAATAGATAATAGTGTAGAGTTATTGACAGACATATGAGCTTGGCTCCTGGAATAGATAATAGTGTAGAGTTATTGACAGACATTTGAGTTTGGCTCCTGGAATAGATAATAGTGTAGAGTTATTGACATACATTTGAGTTTGGTTCCTGGAATAGATAATAGTGTAGAGTTATTGACATACATTTGAGCTTGGCTCCTGGAATAGATAATAGTGTAGAGTTATTGACATCCATTTGAGTTTGGCTCCTGGAATAGATAATAGTGTAAAGTTATTGACATACATTTGAGCTTGGCTCCTGGAATAGATAATAGTGTTAAGTAATTGACATACATTTGAGCTTGGCTCCTGGAATAGATAATAGTGTAGAGCTATTGACATACATTTGAGCTGAGCTCCTGGAATAAATACTAGGGTAGAGTAATTGACATACATTTGAGCTTGGCTCCTGGAATAGATAATAGGGTAGAGTTATTGACACACATTTGAGCTTGGCTCCTGGAATCGATACTAGTGTAGAGTTATTGACACACATTTGAGCTTGGCTCCTGGAATAGATAATAGGGTAGAGTTATTTACACACATTTGAGCTTGGCTCCTGGAATAGATAATAGTGTAGAGTTATTGACATCCATTTGAGTTTGGCTCCTGGAATAGATAATAGTGTAAAGTTATTGACATACATTTGAGCTTGGCTCCTGGAATAGATAATAGTGTTCAGTTATTGACATACATTTGAGCTTGGCTCCTGGAATAGATAATAGTGTAGAGCTATTGACATACATTTGAGCTTAGCTCCTGGAATAAAAACTAGTGTAGAGTAATTGACATACATTTGAGCTTGGCTCCTGAAATAGATACTAGTGTAGAGTTATTGACACACATTTGAGCTTGGCTCCTGGAATCGATACTAGTGTAGAGTTATTGACACACATTTGAGCTTGGCTCCTGGAATAGATAATAGTGTAGAGTTGTTGACACACATTTGAGCTTGGCCCCAGGAATAGATAATAGTGTAGAGTTATTGACACACATTTGAGCTTGGCTCCTGGAAAAGATAATAGTGTAAAGTAATTAACATACATTTGAGCTTGGCTCCTGGAATAGATGCTAGTGTAGAGTTATTGACAGACATTTGAGCTTGCCTCCTGGAATAGATAATAGTGTAAAGTTATTGACATACATTTGAGCTTTGCTCCTGGAATAGATAATAGTGTAGAGCTATTGACATACATTTGAGCTTGGCTCCTGGAATAGATACTTGTGTAGAGCAATTGACATACATTTGAGCTTGGCTCCTGGAATAGATACTAGTGTAAAGTTATTGACATACATTTGAGCTGGGCTCCTGGAATAGATAAAAGTGTATTGACATACATTTGAGCTTGTGCTCCTGGAATAGATACTAGTGTAGAGCTATTGACATACATTTGAGTTTGGCTCTTGGAGAAGATATTAGTGTAGAGCTATTGACATACATTTGAGCTTGGCTCCTGGAATAGATACTAGTGTAGAGTTATTGACATACATTTGAGCTTGATTCCTGGAATAAATAATAGTGTAAAATTATTGACATACATTTGAGCTTGGCTCATGAAATGGATACTAGTATAGAGTTATTGACATATATTTGAGCTTGGCTCCTGGAATAGATAATAGTGTACAGTTATTAACATACATTTGAGCTTGGCTCCTGGAATAGATACTAGTTTAAAGTTATTGACATACATTTGAGCTTGGCTCCTGGAAAAGATACTAGTGTAGAGTTATTGACATACATTTGAGCTTAGCTCCTGGAATAGATAATAGTGTAAAGTTATTGACATACATTTGAGTGTAGAGTTATTGACAGACATATGAGCTTGGTTCCTGGAATAGATAATAGTGTAGAGTTATTGACATACATTTGAGTGTAGAGTTATTGACAGACATATGAGCTTGGTTCCTGGAATAGATAATAGTGTAGAGTTATTGACATACATTTGAACTTGGCTCCTGGAATAAATAATAGTGTAAAATTATTGACATACATTTGAGCTTGGCTCATGAAATGGATATTAGTGTAGAGTTATTGACATATATTTGAGCTTGCTCCTGGAATAGATAATAGTGTACAGTTATTGACATACATTTGAGCTTGGCTCCTGGAATAGATACTAGTGTAAAGTTATTGACATATATTTGAGCTTGGCTCCTGGAATAGATACTAGTGTAAAGTTATTGACATACATTTGAGCTTGGCTCCTGGAATAGGTAATAGTGTAAAGTTATTGACATACATTTGAGCTTGGCTCCTGAAATAGATAATAGTGTAGAGTTATTGACATACATTTGAGCTTGTGGTCATGGAATAGATACTAGTGTAGAGTTATTGACATACATTTGAACTTGGCTCCTGGAAAAGATAATAGTGTAAAGTTATTGACATACATTTGAGCTTGGCTCCTGGAAAAGATAATAGTGTAAAGTTATTGACATACATTTGAGCTTGGCTCCTGGAATAGATAATAGTGTAAAGTTATTGACATACATTGAGCTTGGCTCATGAAATATATAATAGTGTAAAGTTATTGACATATATTTGAGCTTGGCTCCTGGAATAGATAATAGTGTACAGTTATTGACATACATTTGAGCTTGGCTCCTGGAATAGATACTAGTGTAATGTTATTGACATATATTTGAGCTTGGCTCCTGGAATAGATACTAGTGTAAAGTTATTGACATACATTTGAGCTTGGCTCCTGGAATAGATAATAGTGTAAAGTTATTGACATACATTTGAGTGTAGAGTTATTGACAGACATATGAGCTTGGCTCCTGGAATAGATAATAGTGTAGAGTTATTGACATAAATTTGAATTTGGCTCCTGGAATAGATAATAGTGTAGAGTTATTGACATACATTTGAGTTTGGTTCCTGGAATAAATAATAGTGTAGAGTTATTGACATACATTTGAGATTGGCTCCTGGAATAGATAAAAGTGTAGAGTTATTGACATCCATTTGAGTTTGGCTCCTGGAATAGATAATAGTGTAGAGTTATTGACATACATTTGAGCTTGGCTCCTGGAATAGATAGTAGTGTACAGTTATTGACATACATTTGAGCTTGGCTCCTGGAATAGATACTAGTGTAAAGTTATTGACATACATTTTAGCTAGACTCCTGGAATAGATACTAGTGTAGAGTTATTGACATACATTTGAGCTTGGCTCCTGGAATAGATAAAAGTGTAGAGCTATTGACATACATTTGAGCTTGGCTCCTGGAATAGATACTAGTGTAGAGCTATTGACAGACATTTGAGCTTGGCTCCTGGAGTAGATAGTAGTGTAGAGCTATTGACATACATTTGAGCTTGGCTCCTGGAATAGATACTAGTGTAGAGTTATTGACATACATTTGAGCTTGGCTCCTGGAATAGATAATAGTGTAGAGTTATTGACATACATTTGAGCTTTGCTCCTGGAAAAGATACTAGTGTAGAGCTATTGACATACATTTGAGCTTGGCTCCTGGAATAGATAATAGTGTAGAGCTATTGACATACATTTGAGCTTGGCTCCTGGAATAGATACTAGTGTAGAGCTATTGACATTAATTTTAGCTTGGCTCCTGGAATATATAATAGTGTAGAGCTATTGACATACATTTGAGCTTGGCTCCTGGAATAGATAATAGTGTAGAGCTATTGACATACATTTGAACTTGGCTCCTGGAATAGATACTAGTGTAGAGTTATTGACATACATTTGAGCTTGGCACCTGGAATAGATACTAGTGTAGAGTTATTTACATACATTTGAGCTCCTAGAATAAATACTAGTGTAAAATTATTGACATACATTTGAGCATGGCTCATGAAATGGATACTAGTGTAGAGTTATTGACATATATTTGAGCTTGGCTCCTGGAATAGATAATAGTGTACAGTTATTGACATACATTTGAGCTTGGCTCCTGGAATAGATAATAGTGTAAAGTTATTGACATACATTTGAGCTTGGCTCCTGGAATAGATAATAGTGTAAAGTTATTGACATACATTTGAGCTTGGCTCCTGGAATAGATAATAGTGTAGAGCCATTGACATACATTTGAGCTTGGCTCCTGGAATATATAATAGTGTAAAGTTATTGTCATACATTTGAGCTTGGTTCCTGGAATAGATAATAGTGAAGAGTCATTGACATACATTTAAGCTTACCTGAGTCAATCACTGAAAGTGACTTATACTGATCGCCATGTTCGCGTCTAATTATAAATATTACACAAACTTTCGCGTTAGATCATACTTTATATACATGTACAATAGTAATTATTGATAAAAGAAGCCGGGAAAGAACTGTGTATAGAGAAAAGAAAGGTCAATAAAAACACAGAATGGCCGGAAAAGTGGACTTATTAATAAGATTGATTGATTGGATATTTAGCGTCATTTTTATGCGATCAAGGGCTAACAGACGATTTATTAATATGACATTACTATATAGAAACATAAGATTTTTACAAAACTTGTTTTATTTTTATATTTGCTTGTATGAGCCAAAACGAGATACCGACAATTTTTCGCAATTTCTAAAATGTACCCCTGATTTGATAATAGCTCCATTGTGACTTTCCTTTGTTATCAGCCGCCGATGGCGGAGTAATATAGTTTTGACACGTTCAGCCGTTGATCGTCCATCCATTTGACGCAGTTCATAACAATCTGCACAAATGTTATCTCTATATCGCATTATGTTCCACCAAAGAGGACCATAATGACTCTTATGTGAATAATTTACTTTTTCTGTCAGGGAAAACAATATTATACTAGCTGGGTAACAAAAAGCAACAACAGTACATTTGTATACCCTCATGTTGAATACCACCACATCCCAACCCTAGATATGAACACATGGAGAGACTCGCATTGGTAACTCGAGGTTTGTGTTTGTTTAAAGGTATTTTGTTCAGGTATTTTGATCGGGTTAATTTTATGATTGTTGGACGTCGCACCCTTATAGGGAAAGTGTGTACACTTTTATATTTTATGATAGATTATGTAGTGTAATAATAGCTGAGTCAGACGTAAGTCGTGTAGAAGGATACTTCAGATTACTAACAATGATTTGTTTGCACTTAAGATTTTGTTGTTGAGTTCCATGTTGGAGAAAATCAAATAGCTCGTCATCATTCTTAGCTCAACTGGTCAAAGGCCGGAAGTGTTTATACGATGGCGCGTGGTCCGTCGTTTGCCGTCCGTTGTCAGTCGTCTGTTATATATCGTGCGTCTCCTGTCGTCTGTTATCTAGCGTGCGTCTCCTGTCGTCTGTTATATATCGTGCGTCTCCTGTTGTCTGTCATCTATCGTGCTGTCGTTTGTCATCTATCGTGCGTTTCCTGTCGTCTGTTATCTATAGTGCGTTTCCTGTCGTCTGTTATCTATCGTGTGTCTCCTGTCGTCTGTTATTTGCCGTCGTATTTGCCAGTAGTCCAGTTAACTATGCCAGTTAAACTCTTCAAACAGATGGCCGTTTTTTCTAAAACAGTTACACAACTTAAAGGTATTTTTCTCATGAACAGCCAAACAGGTTTTATTTTTTTTAATTAGAAATGACTTCCAAATTATAACTGTCAAATTGGTAAAATGATGTTCTTATTTTACTCGAGCGACCAGGAAGAGTCCCAAAAGAGCAAAAAGTGGGATTTTTCAAAAGTCTTTTTTATAAAAACCAAACCAGTCCGTTAAATGTTTTCAGATTTTGCGTAAATCATTCCTTTAGTTTAGTTTATACTAATTACTTTTAGCTCGATTGCGATGAAAGCCCATCGCTTATATGAACCGCTCTCGAGTCCGCTTCCTGGGTAAAACCAGTACTGAGTGTTGTTTTATGAGAGGCATCGGGTCGAGCTGGGGATCGAACCCGCAACCTCTGGCGTGAGCGGCCAACACTCTATCCATAAGACCACCGCCCCACTTTATTCCTATGAATAGGGGATTCAGATTTATATGAATCATTGAGCTAGTATTGATAGGGATCCTGTAAAGGGGCTTAGAGTTGTGCATGGAGATACAATCAGATAACGAGAAGTTCTCATTTCCACACCAATTTGTGTAAAATGTTAATATTCAGTTTGATAACTAGTAAATCATCCAGCCATAGCAAATCCAATTTTGTGCAATAAGTATGATTGCGTTTTCATAAAGGGCCAACTCATCATCATCATCATCATCATTAGCATTATCATTATCATTATCATTATCATTATCATTATCATTATTATTATTATTATTATTATTATTATTATTATTATTATTATTATAAGAGTAGGGTACAAATCAATCGACTTGTGACTATTGGGACCCTGTAAGTGTACTTTGAGTTTTACATAGGGATACTAGTACTATATGTATACGGAAAATTTTCATCGTTTCATCCATCATTCATTTGTGCAAAAATATTATTCAGTATGAGATCTGGATCATCTTCTTGTCATAGCTAATAAGATTTGACCCAAACAATCTTATCAGTCAAATTTTATTTCATATTTGATTTTAACTATACCAATGATTAGGTATTTGAAGTTTATATTAATCAAGGGACTGGGGTGTTATGGGGCCATCAAACATAGAGTAGATTATCGAGAGGAATAGCATTGATATATATGTACACATATACATATACACTATATGTACACATATACACTATATGTACGCATATACACTATATGTACACACACACACACACACACACTATATGTACACATATACACTATATGTACACATACACACTATAAGTACGCATATACACTATATGTACGCATACACACTATATGTATACATACACACTTTATGTACACATATACACAATATGTACACATACACATTATATGTACACATACACACTATATGTACACATATACACTCTATGTACATATACACACTATATGTACACATACACACTATATGTACACATACACACTATATATACACATACACACTTTATGTACACAGATACACTATATGTACACATACACACTATATGTACACATATACACTATATGTACACATATACACTATATGTACATATATACACTATATATACACATATACACTTTTACCGTTATCATGTTTTAGTGTATGTATGAAAGGAATGGTTGCATGTAAATGCCATATAATCTGATACGGATATATTTTACGACAGTGATGTATGTATGTTAAAGTCTTTATTTACCCCAACGCTTTGAACTAGTTATGTTGGCGAGCCGGATAAGATGATTATTGTAAAACAAAATTAATCACCTTCAGATGATCCGTTTATTCTCCCCGTCACAAGCTGGGACAGGTGTCGGGGAGGACCATCCCCTGTCACACTTTACATTATATACAATAATAGACTTATACATATATATTCAATATTGATATTCTTAATGTAAGTAGTGATATTTGCGATGGGTGAATACTTTTGAAGCAAACTCATTAAAAGATGATTTTACAAAAGTAAAAATGAAAACAATATTCTAAAGCTGTCAGTGTGGTTCCAGTCTATAACGATATATTTATTTATTTGCATATTGTAAAATTTTATATAAAATAGTATTTATGTTTGTTCTTAATGTCAAGTCCCAGTTCAGCAGAGATAGACATGTTTCATTTTAGTGATAGGAACTAACTGAGCATTTTATTCACAAATTCCCAATCTTGATTGAATTTATTTACAGAATTGTTTTTATTGTGATATGTCTATAAGAACAGTGTGATAATTTTAGTTTATTTTTCAATGCATATATTGATAACTGACATTTTTGCTGCTTGAAGCAGAATATATAATATTTGATTTGTAGTAAAATTTGCAATTGAATCTGAGTTAGTTGCTTTCCAATGTTGAAAATAAAAATTTCTTCAGTAAATCTAATTTGTTTTGATACTAACATATTTTGAAGTTGCTGGAGAAACAATTGTGTTGCGGGACAGGTCCATAGCATGTGGATAATAGTTTCTTCTTCATTACAATAATCACAAAGTGGGCCATTTTTTTGGTAATGTTATATCAGTACCGATTAGTTGGAAGTAGTCTGTGTTTTATTCTTATCTGAAAACACTGCTGAGTTGTGTTCATTGTACGGTCGAAATGAGAAGCATAACGATCTGGCCAAGTTTCTTCTTCAATGTCATAAACAAGTTTCCATTTTATTTTTGAAGTTGGTTTATGATTGTTTTAATTTAATATATTATAACATATGTTGCAACCTTTCTTACTTTGTAAGAATGGTATGATGTTTGAGGGTATTATTGTGAGTTACATTTTATTCGAAATTGTGGTTTTCAATACATTCCTTTGAAAATGTTTAATAGCTGATGTTAAGTTGGTGTATGGTAAAATTGTGTTTTTCTGCCATAGACATTTTTAAATTCATCAATGGAGTATAGCTCACCCTTGTCATTATATAAATCGTTCAAAAGATGGATGTTCTTATCAAACCATATTTTGTAATAAACTTGTCTTCTTCCAATTAAAATATTGCTATTATAAAATATAGGATTTGATAAAATAAAAACTCTTTTGAATCCATTAATTTATTGTCAATGATTTTGGCATATCCAGTTAAAAAATCAATCCAAAATTTATTATTTATTTTTTGCATGGTTATAACTCAGAAACATTTGCTTAAAACTGCTAGTTTCTTAATATCAATAATATTTTTAATTGTATGTTTCTACTTGCTGTCATTCTTAATCCATGTGGATTTTACGTTATATAAAAATGTTTTATAATTAACCATGTTAAGACCTCCTTCTGAATACTGTTTTACTACTACTGCATTTTTTTTGCTGGGCCTTCCCAAAGAAACTCATAAAATGTACTATCACGTTTTTTAATAATGGTTTCAGTTGGATTTGGAAGAGAAATAAAGAGATGATTTAACATTGGTAGAAGCAGTGATTTTATAACTGTGATTTTTCCTAATGAAGTCAGATATCTTCTCTTCCAAAGTTTTATCAAATTAACTATAGTTGTAATTTTCTCATTGTAACTTAAGTCTAATATTTTATCCAAATCAACATTACATTTTATTCCTAAAAGTTTAAATTGTGTGGTCACCCCAAGTTAATTTCCATTTTGTTTTAATTGTGTCTTGTCTATATTTGTTTTATCTATCCATACTACTTGAGTTTTATCAAAATTAACGTTTAAACCTGAATATTTTGCATACCTGGATAATTCTGATAAACATTCATTAAGTGAAGATTCTGAACCATCTAAAACCATGGATCTATCATAGCATATTGGGATAGTTTAACTTCTGTACTAATTACATTTATTTCTTTGATATTTTTGTTATTTCTTATTTTCATATCTAGAATTCACGTATATAAAATAAAGATGTATGGCGATACTAGGTCCCCTTGACAGCAGCCACGCCCAATATTAAAAAAAAATCTGATAGATGACCACATTGATTAACAGCTAAAATTGCATTTTTATAGAAATGTTTTATCCAAGAGATACTTATTAAAACGCTTATTATGATACTATATTTGATCCAACTAGATGGTTAAAAAGTCTTACTAATTAGTAAGGATTTGTTTATAATATTTTACCTTGTGCAGACATATGATATAAGCCTAATACCTATTATAAGTGTTGACTTATACTTATCCGCCCATCAGGTCGAGACACTGAAGGCGTATGCAACTGTTTAAGTATTTAATTGAATGCATTTATTGTTGTTTACTATATGTAATACCAATATATTAAGCCAAACGCCTCTGCGTATAGCGCAAATAAACTTACTTATAGTATCAGAGAAATTTAACCCAACATGAACCTTCAATAGAATTAAATTATATTGATTGTATATCTGTACACAATGTACAATAGTAATTGGAATATGTATTACTTTGATAGGTAATACATTTAATGAATTCCGTATATGCCGTTTCATATTTGCATTCTTTTAATTACAGATACTGTACCGTGGTATAACGACGGATACACCGTAGGAGGAGACGGAGGCCAACTCGTGTTCAGAAGTGGCAATGGAGAGCGAGTGTATCAGGCACACGAGTGTAGTATATGCAAGAAATGCTTTCGTGAACGTCACAAAATGAAGCGACATATGCTCATTCATACTGGAGAGAAACCATTTAAATGTATTATTTGTGGCAAGGATTTTGGTCGACAGGACACTTTGAAACGACATATGCATCAAAAGCATAAAATTATGTGATACTTTCCTGAGACAAAAGCATTGGTCGATAGGACAGTTTAAAAAGGCATATGTACTTAAAGCATATATGATACTAACTTTTCTGTGACAAAAGCATTGGTCGACAGGACAGGACAGGTAGAAAAGGCATATGTGTATAAGTACATGTGTATGAAATGCGTCTGTAACCAGTACAGCTTATTATTATTCGTGAATGTCATAAACATAAGTGTTGAGTGAACAGTGTTGTTACAACAGTTTAGATAGGTGTATTCAAACAATGACAATGATAACACTGTCCATTTTTATGACGTTTTATTCTCAATTTTATGTCGTCTATATCTCACGTCAGGACAACTTGTGAGAATATGCATATATTAAGCTATAAATCAAAATACGGAAGTATCATGACTGTGACTGTGTATCGAAGACCTATCATAAAAAGACAATTAGAAAAGTCAATGAAAGTAAAATTATTATCTGTTAATGTTGGGTGTGTTTTCAATAACTTTTAAGGGTAAGCCAGTATAATTTGCTCTTAAAGGACATTCATCAATGTCTTTTATAACATGGACACAACATCTTACTCCAGGCGAATTGGGAGTTACATATTAAATAACAAAGGTAATGATCCATTAGAATAACTTGTAATGTCAAGAACACGTACAAGTTTATAACTTTGTTATGGAAAACAATTCTCTGTCAAGGATAGTTGGAAAAAGATGATGCCAATGTTATATCATGTTTGTGGCATATCCTAGTCCGTCTGAACCATTTGAAAATGAAAGTAAACCGAAAGCAAAATAGGTATGGTCTTTCAATTTAAGTAGTATATTTGCGGCTATGTTTTTATAATTCAGTGCAAATAATACGTACCGTTTTTGTAGTAGTAAATCATCCTCATGCAGAAGGTCATAGGTTTGATCATACCAAAAAGAGTATACCAGAAGCTTCGTAGTTCACGGTCTGGTCGGTATAAAGACATCATACCATTTGTCTGGCATTATTAACGTGGAGAGAGAGAGAGAGAGAGAGAGAGAGAGAGACAGGAGAGAGAGAGAGAACGGGAGGGAGGTATGGGAGAACATTGCTTTGGATACTACATCGAACAGACACAGTCATGATATGAATGGAAATTGATTTGAAAACGAACTAAACTCCATACAATAAATTTTTTAGCGCATTTCAGTTTGGAAATGTACATAATCAAACTCTTTCAGACAGTTTTTAGCTCTACTGGCCAAAGGCAAGAATGCTTATGCGATGGCGCGTTGTCTGTCGTCCGTCGTCTGTCGTCTGTTAGCAGCACTTTCTCTGAAACCACTAGGCCAATTAAACTGAAACTTCACAAGCATGTTTCTGTTGCATAGGAGACAATACAGAAAATTTTTATTTTCGATCTGAAATTCAAGATGGCCGCCGTTACTAAAAATAGTCCAAAACTTAAAAAATCTTCTTCTCATGAACGGCCTACCAGATTTTCAAAATGTTTATGTAGTAATGATGACCAACTATAGTTTTGTTAGATTTGTTCAAATGGTGTCCTTAAGGTTAAATATGACCCCGCCCCGAGGGTTCAATTAGGGGACACATGTCATTATAATATTTTTTTTATTTTTTTTTTTCTAAATTGAAATGATTTTGCCTATATCTTCACAGAAGCATTGTTTGGTGAAGGAGGTTCAGATTTGTAAAAATGAATGGGTTCCACTGTCTAAAGGGGTCAGTAGGGGCCCCAATAGGGTAAAAATTCAGAATTACTAAAATTGTTTTCTTGAGAATCGGTATGTCAGATTTGTTCATATTTTGCATAAATTATCCCTATGTGTAGCGGTTTGGCTGCAGATAAGAATTTAGGGCCAAAATTTATAGGGGCCATGTAAGGGGACTTAGAATTTTACATAGGGATACTATGGGAAAACAGAAAATTCTCTATTTTTTTCTTTTATTCTGAAAATATTAGGCCAATTAAATTGAAACTTCACATGCATGTTTCTGTTGCATAGGAGACTATACAGAAGATTTTTTTTTTCGATCTGAATTCAAGATGGCCGCCGTTACTAAAAATAGTCCAAAACTTAAAAAATCTTCTTCTCATGAACGGCCCGACAGATTTTCAAAATGTTTATGTAGTAATGATGACCAACTATAGTATTGTTAGATTTGTTCAAATGGTGTCCCTAGGGTTAAAAATGACCCTGCCCCGAGGGTTCAATTAGGGGACACATGTCATTATAATATATATTTTTTTTTTTAAAAATGGAAATGATTTTGCCCTTATCTTCACAGAAGCATTGTTTGGTGAAGGAGGTTCAGATTTGTAAAAATGAATGGGTTCCACTGTCTTAAGGGGTCAGGAGGGGCCCCAAAAGGGTAAAAATTCAGAATTACTAAAATCGTTTTTCTTGAGAACCGGTATGTCATATTTGTTCATATTTGGCATAAATTATCCCTATGTGTAGCGGTTCCTTCATTTATTCTGAAACCACTAGGCCAATTAAACTGAAACTTCACATGCATGTTTCTGTTGTATAGGAGACAATACAGAAGATTTTATTTTTCGATCTGTAATTCAAGATGGCGGCCGTTACTAAAAATAGTCCAATACTTAAAAAATCTTCTTCTCATGAACGGCCCGACAGATTTTCAAAATGTTTATGTAGTAATGATGACCAACTATAGTATTGTTAGATTTGTTCAAATGGTGTCCCTAGGTTAAGTATGACCCCGCCCCGAGGGTTCATGAGTCAGTAGAGCGTCCTCAGGCCCTCTTGTGCCTCTTGTTTATGTGTTACGGCCTGTATTTTATTAATATTTCCCCGGACCGGCTGCAAGAATATATTCGGGATTTGGAATAGACTAATTAAAATGTTCTTACCGAATTTTGTGTTTATTCTTATAATGATCTCCAACAACAGTATATCGTCCATATATTTTCAAAGTTTCAAGATGGTAACTTGAACATAAAGACCTTTCTAAACGTTACACGTCACCAGACAGGATTTCATTATAGTAAAATGTACACACCTATATTTTGTGTTTATCCTTATAATGGCCTCCAAAAACAGTATATCTGCCATATATTATGAAAGTTTCAAGATGGAAACTTGAAAGTTAAGACCTTTCTAAACATTATACGTCACCAGACACCATTTTGATATGGTGAACAATACTATACGACGTCATCTAATGGAAAATCAAATGTTATTTTGCTATTTAAAATTCTTCTAAAAGGACTTTTAAAACACCCATTCAAGTCGAACGTATTGTTGTATTCAAAGTTAAAAATAAATGTTGATACGTCTATCATTTCATAAACAAGAATGTTAATGTATATAACAAAACAATAATGAAGGAGTTGTCATATCGAGAATTGTGTTCTTTCGAGAACTTGATATCTGAAACATGTTTGATGCCTTGTACTTAAATCGATATGAAAGGGGAGATATACATGTACATATGTAAAAATTAAAATTAAAATTTCATTAATTTAAACTGTTCCAAACCAACCTATCTATGTTTTCTGCTTCATTTGTTGTTTGTTCAAAAACGGTATGTAGAACATACATGAAAAAGTACATTTATTTCCTGAAACAAAATTAAGTTCGTTATAAATGTGTATATTATCCATACGAATCAATGAATTGACAAAATAGCAGTTTCTCATTTTTAGATTAATTGACAGACTGACCGACCAACTGGCTGATAAAAAATTTAAACAATATATAGACGAGCGGTTGACTGATTAAAATTAACTAACATACGAAGGCTAGACGAATGATAGACAAATGACCGGGCGGACTGGTGATTGACTCAATGAATATATTATATTATATTCTCATTAAACAGGAATATATACCCAAATTAATGAGACGACTAATATAGTTTCTCCCTGTTCAAGCCGAGTCCTGCGAACTCAGTCGGCAACACGTCGTAACTTCCAATCAAAGAGTCCTAGGTTCGAATCCTCACCCGACCGTATTCTCTGTGATGATTGATTGCTACCTTTGATCTTTGGCTATGATTCACCCGCCTTTAAACGTTTAGGGGTGTGACTTATGGAGATAAAGTGTGTCTAGTACTGGCTTAACCGTCCAGCGGATCCTAGTCACGATGATTATATTCGCTGACTGCCGTTGAATTACTAATATAATCTACTGTTGAAAAAGGCACTTAATGGTATCCTCATACATCAAAACTCGGTCTTTAAAATTTTCTTACATCCATATATGTATTCGTTTACCCCTTTCATTACTAACTAAAAACGAGGGTTGACATTTGCAGTAAGCCATAATCCGTTACAATATTTTACAAAAGTATACGAAGAATAGTCTCCCTTAAATATATCAATATACCTGTCTTTTTCAGATACATCAGTTTTTATCACATACAGTAGCAAATATACACAAATGCTACTTAACTTGAACGTACGCGCACATACACGCAATTGTGAAAATTATATATGGTAAAAAATTGCTAATGTATCACCCGGTAGTACTCTAGAAACAGCGATATCCAATTATGTCGTATCAGACTGAAGTACTACGCCAGATAACTCTTGCACTTAAAACAATAGTTTTCACGCAACGGTTAAACCACGTTAGAGCTAATTATATAGCACGTTCCATTTTTACAATAACATAGATTGTTAATTAACGTTATATTCCAAATTCGTTTATCTGAAATGATTTCGTTCTATTAATAGTAAGAAAAGTTATTGTTTGGTTTTAAGCGGGGCGATAGTGGAATGGATATAGTGATGGTTGCTTATGTCCCCAGCTTCACCAGATGCCTCTCGAAAAACAACACTCAGTATTGGCTTTACACAGGAAGTGGATTCTAGAACTGTTCATATAAGCTCTTAGCTATCTTCGACCTAAATTAATTAGTATAAACTTATCATTTAATTTATGTAACAGACAAAATATCCCTATTCCATTTATAAGTTTCACATTTACGTCTAGGTTAAATGTTTATAATGTGTTTCTTCAAGTACATCTACTGTTTTGGACGCATGTTATATTTTTACCATTTATAAATACATTTTAGTGAAATATTATATAAAGCAGGAAACAGGATATCAATCTTTTTAGTAATAACTAAAGTTATTTTAATTTTTAAATCGGTTTTTATTAGTAAGACATATATAGGAAGAAAAACGAATTTTAATGATACATAGAAACGCTACTTAACTTGAACGTAAGCGCACATAAAAAATTATATTCAATCTTAGATGTATGCTATTAAATGATGATTAATTACTTGTATTAAACATGCTTTAATTCCATGTAATGTTAAAGTCATGTATATATGTGCATATATGTATAGGTGACTTAATTCTTGGTTCATTTGGCCGGGTGTATTATGCATTATTATGTTACACATGCACATATGCCACTAAAATATAAAAAAAAATTGCTTACCTATTAGTTCATATTGTATACTATAATCTTGTTTTCGTTTCAGTCTTCCGAGCAGCGAAGAAAAATCAATGTTCTTTTTGTGGCCGATTTCTACATTCCAGGGCTCATCTGAGGATGCACTTGAGAGTTCACACTGGGGAGAAGCCCTACAGGTGTGATATTTGCAACATTGGATTCACACAAAAGGGAAACTATGAACGACATCAGAGAAGTGTGCATGGTATATACCACATCAACTGATTGTTTAAAGTGACATTTGTTGTACACGAACTCATACTGTATTCTCAATTCTTTGAAATATACATATAAAACAGTGCAGTCAATTAACAGTCAAAGAACATGTACATTTAAAGAAATTGCATATGTAGTAAATATATAAAAATTAATGGAAGAAATCTCTGCATCCAAATAAGTTATAATCGAAATCGTATTTTGTTCACGACTTAAAACATACATCAAATCATTATACTTTATAAGCAGTCGTAAATGATACATATTAAAGGATATTGCATATGAAAAACGGATCAACTCTATAAAACGTCGTCACATACATGTATATTTACAAAAATTTATGACGAAAATATTAGTTCATGTTTTTTATCGTTTATGTTAGTCACCGGAAAACACAGGAATATTTTCTTGCATAAGGAAAATTAATGGGCCGTCTAGCAATTTAAAGAATATCAAGTTAATATCAAAGACACAGACAATGTATATACTCGTCGGATTGGTTTTGAGAACAGCTTTCAACACATTTCAGGTTATACATGGCCACGAATTTAATTGACTGATTGCGATTTGCGATTTTTAGAGTGAATCTAGGTAGAGTCACCGCCTTACCATAGGTAATTGCAAATGCAGGATGTATGTAGTGTGTGTGTAACCGACACCAAGTTTTATTGATGGCTGACGATCTAAACATGAATCTGGGTAGAACTTGCGTCCTGTTCTAAGTAACTGGCAAACTACAGGTAAATATGTGTGTGTGTATATGATCTCCAGTTGTATTGTTTGATGGATTATAACCTTACTATAAAAGGAATCAGGAAGAACCTGCGTCCTGTCCTAAGTAACTGGCAAACTACAGGTAATATGTGTTTGTGTATATAATCTCCAGTTGTATTGGTTGGTGGATTATAACCTTACTATAAAAGGAATCATGATAGAACCTGCGTACTGTCCTAAGTAACTGGCAAACTACAGGTAAATATGTGTATGTGTATATGATCTCCAGTTGTATTGTTTGATGGATTATAACCTTACTATAAAAGGAATCAGGAAGAACCTGCGTCCTGTCCTAAGTAACTGGCAAACTACAGGTAAATTATTGTGTGTGTATTTATGATATCCAGTTTTATGTGTTGGTGGATTATAACTTTACTATAAAATAAATTTGGGTAGAACCAGCGTCCTGTCATAAGTAACTGGCAAACTACAGGTAAATATGTGTTTGTGTATGTGATCTCCAGTTGTATTGTTTGGTGGATTATAACCTTACTATAAAAGGAATCATGATAGAACCTGCGTACTGTCCTAAGTAACTGGCAAACTACAGGTAAATATGTGTTTGTGTATATGATCTCCAGTTGTATTGGTTGGTGGATTATAACCTTACTATAAAAGGAATCAGGAAGAACCTGCGTCCTGTCCTAAGTAACTGGCAAACTACAGGTAAATTACTAGTATTGTGGATGTATTAATGATCTCCAGTTTTATTGGTTGGTGGATTATAACCTTACTATGAAAGGAATCTGGACAGTACTTGCGTCCTGTCCTAAGTAACTGGCAAACTACAGGTAAATTATTATTTGTGTATCTATGATCTCCAGTTTTATTGGTTGGTGGATTATAACCTTACTATGAACGGAATCTGGACAGTACTTGCGTCCTGTCCTAAGTAACTGGCAAACTACAGGTAAATTATTATTTGTGTATCTATGATCTCCAGTTTTATTGGTTGGTGGATTATAACCTAACTACAGAATGAATCTGGTTAGAACCAGCGTCCTGTCCTAAGTAACTGGCAAACAACAGGCTGAACGTCTGAGTAGAGCCACCGTTATACGTATCTGATAATCTACAGGCTAAACATCCGACTAGAGCCACCATCATACTTATCTGACAATCTACAGGCCACCGTCATACGTATCGACAATCTACAGGCCATCGTCATACGTATCTGACAATATACAGGCCACCGTAATAAGTATCTGGCAATTTACAGTTTAAACATCTGAGTAGACCCACCGTCATACGTATCTGACAATCTACAGGTTAAACATCTGAGTAGACCCACCGTCATACGTATCTGACAATCTACAGGTTAAACATCTGAGTAGACCCACCGTCATACGTATCTGACAATCTACAGGTTAAACATCTGGGAAGATTCACCGTCATAAGAACCTGGCAGTCTACTGATTAAACATCTGAGTAGAGCCACCGTCATACGTATTTGACAATATACAGGCCACCGTCATACGTATCTGACAATCTACAGGCCACCGTCATACGTATCTGACAATCTACAGGCCACCGTCATACGTCTCTGATAATTTACAGGCTAAATATCCGAGTAGAGCCACCGTCTTACGTATCTGACAATATACAGGTCACCGTCATACGTATCTGACAATATACAGGCCACCGTCATACCTATCTGACAATTGACAGGTCATCGTCATAACTATCTGGCAATCTACAGGCTAAACATCCGACTAGAGCCACCGTCATACGTATCTGATAATCTACAGGCCACCGTCATACGTATCTGATAATCTACAGGCTAAACATCCTACTAGAGCTACCGTCATACGTATCTGATAATCTACAGGCCACCGTCATACGTATCTGATAATCTACAGGCTAAACATCCGACTAGAGCCACCGTCATACGTATTTGGCAATCTACTGGTCAAACATCTGAGTTGACTCACCGTCATGCGTATCTGATAATCTACAGGCCACCGTCATACGTATCTGATAATCTACAGGCCACCGTCATACGTATCTGATAATCTACAGGCCACCGTCATACGTATCTGATAATCTACAGGCTAAACATCGAACGAGAGCCACCGTCATACGTATCTGGCAATCTACAGGTCAAACATCTGAATTGACACGCCGTCATACGTATCTGATAATCTACAGGCCACCGTCATAGGAATCTGATAATATACAGGCTAAACATCCTACTAGAGCCACCGTCATACGTATCTGACAATATACAGGCCACCGTCATACGTATCTGACAATCTACAGGCCACCGTCATACGTCTCTGATAATTTACAGGATAAAAAAAAGAGTAAAGCCACCATCATACGTATCTGACAATATACAGGCCACTGTCATACGTATTTGACAATCTACAGGCCACCGTCATACGTATCTGGCAATCTACAGGTTAAACATCTGAGTAGAACCACCGCCATACGTATCTGACAATCTACAGGCCACCGTCATATATATCTGACAATCTACAGGCCACCGTCATTCGTATCTGGCAATCTACAGGTTAAACATCTGAGTAAAGCCACCGTCATACGTATCTGACAATCAAAAGTAGACCCACCGTCATATGTATCTTGCAATCTACAGGCCACCGTCATATGCATCTGGCAATCTACAAGTTTATCATCTGAGTTGAGCAACTGTCATAAATATCTGGCAAATATCTTAGTAGAGCCACCGTGATAAGTGTCTGGTAATCTGCTGGTTAAACAACTGAGTATGGCCACCATCATAAGTGTTTGGCAATGTACAGGGTTATACATTGTGTGTATAAATGACCTCTAGTTTTATTGGTTGGTGGCCACCTAACCCTGAATCCGAGTAGAAACAGTGTGCTTGCATAAGTTACTGGCATATTACATGTTCTGAAGTGTGTATGTTAATATGGCATCGAGAGTTTATTTGCTGGAATACATTCTACGTTTGAATATCAATATGACGATCATTCTTTCATAAGTATCATGCAAACATTACATTTTGCGTATCGTATATATGGCCTCTGGTTTTATTGATGTAAAAGGCAAACTTCGTTTTATACATTGTGTGTATATAAGTTTTATTGATGGTGTGGCGATCTAAACATGTATCTGAGTAGAATCGTCCTTCTATGAGTTACTCGCAAAATACAGGTTGTATATAGTTTGTATATGTATGTCCTCTATTTTTATTCATGCAAAAAGAACACAGACTTATGAACACAGGCAACTAGTACACGCATATCGGCATAATCACTCTAGTGTTTGAATATACTAGATATGTGTATCAACATACACGGTCACATAGAAGGTAATGCACCTTATTCTCCTCCTGATATCAAATAAACATCATTCTAATTACAGTGTCCGTATTATAACGTATCGCACAAGTGATTTTGCATTGTTCTACAGATAGAGAAACGCACTTCTGGAACGCTGGACATTACATTACCAATTGTTCTAAACGTGCCTTGTTCCCATAGATGTTCCTTTGTTGGTCCAAATATACAGAAAAAAAGGGTAGACCAGGTTGCTTTTTCACAATGTCGTTGGTTTGATGACACCCCTTCATTTTTGACAATTTTGCCAATTTGTTGCAGTGTATCACTACGCATCTTTAAACTGTTATAGCTTTATCAAACAGAATCCATTATCATATGATCTATAAATAAATGTATTCTAATTGGTCATAATGATACCTCATTAAACAAAATACTATATAATATTGAACAGTTTTTACTTTGGGTTTTGCAAAAAATGTGCATAAATTACGATATACCACGGTTACTAAAATAGCCGCTGGGAATTCAAAGTGTTAGCAGAACGCAACGATGAAAACTGAGATGTTCCGAATGCGTCGTTAATTTCAAATGACTGTCAACAAAAAATTAACGTCCGATTTCAGCAAAATAATCGATAATAAAGATACTTTTACGACATAAAAGACAACTATTCAATCACCTAATTTTGCCATTATTTACAAGAGAAACAAATGGTTAGTTTGAATATAAAAATAACGTGTTGTCAAGGTGTGTCCGTGGCTGAGTGGTTAAGACGTTGAACTTAAGTAAGACTTGTTTCCGCCATGGTTCGAATCCCCAAAGTTAAAACACCTAATAAACATAAATACATATTATCTGTTTTGGTTAACTCAAGAAAATAAAATTTACCATTACACCTACTCTGTATATCATGTTTCGAGATTCAAGATCTGCCTTTATTAATTAACTTTTTAATGTTGGTCATAATTTAACCTGAATCGACATTCAAATTCCGACATATATTTTTTATTGTGAGTGATCAACTACAATTGCAGGCCTGGTTCGATCATCTGTTATCTTTTTGAATGATGAGCTACTATTTCTAACCATTCTCTACTTTGAATGTCGAATTGCGACTTGATGTTTTATTTTTTATCGCTATAAAAATACCTCCATCGTTGTTGATCTAGATTATTGCAGCTTAATATGTCAGTCTATCCAATATGTACTTGATCTTATCTCTGTTTATTGATCCTACCTTAAAACACCTCCTAATACGTGCACATCTTATTAACTACGACAGAATTGCCAAGGGTTTTATTTATAAATGTAGAAAAAAATGAAAAATGATTACGAAATGGGATTTACCCTACTTGCATGCGAAGGGTAGGAGTGTCTGGAAAGGATATATATTTCCATTTACACTTATATTAACATTTACTATTATATTTACATCTACAATTATATATACATTAATATTTTTCAATTATATTTTCATTTACACTTATATTTACATTTACAATTATATTTTCATATACACTTATGTTTACGTTTGCAATTATATTTACATTTGACAATTATATTTACATTTACAATTATATTTTCATTCACATTTATATTTACACTTACACATATATTTACATTTTCAATTATATTTACATTTACAATTATATTTACATTTACAATTATATTTCCATTCACATTTACTGCTGCAGCAGTGGTCTATTGGTAGAGCGTCCAAAGACTTAAAAAAAAATGGTCCTAAAAGTTTATTCACTTGGCGCTCAGTATTAAGAGGATAGCTCAAAGTCGGGTCTGGATGGCGGCATTAAAAATTCAATGTGTTCTATGCATTTATTTATACAATAAATCGAATAAAAAGAATATATTGTGGACTTTGTATGTTCTTTTATAAAGATACGTTACACAAAGTAAGTCTTCAATGGCTCCAGTAACATCAATAAAATTAGGAAGGTAAGTGTTATGTATTCTTATTTATAACAGACCGGCTATCTTTACTTTTATCTTTGTATTGTTACCTCTTCACAGGATAATGTATCTCGTTACTTCAATCTTCAATACAGTTTTTTTTTCGCAAAGTAGACATGCACGTTCTTGTCTCTGAGAGTTAAACATCGACAAGTCTCCATTTTAATCAAGCCAATACTTCTATGTCAACATTGGCAACATGCACGAAAACGGGGTGCATTTTTAAACTTTCCGTTTATTGCAAACTACACATTGCCTATTGAGACTCCATACTTTTCGTTGGTGCATAACCTTCTTGAATCGGGAGATGTCGTAGACTGGCGTAGTCCAATCATAACAGTGTATGTATGCATGATGGTTAGTTTCTGTAAAATTAAAGCGCCGATTGAAAAATCACGGTGGTTTGTCAATATATACCATAATTATAATAACGTAAAATACGATGTCGTCCGAATTAGCAGGCAAATGTCGTGTGTTTTAAGTGTTTCATTATTAAGTTGAATTTATGATGTGAAAACAAAATTAAAGCTAAATCGACAGCTGATACTTCATGGAATAAGTATACAGATTTTTGATAATTTATCCAGATATCAAATATTTCAATAGGAACGCCGCGAACTACCTTACTATGTAACAAACTAGTTGATTGTTATATGTGGCGGAAATGGCCGAGCGATATTCCGATTAGTTGATTGAGGTACCGTCGTGACGTCATTACTCACGAATTAGAGATACATAAATATAAAACCAATATCAAATAAATAAGATACTAAATATAAATTCAACACTATATATAAATTAAAACACATTTTATTATCGTTTAGCATTCAACAAATATTAAATTTTAAAATAGTTTTAATTCACAAAAAAGGAATTATTCATTATTCAAAATCTTGTCTATCTACCACACCTGCATAAACATACCAGATTAACTCGCATATTGGACATATGCTTAAAACACTTCTCTAAACATGTTATCTTTTAAATATTATCACGATGTCATGAGGACAAATTAACTTGACACATTTATTGATCCCATTTCCCCCCAAAGTTTATGACCTTAACATTGATTTAAGTGGGAGTTTAAACCTTGGATGTACGATAAAACGTGATGAATTTGTTTTTTAACATGGTGTGATGCCAGTTTCATCATATGATATCTCGTATACGGTATATGGCGTATTAAGTTTTATTGATGGAAGAAAACTGCATAATAAATTTGAATTAAATCACCGTCCTTCCACAAATAAACTTTCTCACATAACGTGTTTGGATTTAGCTCGGCTCGAACGCGCAACCTCAGCGGTAAGCGGAACGTGATCGTTGGACAAAAGCACATTAAACCAGTCGTCCGCGGGGGACCCAAAACATAATAAAAGTAAATGAAAATATTTATGGAATAGGAATACACTTGGTTCCTTTTTACACTTATGGAGATACGAGCCCTGCCCACCAATAAAATTGCCAAGCGGTAACGGTAAGCCATTGGCCTACCGTATGAATCTCAACTGGCGTAAAGATTAGTTTAAACGTATTTTATTACTTATGTTCATAGTACAGATATTAAACATCACATGATAATACATATTTATATATAACGTACGCTAATGGATTGAACTACAAGTTAGTTGTTAAGGTAACATAAAATGCGTTTTATCTGTATTAAAGTTACAATGTTATCACAGGATATAAAAAAGGTAATTTAAAATTGTTATCAAAAACAATTTTCAATCAATATTGGCCATTTTATAAGATGAAAACGGTGAAAATCGTCCGTAAACACATACAACTAGGGGACGATGCTAACGAGATTCTGCGGGACTATATCAAAACAAAATTAAAGCTAAATCGACAGCTGATACTTCATTGAATAAGTATACAGAATTTTGATAATTTATCCAGATATCAAATATTTCCTATGGAATAGTAATACACTTGGTTCTTTTTTACACTTATGGAGATACAAGCTCTGCCCACCAATAAAATTGCCAAGCGGTAACGGTAAGCCATTGGCCTACCGTATGAATCTCAACTGTACATCTTTTGTAATTGAATTTAGTTCCGTGTTGTTATTGTTAGTCTCAGAGTAAACCAGAAAAAACGCTTTAAATATAAATACTTTTAAAGTTGATAAAAAGCATCTCATTATCATTAATAAATAAAATCCGTTTGGTATGTCAAATCCTACAAAACGTAGCAAACTCGATATTTAAATTGAAATGGTAAACGTGTTACGAAATCCCCATTCTAAAAATAGACAGCACTTAAATACTGTTTGAAGACCTTCTTATTGTCATTAGGTCTGTTGCTAAGATGAAACATTTTTTACTACGTTTTAACCTGTATAACGGATCATAATGGAATCAAAATAAAATCAAGTGACTCTTTTTGTGGGTAACAAAATATGTTGCAATTTTAAGACTGAAATATATTTAAGTCTAAACTAGGTGCGTAGCCCAAGTAAGGAAATATCTTTTAATTGTAATATTTTGATATGTTTAAATATACAACATTTTAGCAGGTTAGTGGGTTAACGAGGTTAGTGAGTTAATATAGTCACGGTATATTGGAAATCATGTTTTAGCAAGATTTAAAATTTTAATTATAAATACTTTAAATGTTGACAAAATTATCTCCAATAATACAGACTGAGACAAATTTTCTTTTTTTACAATATTTAAATAACAAAAGTAAGATTTTTTTTATATGTTTTGCATTTAACTGTCCTGTTTAGGTTTTCGTTTCCCTTCATAAATTGTTTAAAAATTGTGTTCCTACTGTTTGTTCTGGGCATTAAATCAGTCTGCGAATATTTCTAAATGAACATACATGCACTTGACATACGGCAAGTATCAAATAATTATTTTAAACATATTAATTTGACTTCGATTATGAAACATAGATAAATCCCACTCGAAGTCCTCCTAGGTAGAACCAGTGCGAACGTATGAGGTAAAAGTGTCTTGCTGAAGGGCACTACACATAGTTCAATTATGTTATTAAAATTTGGCAGATTTACTTCTTAATTTGCTACATTAACTATGTGTGTTTATTTACTTACAGTATTAGCCAATGAAATGAATAAATAGTTTATTTTAACCGCAGAGGGTCATCCGTGGCCGAGTGGTCTAAGGCGCCGTTTCAAGATCACTTACCTCTCACCGCTAAAGTCGTAGGTTCGTGTCCCGCTCGCTCTAAAAACTTTATATGAGAAGGTTTCCAGTAACTTGCGGCAGGACGGTGGTTCTACTCAGTCTGACGTCTTCCTCCACCAGTAAAACTGGATATGCCACGTTTAATCTGAAATGTGTTGAAAATGGCGTTAAACCCCATTCAATAAAAAAAACAACAACAACACAGCGCTGGACTTGGAGGGGTAGAGCGTTCGCCTCGCTTGCGGAAGGTCGCGGGTTAGATTCCAAACCTGGTAATACCAAAAACATGAAAAATAGTCCTAGAAATTTTCTTGCCTGGCGCCAAGCGTTAGAAGAATGGTCTGATTGGCCCAATATCAGTATAATGCGACTGGGTGGGGTATCATACCATGTGTCTGCAGCATGATACTCTAGGGTGCCAGTACTTCGAGTACTGTCAGATATAGACACTGTAGCGATATGACTGAAAAAGTGTTGAAAGCGACGCTAAACACTATACAGCAAAAGAGGATTTTATATTGGCTGGTATCTGTGTCTAGGGTAAAATATCACTAGTTGACAACCGCCGCGGTATTTATTAAAATCGCAAATTTTGTTACAGTAACACCGTTGCTTATCAGACTGACTTTATCATTCAAATCAAAATCAATTTGCAGGCTATATTTGATATCGTCGATACAAGGAACACTTCCCTGTTTGAGTGATTTGGTCCGTTGTTCGTTGTCTGTAGTATCTCCCCACTTCACTTGATATATTGATATGAGCTCAGATAGCCCAACGCTCCAGGAGACAACGTTCGCACCCTTTCATCAACATACATACACTTTAGTGATAGTCCGAATATGTGTCATCCATCTGGATAAATTTATGAAAGTTTAAAAATTGATTTATTATTATTTGTGAAATTTATAAATCAGTGAACGTATGCTTGTGCTAAATGAGTGATGCGGTTCACCACAAAATCGGGGTTTGCGGTCCTGGTGCTATGTTGGTGGCATGGTAAGTATTGTTCTATATAATGTAAAACGTTTTTCTTTTATATTGTTTACTCTTCATGGCGAGGATGAAAACGTGGATATTATATTGGTGTAGGCGCAAATCTAGCCGAAGCACCACCAGGCACTGCCGTCTTACTTAAAACGCCGTGAGTATTAATATGAGATTCGAAACGCTATTGTTGTATTTTTATTGTTTTTTTTTTTTTATGGGTTTAACGCCATTTTCAACATATTTCAGGTTATATATGAACAGAACAGAACATATATTTTATTGATTTGCACATAAGTACATCATCATACAATACATACATATAATAGAACATTTATATATATATACATATATTACGTTTCCATTATATGAAAAACATTTCAAAAACTGTTGTCGACTAAGTATAATACTGTTTAAACAAATAAAATATAAAGAAGATGATTTAAGTGTTATGAGAAAGTGAAACACGCAGTATAAATGCGGCTTTTAGATATTTTGCAAGTTTTGTTATTGTATCAATATCAGTACTCTTTCAAAGTTCTATGAATTTAAACATATCCAGTTTTACTGGTGGAGGAAGACCTCAGACTGAGTAGAACCACCGTCCTTCGGCATGTAACTGGTAACATTCTCACATAAAGTTTTTTTTGAACGAGCGGGACTCGAACCTACGACATTAGCGGTGAGAGGACCCCTATTGTTGTGGTAAAAAGCATCAAACATGATCGCTGTATCATTTAAAGGCTGCCCTGAACCTTTTTGATTGTTTTTGATGAATTGTATTGAGACACAGGTGGCGATATTTCAGCGTTAGGACTATGTAGGTTAGTTTCAAATTATATATTCATCTGTATCTATGATGGAATAACGTAAATATTTCAAACAAAATACTGGGGCATTTTAACTCCCAGCTAAAATATTTTAAAATTTACGTGAGTCAGTATAACGAAAAATTTATAGTTTTTAAATGTCGGTTTATATGTGTCAGTTACCAACATAACATACATGTAGCTGAAGGAGTAAGACAATTATAGTTTTAACAAAAAGCTAATAACTAAAATTTAAGATAACGCTGCAATTGTTTAGTTTCTTCTTTTTGTTTGAATATTAAGCGTTTGTATGCCATCGAGACAGACGATCAGCTTTACTAACCACTTTTTTCCTATGTTTCTGGAAGGATAACCAGTACTCGAGCACACCCATCTCCACAAGTAACTGATAATTTCCCCACTTTAATCCGCGGTGAGAGAGGAATGATAATGAGACGTAATATCGTCTACCACCAGTTACGGAGACTGTGAGCGGGGGGATTTTAACTGTACTCAAGCACACCCACCGCCACAAGTACCATATAATTTTCCCACTTCAATCAGCAGTAAGAGAGGAATGATAATGAGACGTAATGTCGAATATCACCAGTCACAGAGACTGTGGCTGGGGGGGTGGGGGGGGGGGGGGGGGTGGGGGGGGATCGGGAATTCGAACTCACGCCCTTTCGATTTCAAATCAGACTCGCTACCAATTGAGCTAACCGTGTCGGGCAGCTGCAATGGTATATTTCAAAGCTGATGTTATTGACTATAAAGCTTATATATCTAAAACCTGGAACTATATAACACAAAGCTGCTTTATTTGGACAAATAAAGTTGGCAGCTGCATGAAGATTCTAAAGTATATTTACTAGAAACATAAAACTGATATACTAGATTCTTCACACTATTTCCATAGTGACAGTGTCCTGCTATGAAGAAAGAATTGCATGCAACACAACAGATTACGCTTCTCCATTTTGCTACCCAAACGTTATTGCCCTTCACGAAGTCTCAACTGGACATTTATCGAGTGCAAACTGCACACGCAACAGTAAGATACATATAATTTATTACATATTTTTCTCTAATATTTCATTTAAAGGACGTATAAAGACACATATAATCACATGATCTAGATTTCGATCATATGTTATATAATAATTTATGTATCAGTATTGATACAGTTTTTGACAGTTTTATATGTCATCGTGTGTTTTTAATTTTGTATGAATCTCATCTCATGTTCGTTTCTGTAAGCATATTAATATATTGATTTTATCAGTTAGACCAATATATATGTATACATCATACAGCTTGAGTGATTGCACATCTATAATCTTATTATATAGACTTGAACGTATTGACATGTAAGAGCTATTTATGTAGGCTGGAACTTATATTCATGTACGAACTATTTATGTAAACTTTAACTTATATACATGTACGAATTATGTATGTAGGCTGGAAATTATATGCATGTACGAGCTATTTATGTAGGCTGGAAATTATATGCATGTACGAGCTATTTATGTAGGCTGGAAATTATATGCATGTACGAGCTATTTATGTAGGCTGGAACTTATATGCATGTACGAGCTATTTATTTAGGCTGGAACTTATATGCATGTACGAGCTATTTATGTAGGCTGGAACTTATATGCATGTACAAACTATTTATGTAGGCTGGAACTTATATGCATGTACGAGCTATTTATGTAGGATGGAAATTATATGCATGTACGAGCTATTTATGTAGGCTGGAACTTATATGCATGTACGAGCTATTTATGTAGGCTGGAACTTATATGCATGTACGAGCTATTTATGTAGGCTGGAACTTATATGCATGTACAAGCTATTTATGTAGGATGGAAATTATATGCATGTACGAGCTTTTTATATAGGCTGGAAATTGTATGCATGTACGAGCTATTTATGTAGGATGGACCTTATATGCATGTACGAACTATTTATGTAGGCTTGAACATATATACATGTACAAGCTATTTATGTAGGCTGGAACATATATACATGTACAAGCTATTTATGTAGGCTTAAACTTATATACATGTACGAGCTATCAATGTAGGCTGGAACTTATATACATGTACGGACTATTTATGTAGGCTGGAATTTATATACATGTACGAGCTATTTATGTAGCCGGGAACTTATATACATGTACGAACTATTTATGTAGGCTGGACCTTATATGCATGTACGAGCTATTTATGTAGGCTGGAACTTATATACATGTACGGACTATTTATGTAGGCTGGAATTTATATACATGTACGAGCTATTTATGTAGACTGGAACTTATATACATGTACGAACTATTTATGTAAGCTGAAACTTATATACATGTACGAACTATTTATATAGCCTGGAACTTATATACATGTACGAACTATTTATGTACGCTTGAACTTATATAAATGTACGAGCTAGGTATGTATGCTGGAACTTACATATATGTACGAGCTATTTATCTAGGCGTGAACTTATATACATGTACGAGCTATTTATGTAGGCTGGAATTTATATACATGTACGAGCTATTTATGTAGCCTGGAACTTATATACATGTACGATCTATTTATGTAGGCTGAAACTTATATACATGTACGAACTATTTATGTAGGCTGGAACTTATATACATGTACGAAATATGTATGTAGGCTGGAACTTATTGACATGTACGAACTGTTTATGTAAGCTGGTATTTATATACATGTACGAACTATTTATGTAGACTTTAACTTCTATACATGTACGGACTCTTTGTATCGGCTTGAATTTATATACATGAACGAACTATTTATGTAGTCTGGAATTTATATATATGTACGAACTGTTTATGTAGGCTTGAACTTCTATACATGTACGAAATATTTATGTAGGCTGAAACCTATTGACATGTACGAACTATTTATGTAGGCTGGAACTTATATACATGTACGAACTATTTATGTAGGCTGGAACTTATATAAATGTTCGGACTATTTATGTAGGTTGAAACTTATATAAATTAACGAACTATTTATGTAGACTTTAACTTATATACATGTACGAATTAAGTATGTAGACTGGAACTTATATACAAGTACGAACTATTTCTGTATGCTGGAACTTATATACATGTACGGATTATTTATTTAGGCTTGAACTTATATACATGTACGAGCTATTTATGTAGGCTTGAACATATATATATATATGTACGAGCTATTTATGTAGGATTGAACTTATATACATGTATGAGCTATTTATGTAGGCTGGAAATTATATACATTTACGAGCTATTTATGTTTCCTGGAACTTATATACATGTACGAACTATTTATGTGGGCTGGAACTTATATACATATACCAACTATTTATGTAGGCTGGAACTTATATACATGTTCGAAATATGTATGTAGGCTGGAACTTATTGGCATGTACGAACTATTTATGAAAGCTGGAACTTATATACATGTACGAACTATTTATGTAGACTTTAACTTATATACATGTACGGACTATTTGTGTAGACTTGAACTGATATACATGTACGAACTTTTTAGGTAGACTGGAACTTATATACATGTACGAACTATTTATGTAGGCTGGAACTTATATATATGTACGGACTATTTATGTAGGCTGGAACTTATTGACATGTACGAACTATTTATGTATACTCTAACATATATACATGTACGAACTTTTTTCGTCGGCTTGAACTTATATACATGTACAACCTATTGATGTAGGCTGGAACTTATTGACATGTACGAATTATTTAGGTAGACTGGAACTTATATACATGTATGCATGTACGAGCTATTTATGTAGGCTGGAACTTATATACATGTACGGACTTTTTATGTAGGCTGGAACTTATTTACATGTACGAACTATTTATGTAAACTCTAACATATATACATGTACGAACTATTTTCGTAGGCTGGAACTTATATACATGTACAAGATATTGATGTAGGCTGGAACTTATTGACATGTACGAACTATTTATGTAGACTGGAACTTATATACATGTACGGACTATTTATGTAGGTTGAAACTTATTGACATGTACGAACTATTTATGTAGGCTGGAACTTATATACATGTACGGATTATTAATGTAGGCTGGAACTTTAATACATGTACGAACTATTTGTTTAGGCTGGAACTTATATACATGTACGAACTATTTATGTAGTCTGGAACTTATTGACATGTGCGAACTATTTATTTAGGCTGGAACTTATTGACATGTACGAACTATATATGTAGGTTGGAACTTATATTCATTTGCGGACTATTTATGTAGGCTGGAACTTTAATACATGTACGAACTATTTATGTAGGCTGGAACTTTAATACATGTACGAACTATATATGTAGGCTAGAACTTATATTCATTTGCGGACTATTTATGTAGACTGGAACTTTAATACATGTACGAACTATTTATGTAGGCTGGAACTTTAATACATGTACAAACTATTTATGTAGGCTGGAACTTTAATACATGTACGAACTATATATGTAGGCTGGAACTTATATTCATTTGCGGACTATTTATGTAGGCTGGAACTTTAATACATGTACGAACTATTTATGTAGGCTGGAACTTATGTACATGTACGAACTATTGATGTAGGCTGGAACTTTAATACATGTACGAACTATTTATGTGGGCTGGAACTTATATACATGTACGAACTATTTATGTAGGCTGGAACTTATATAAATGTTCGGACTATTTATGTAGGTTGAAACTTATATAAATTAACGAACTATTTATGTAGACTTTAACTTATATACATGTACGAATTAAGTATGTAGACTGGAACTTATATACAAGTACGAACTATTTCTGTTTGCTGGAAATTGTGTACATGTACGGACTATTTATGAAGGCTGGAACTTTAATACATGTACGAACTATTTATGTAGTCTGGAACATATATACATGTACGAACTATTTATGTAGGCTGGTACTTACATTCATGAACGAACTATTTATGTAGGCTTGAACTTATATACATGTACGAACTATTTATATAGGCTGCAACTTATATACATGTACGAAATATTTATATAGACTTGAACTTATATATATGTACGAACTATTTATGTAGGCTGGAACTTGTATACATGTACAAAATATTTATGTAGGCTGGAACTTATTGACATGTACGAACTATTTATGTAGACTGGAACTTATATACATGTACGGACTATTTATGTAGGCTGAAACTTATTGACATGTACGGACTATTTATGTAGGCTGAAACTTATTGACATGTACGAACTATTTATGTAGGCTGGAACTTATTGACATGTTCGAACTATTTATGTAGGCTGGAACTTATTGACATGTACGAACTATATATGTAGGCTGGAACTTATATACATGTACAGATTATTTATGTAGGCTGGAACTTTAATACATGTACGAATTATTTATTTAGGCTGGAACTTATATACATGTACGAACTATTTACGTAGGCTGGAACTTATTGACATGTACGAACTATTTATGTAGGCTGGAACTTATATACATGTACGGACAATTTATGTAGTCTGGAAGTTATTGACATGTACGAACTATATATGTAGGCTGGAACTTATATACATGTACAGATTATTTATGTAGGCTGGAACTTTAATACATGTACGAACTATTTATTTAGGCTGGAACTTATATACATGTACGAACTATTTACGTAGGTTGGAACTTATTGACATGTACGAACTATTTATGTAGGCTGGAACTCTTATACATGTACGGACTATTTATGTAGACTGGAACTTAAATACATGTACGAAATATTTATGTAGGCTGGAACCTATTGACAGATACGAACTATTTATTTAGGCTGCAACTTATATTCATGTACGAACTATTTATTAAGACTTTAACTTATATACATGTACGAATTATTGATGTAGGCTGGAACTTATATACATGTACGGACTATTTATATAGGCTGGAACTTATTGACATGTACGAACTATATATGTAGGCTGGAACTTATATACATGTACGGACTATTTATGTGGGCTGGAACCTTAATACATGTACGAACTATTTATGTAGGCTGGAACTACTATAAATGTACGAACTATTTATGTAGGCTGGAACTTATATACATGTGTGAACTATTTATGTAGGCTGGAACTTATTGACATGTACGAACTATTTATGTAGGCTGGAACTTTAATACATGTACGAACTATTTATGTAGGCTGGAATTTAATACATGTACGAACTATTTATGTAGGCTGGAACTTATTGACATGTACGAACTATTTATGTAGGCTGGAACTTATGTACATGTACGGACTATTTATGTGGGCTGGAACCTTAATACATGTACGAACTATTTATGTAGGCTGGAACTACTATAAATGTACGAACTATTAATGTAGGCTGGAACTTATATACATGTGCGAACTATTTATGTAGGCTGGAACTTATTGACATGTACGAACTATTTATGTAGGCTGGAACTTTAATACATGTACGAACTATTAATGTATGCTGGAACTTATATACATGTACGAACTATTTCTGTAGACTCTAACATATATTCATGTACGAACTATTTATGTAGGATGGAACTTATATACATGTACGAACTATTTATGTAGGCTGGAACTTTAATACATGTACGAACTATTTATGTAGGCTTGAACTTATATACATGTACGAACTATTTATGTAGGCTGGAACTTACATACATGTACGAACTATTTATGTCTGCTGGAACTTATATCCATGTACGAATTATTGATGTAGGCTGCTGGAACTTATATACATGTACGAACTATTTATGTTGGCTGGAACTTATATACATGTACGAACTATTTATGTAGGCTTAAACTTATATACATGTACGAAATATTGATGACGGCTGTAACTTATATACATGTACGAACTATTTATGTAGACTTGAATTTATATACATGTACGAACTACATGTACGAACTATTTATATAGGCTGGAACTTATATACATGTACGAACTATTTATATAGACTTGAACTTATATATATGTACGAACTATTGATGTAGGCTGGAACTTGTATACATGTACGAAATATTTATATAGACTTGAACTTATATACATGTACGAATTATATATGTAAACTTTAACTTATATACATGTACGAACTATTTATGTAGGCTGGAACTTATTGACATGTACGAACTATTTATGTAGACTTTAGCTTATATACATGTACGAACTTATTTTATAGGCTTGACATTATATATATGTACCAACTGGTTATGTAGACTTTAACTTATATATATGTACGAACTTATTTGATAGGCTTAAACTTATATATGTACCAACTGATTATGTAGGCTTGAACTTATAAATATGCACCAACTAGTTATGTAAGCTTGAACTTATATATATGCACCATCCAGTTGTGGAGGCTTTATCTTATATATATATGCACCATCTAGTTATGTAAGCTTGAACTTATATATATGCACCAACCAGTCGTGGAGGCTTGAACTTATATATATGCACCAACTCGTTATGTAAGCTTGAACTTATATATATGCAACAACCAGTTGTGGAGGCTTGAACTTAAATATATGCATCAACCAGTTGTGGAGGCTTGAACTTATATATATGCATCGACTTGTTATGTAGACTTTAACTTATATATATGTACCAACCAATTGTGGAGGCTTTATCTTATAAATATATGCACTAACTAGTTATGTAAGCTTAAACTTATATATATGCACCAACCAGTTGTGGAGGCTTGAACTTATATATATGCACCAACTAGTTATGTAAGCTTGAACTTATATATATGCACCAACCAGTTGTGGAGGCTTGAACTTATATATATGCACCGACTAGTTATGTAGACTTTAACATATATATATATATATATATATATATATATATATATATATATATATGCACCAACTGGTTATAGAGGCTTGGATTTATATATATGCACCAATTAGTTGTGTAGGCTTCAACTTATATATATGCACCAACTGGTTATGTAGGCTTGAATTTATATATATATATATGGACCAACTTATTTTATAAGCTTGAACTTATATATATATGCACCAACTGGTTATGTAGTCTTGAACTGATATATATGCATCAACTGGTTATGTAGTCTTGAACTGGTATATATGCACCCACTGGTTATGTAGTCTTGAACTGGTATATATGCACCAACTGGTTATGTAGGTTTGAACCGGTATATATGCACCAACTGGTTATGTAGTCTTGAACTGATATATATACACCAACTGGGTTATGTAGTCTTGCACTGATATATATACACCAACTGGTTATGTAGTCTTGAACTGATATATATACACCGACTGGTTATGTAGTCTTGCACTGATATATATACACCAACTGGTTATGTAGTCTTGAACTGATATATATACACCAACTGGTTATTTAGTCTTGCACTGATATATATACACCAACTGGTTATGTGGTCTTGAACTGATATATATACACCAACTGGTTATGTAGTCTTGCACTGATATATATACACCAACTGGTTATGTAGGGTTGCACTGATATATATACACCAACTGGTTATGTAGTCTTGCACTGATATATATACACCAACTGGTTATGTAGGTTTGAACTGGTATATATGCATCAACTGGTTATGTAGTCTTAAACTGATATATATACACCAACTGGTTATGTAGTCTTGCACTGATATATATACACCAACTGGTTATGTAGGCTTGCACTGATATATATATACACCAACTGGTTATGTAGTCTTGAACTGATATATATGCACCAACTGGTTATGTAGGTTTGAACTGGTATATATGCACCAACTGGTTATGTAGTCTTGAACTGATATATATGCACCAACTGGTTATGTAGGCTTGCACTGATATATATGCACCAACTGGTTATGTAGTCTTGAACTGGTATATATGCACCAACTGGTTATGTAGTATTGAACTGATATATATGCACCAACTGGTTATGTAGTCTTGAACTGGTATATATGCACCAACTGGTTATGTAGGCTTGCACTGATATATATGGACCAACTGGTTATGTGGTCTTGAACTGATATATATACACCAACTGGTTATGTGGTCTTGAACTGATATATATACACCAACTGGTTATGTAGGCTTGCTCTGATATATATGCACCAACTGGTTATGTAGTCTTGAACTGATATATATATACACCAACTGGTTATGTAGTCTTGAACTGATATATATACACCAACTGGTTATGTAGTCTTGAACTGATATGTATACACCAACTGGTTATGTAGTCTTGCACTGATATATATGCACCAACTGGTTATATAGGCTTGAACTGGTATATATGCACCAACTGGTTATGTAGTCTTGCACTAATATATATGCACCAACTGGTTATGTGGTCTTGAACTGATATATATATACACCAACTGGTTATGTAGTCTTGAACTGATATATATACACCAACTGGTTATGTAGCCTTGAACTGATATATATACACCAACTGGTTATGTAGTCTTGAACTGATATATATACACCAACTGGTTA
Source organism: Panopea generosa (assembly GCA_029582155.1). Lineage (NCBI taxonomy): Eukaryota > Metazoa > Mollusca > Bivalvia > Adapedonta > Hiatellidae > Panopea > Panopea generosa. The sequence goes on from CM055904.1 coordinate 37,903,070, forward strand.
TGTTGTCTTGAACTGATATATATGCACCAACTGGTTATGTAGTCTTGAACTGGTATATATGCACCAACTGGTTATGTAGGTTTGAACTGGTATATATGCACCAACTGGTTATGTGGTCTTGAACTGATATATATACACCAACTTGTTATGTAGTCTTGCACTGATATATATACACCAACTGGTTATGTATGCTTGCACTGATATATATGTACCAACCAGTTTTGGAGTCTTAAACTGATATATATGCACCAACTGGTTATGTAGGTTTGAACTGGTATATATGCACCAACTGGTTATGTAGTCTTGAACTGTTATATATACACCAACTGGTTATGTGCTCTTGAACTGATATATATACACCAACTGGTTATGTAGTCTTGAACTGATATATATACACCAACTGGTTATGTAGTCTTGCTCTGATATATATACACCAACTGGTTATGTAGGCTTGTACTGATATATATACACCAACTGGTTATGTAGGCTTGCACTGATATATATGCACCAACTGGTTATGTAGTCTTGAACTGATATATATGCACCAACTGGTTATGTAGTCTTGCACTGATATATATGCACCAACTGGTTATGTAGGGTTGCACTGATATATATACACCAACTGGTTATGTAGGCTTGCACTGATATATATACACCAAATGGTTATGTAGTCTTGAACTGATATATATACACCAACTGGTTATGTGGTCTTGATCTGATATATATACACCAACTGGTTATGCAGTCTTGCACTGATATATATACACCAACTGGTTATGTAGGCTTGCACTGATATATATACACCAACTGGTTATGTAGTCTTGAACTGATATATATGCACCAACTGGTTATGTAGGTTTGAACTGGTATATATGCACCAACTGGTTATGTGGTCTTGAACTGGTATATATGCTCCAACTGGTTATGTGGTCTTGAACTGATATATACACACCAACTGGTTATGTAGTATTGAACTGATATATATACACCAACTGGTTATGTAGTCTTGCACTGATATATATACACCAACTGGTTATGTAAGCTTGCACTGATATATATACACCAACTGGTTATGTAGGCTTGCACTAATATATAGACACCAACTGGTTATGTAGTCTTGAACTGATATATATGCACCAACTGGTTATGTAGTCTTGCACTGATATATATACACCAACTGGTTATGTAGGGTTGCACTGATATATATACACCAACTGGTTATGTAGGCTTGCACTGATATATATACACCAACTGGTTATGTAGTCTTGAACTGATATATATACACCAACTGGTTATGTGATCTTGAACTGATATATATACACCAACTGGTTATGTAGTCTTGAACTGATATATATACACCAACTGGTTATGTAGTCTTGAACTGATATATATATATATACACCAACTGGTTATGTAGGCTTGCACTGATATATATGCACCAACTGGTTATGTAGTCTTGAACTGGTATATATGCACAAACTGGTTATGTAGTCTTGAACTGGTATATATGCACCAACTGGTTATGTAGGCTTGATCTGGTATATATGCACCAACTGGTTATGTAGGCTTGAACTGGTGGTTATATCATCTTACTTTAACTTGGATGGATTTTGTATTGAGGTATATTACCATTAATTTGTTATCCATATTTACTCCAGTTTCATCAGAAACAGTCGTTGGAGAATCGCTGTTTCGCTATTATTTAACTGGTGCATCCGGTCATCAGCAAGGTCGTCCGATTCCAGGCAACATTGGATCTTATGTTGTTACTGAATATGAATGCATATCAGGTAAGATTACTGAATGACATGAGTTGATCACTTGCACACGCCCTTTTCTCGTCCTATTTCTTGGCGGCTCTGGCTGACAGACTATATACTTAAAGACTTATTTTTACTATGATCTACTACATGATAGTAATATTACACTGTTCGACCTACAGCAACAAACAAATATATTGTCTTACATTTGCCTATGGTTGAAATAAATACATGAACGACTAGTTTGTACGTATATGTAAAGCAATGTAATAATAGCAAAATAGTCTCTTAACTATGCGCCTGTCTATTTATTTTATTGAATATAAATATATCTTATGTATAGATTAACGTTATATAGTTGTATTTTCAAAAGTTAAAGAAAAAGATTTCTTCAAATCAGAAAATAGTTAAACACTAGTGAATGTGGAATGCATTTAAAAAGGAGGTTCTATGGTTCTGTAACATCCCTTGTCAACGGTTTTTATTTTCATTAAATTTGTAAAATAGATTACAAGGATGTATTTAAATTTAGCATCTCGGGCGAGGTGGTTTTTCAATGTAACTTTATTTTCTGACAACAACCAAAGTACTAGTATTTGAAAGCATATGATTATTTGAGTGAGTCACAGAGTTTTTAACATGCTATACATGTTAAACATATGTAAACGTAAATTAATCTTACGGTCAAAACGTATGTTATTCATACAAATTGTACCACGTTTGTTTAACGTAATACTTTGTTATGTAATACTTTTTTGAATACGTTAAAAAAGGGTTTGATTATTTTAGAAAGCGTATGTTATTAATAGAAATAGTACCTCACAATCTTAATGTATATTGCGAACATACGTTTAATACCTGTTTAATGTAGACATACATACAATCAAACGTGTTATTCATAGAAATTGTACAACACATTGTTAACGTATATTGCGTACATACGTTTAACACATGTTTAATATAGACTTACATACAATCAAACGTGTTATTCATAGGAATTGTACCACACATTCTTTACGTATATTGCGTATATACGTTTGACACATGTTTAATGTAGACTTACATACAATCAAACGTGTGTTATTCATAGAAATTGTACAACACATTCTTAACGTGAATTGCGTACATAATAACATTATGCTCTCCGACACATACATTGTAGTAACCCCGTTCTACATAACAGATTTGAAATGAAAATTAAGTATATCACCAAAGACACTTAAAGACGGGGATCAGTGACTTTTGTGTGTGAAATACTTGGAACTTTTATGTCCCCACAAAATCTCATATAGAAAGAGTAATTTATTTGAAGCATTTTTTTACAAAGATCTACATTTATTTCATATTTTCAGTTTCAACAATAAGTCACATGTGCAGCAGTTCGTCTAATAATAAAACAGGTCGCCACCTATCGGTAATGAACGAGCAATATCCTAACAGCGGCACGAATTCTTCCTACACAGATTGTAACTGCTCCCTATCATCTACGTCATCAAACGTCACCATTCACACTTATGACACCAAAATGACAAGGAACCAAATGCTGTCTTTAAAATATACAAACGGAACCGTTATAAAAGAGTGGTCTTATTGTGATCCGAAAAAAAGGTTTAAACAGACAGAGACAATGGTCGTATCGACAAACACACCAATGGCGTTTATATGGCATGATGGCGAAACATCAACTCCAGCAATGTTCTGGGTTGGCATCGAAGGTAGGAACATATTTCATTGAATAACAGTACTCAATATAACATGGTTTTATATTGTTTACATATATATTCAATGGTCATACACTATCCATAAGCCAAGTAAAAAGTAAAAACATTTATTTCATATTTGATATAATGACCTTTTCCTTCATTCATCTCGAAACAAACTATACTTATTTGGTACGTTGTCACCTCGATGCAGAAATCGTTTAATTGAATTCTGAATTGTATATGCATTTGTGGTGTTTTTGCTCCAAAAGCGAACAACCATCCCACTGACCTTTCAATATGATCCGTCATATTGGTAACATATTGTATCTCAGAAAAAGTTGAAGGACGCCAAGCAATTTGTGCATGCTGTCTACTTTTAAAATGGTAATTTCGATTCAAAATAGCAAATTAGTATTTCTAAAATCCATCATACCCTATGGAATAAGCAAGTAAAACTTTTAGTTAGATTGTTTGTTTAATGGAGGTATTAACGTTAACGCACTGGAAGTCCTAAACCTTAATCCGTTTCCTATATTTAGGAGATGGGCGGAGTTACAGATGCAGTTTAACTACTGGCATTATTCACAAACCTGATTTATCAATTAACTTGTATAATTGTCTTATTTGGTAAAGGTATCCAGTGAAGATATTGCTAAAATAACGGTTCATGTTTTTCAAACATAAGAACGCACAGAATACATACTTATTCCAGAATGTAATATGCCATTCGTTTATTCCAAATTAAATACTTTCAAATTAAAAAAAAATGGTTGGTTCTTAAATTAGTCAAGGGAAATGTTCATTTTCCCGATGATTCAATGGACCACACGTGTAAACGCAATACATAAGAGTGTTTGGTTTTATCGCTTCTATTGCAATATGTGTCAGTATTTACTGGTTAGTTTAAAATTGAAAACATGTATATACATGTACATGACCTAACGTCAACCTCAGTAGAAAATACATCTTAGGACTGAAACAAAGTATTTAAAGACAAATATACATGTACATATTCCGGAAATTGCGTACCCACATTGACTTGGGTCTAAATTCATCAATAATTTCAGTCTCAGAATCTGACTTAAAATCAACATCTTACATTTTGTAAAACCATGTGAACATAAATAAATGGGTAATAAAGGTGATCCTGTAACATTTTCTCTTAAACTATCTTTAAAACTACTTGATTGTACATAAAAAATAATTTGCCTGTTTAATATTTTTTATTAGAATTTTAGATTTTTGACATTTTGAGTCCGAGTCTAAACCTGGATCTAGGTCATGTTTTACATATCATCTGTTATGGCTTTTTTTTGCACTCATTTGAAACATCTGGGAGCCATTTCACACATAAACTTACGATAAAAATAGGTTGTGAACTTAAATCAAGTATTGTTTATAATATTTTATATATTACTCCAAATGAAACCAAACTTGGTTGAACAATTCTGAAAAATTGTAAATTTTCTGAAAATACAATCGTAAATTCATGTGGATGACTATGAAAAATATTATGCATATTTGTTACTTTACGTTTATGACTGTTTTTTATCGTATTTTTTTATGTGAAATGCAACTATGGATCGTTACCTTAGTGATCGACCTATGTTTCTATTCAGATAATGACATGCTGTTCCATTGCATTTATGTGTATCTTCACACAATACAGTCGTTATCATTTAGGTGACCAAAACTTCAACAAACAATCTTGTAATCCTCACGATGGCTCATAAGATTTGAGTTATACCTTGGATTGTTAACTTTATTTAAAACAAAAATATTCAATGCAAAGTATTAAAGGGATTATATTGGCAAGTAACACAAACACGCTGTTAATCCAGACTTTTCCTGTATGCAATTTGCACAAAATAATGCTTATGTATTGACGTATAACCTTTATTTACTTGAAAGTTATCAAATTAACAGTATTTGAATACTGACCAAAACTTTAATACGTCACGCAATAAAGTATTGCGCAATGTTTACATTGAACTCCGTAAACTTCCCGAACAAAAGTCTCGAAAACGAGATCGGGAACGAGTCTTCACGATGTTATCCGATGATTGATCGGAAACCCGAAAGCGGTTCGTTGAAAATGGCAAATGTAAACAAAAACAAAAACGTGGCTTCAGAAACCCGATGTTTGTAATAAAAGGTTATGCAATTTGACACTTTAGACGGGTATATCTCTAAGTTATAAGTGTACCTTTATGCTGGGTGTGTGTATTTAGGACAGGAAATTGACGGTAATATGCCAAAATAATCCCTTTGATATTCCCACCCATTCAAGTTACATGTTATGCAATGGAATGGCATTTTAACATTGAATGTGAAAATATACATTGCGTTTCATATCACCAAAGAGACATCTCGATAAATTTGTATTTCAGCTAATTCTACTGGCAGAATAAAGATGGATTGCTATAAAAATGTTACTTTACTTCCTTCGTCAATCACTACAGTTACCACAACAACTTCAACATCATCTTTAAAACCTGTGTCAGCTGTCACTGGTACATCGATATCAGGGTCAACATCTCCAAACCAAACACTTGTGGCAACCAGTCGATATGCATCGTCAGAATCCATATCATCATCAGCTTCGGGTGTTACTTTTTCTTCGTCGATATCAACTAATCATTCATCGACATTATCAGGATCTCTTACAACAACTAAACTGTTAACGGCAATACTATCAACCTCATCAACGGCACGCGGTTCTGTATCGGCAAGTTCAACAACCGGATCGTCATCCGCTGACAACAGAACGGAACCATCGACATTATCAGATTCACTTACAACAACCGAACTGTCGATATCAACTAACCATTCATCGACATTATCAGGATCACTTACAAAAACTGAACTGTTAACGACAATACTATCAACCTCATCAACGGCACGCAGTCCTGTATCGGTAAGTTCAACAACCGGATCGTCATCCGCTGACAACAGAACGGAACCAGAGTCCAAAGGTACGCTTTTCAATTATAACTACATACATGCAGGCCTGTTGACAGTCACTGTATCATGCGAGGGGTAGGCACTAAATTCTGTCACGTTCTTGGATTACCTAGTAAATACATGACCTAACATTGTAAAGTCCAAGAATAGTGAGATATATCACTACGCGTGAGAATTCTCGATTTTATTTGATTCTTACGCTTAAAAAAAGGCCTATGTAATTTTTGTTTTTAGATATTTTCAAAATGGTTCATAGTGGTTGTGATTTCTTGCTGCAGATGAGTAGAGCAAAAGTTGGCATAGCGTATACAGCAATAAGACATCACTGGTGATTAAAAAGCGACTTTTATAGGATTTCAACATATACATGTACTTATGAGCATTTGAGGACTTCTTTTTTCAAAAAATCTCAAGGTGTCACTGCAACCTCTTTTTTTTTTAAAAAAAACCCCAACCTGGTCAACCTACCAGTAATCGTGCATTTATTCCTTCTATGAAAAAAAAAACTTAAAAAAATCGTATGTGAAATTCTTTTTTTACCATGGAAATCCTAGAACTTATTTTATATAGAACGAAAAACAAATGCAACTTTGCTGTGAGACCTTATACAGTTTTTCAATGCTGATATGAACGTCAATAATTAATCTGATGTAAGGCCTTGCATTAACTTTCAACTTAAATCAGATACAAGTCGAATTGTTGCGGCATATACGGCACCGGTGTCATTAGTTTTAGGTGGATAAAGACGTTCTTGAGATAATAAGTATTTAAAGATATTAAAAAACGTGTGTATCCTTCATCAGATAAAACTCCATCCATCCATCCATCCATCCATCCATCCATCCATCCATCCATCCATCCATCCATCCATCCATCCATCCATCCATCCATCCATCCATTCAATCAATCATTCATGCATGCATTCATTCATTCATTCATTCATTCATTCATTCATTCATTCATTCATTCATTCATTCATTCATTCATTTAGTTACATGTATCACTCTTTCTCGATTCACTTTCAGTTGGCAAACAAAATAACAACATTGAATTTTCCAGAGTTATTTCGTCAAGTAATACGATATTGAATTTCCCCACCAGAGTTTCAATACTGTTAATGATTTATGAAATCCAAGTTAAAACCGAGACTGTGTCTGTTGTACTAAGCTGCCTTAGTGATTCAGGCTCTCACATCGGTACATGGGGAACTTCATGATAAAACGTTGCTGCACGACGTCTTATTTGTTAAGCATTTGTATTGCTTTTCTTCATATTGTATAGCTAATGGAAAAATAAATCACTACATTAATAATACTTGATGCTATTTATAAACAGTTCTGAGGAGAAATTCGCGTTAAATAAAAATAAAAATAATATTTATTGTCGTATTATGCAAACGCAACGATGTCGGTGTTAGAATGATTTTTTATCACAAATATTGCGACACAGCTGCATTACATGGCCGGTATTACGAATCCAGCTCTCTCGATTGGGTCCGTTAAATAGCAATGTTGGGAAAGCCACTTTTGAGCACGTTGATTGGTCACTTGCTTCAACTGAAAGTTGGAATGACGTCACAGCTTAGTAAGCGTTCAATTGCAATGAATTGTGGGACAGGCATAGAATTCCCTCATTTTGCATTGAGGGTTAATATACCTGAGTCAGGAGAAATCAGGTTCTCGGATAGACTGTGAGTTACACGCGCTAGCATTTTATCAATGCAGGTGTGTTTCATTTTGCCTGTCTAATTCACGAACGCCAATTGCAACTTATTCGTGGTTGGAAACTAAACAAACAAGGAATTATTTTAGCTTAGAATGTATAAGAAATATGGCCGTACACGTTTGCTCTTGTATGGAAAAGTACGTCAAATCCAGATGTGGATGCCATCTGTAATTATCGTACTCAAATAATCAGAACACATTCGATTTCAACAGTGTCTCTAAATATAGCCCTAGATACATAATGTAACTGGCAGAGGCGGATACATTATGGGTCCAGCTCACGACTTTACCGGGTCTATTTTGCGAAATTCAATTTTTAAGTTTTCAAATTATTTTGCATTATTTGGCAAGCAGCCTTTGCTTTTAATTTGGGTTCATGACATTTTAGATAACATTACTATTTTTTTTGTACACATGCTGAGTCACGTGTTTACAAAATGATTAATTCCTGCGTTCAGTATGTCAAATTTATTTTTTGTAAATAGGTGCATAATAACTTTTTTTAAAGAGGCCCTCCCGGGGGTTTTGAAGATCTGGAGAACATGGCCATTTATTTTCAGAGATCTAGGGAACATTGGCCATTACTTTCAGAGATCCAGGGATCAAAGGCCTAATTTGAGAGATCTAGGGATATTGTCCTTAATGAAAAAAAGTACATAATTTGATCAATTTTATCAAAGACATATAAACAGAGATAGGCAACTGGAGGCACTTGTCTAAATTTCAGATGGCACATATTGGCTTTTTCTAGTTTAGTTTGAACTTATTTATTTTACTTCGATTTTGAAACAAGTTCCTACGACTCAGACAAATCACGCTCGAAGTCTTCCCGGGTATAACCAGTATTAAGCATATGTGGAAAAAGTGTCTTGCTCAAGGACACCACACATAGTGGTGGCGAAGGATTGAAATACCCACGACTCCCCGATCACGGGTTCGGTGCTTTACCACTAGACCATGTGGCGTTTTCTAAATCATGGAAACACACATCCTCCAGAATCAAACAACATATTTTTGTGATTATGGTATCAAAAGAAAGGGCTTGATTTGGGAGATTAACTTTTTCTTTTTTAAATTTAAAGAAATGAAGAATTTTACGCTTAAAGTTTTTTTGTGTGATAATTTTCTCTTTTTTAGCCCATTTTTGAAATAAGAAATAAGAAAAACGACTTCAGTAAATATCAATATGAAACTTTTGCCACCGATGGAAAACTTACTGTTTCATATTTCTACCTAATATTTCGATTTTTATCGTGTTTTGTTTAAACGTACATGGTATTTGTTAATTCAAGACTACCGTGTTTTGTTTAAAAATATTTTTTCGTGGAATTTCAACATATTTCGATTTCAATCCGTAATAATTTATATTCAGAAGAAAAAAACAAAATTGATAATTGGAATTGGTCATCATTTTTATCAGTTTTACTTTGGCACCAAAATTGTTGAATAAGACCAAGATTCGAAGAATTATTATAGAAATACTAAAAGTGCTGTGGACATTATATTGCTATTAGCCTGCCAGTCTCTGTAATTAAGTCACTGATTTTATGTATATTTTTTATACTTGATCATAATTTACTTTTAAAATGAGATGTCGACTGCTTGAAACAGCTTTTGACAAGCTTTGGAAGTTTCTTACGTGTTCGTCTGGGCCCCTGCACAACTTCATCCCATAATCGTTTGTACCCGAAATAAATTTTGGATGGTAATTCCGAACAAAGGTATATTTACAGTACTGATGAGTAAAGGCAGAATAGTGCATTGGTTAATATCGTCGATTTCCGATCGTAAGGACTGGTGTTCAATCCCACCCGGCATCTATTTTTTTTTGTTAGATCGTGTTTACACAATAACGTCAATTATTTATGTATATTTATTGCCTTTTGTAAATTAACCGTTCAGCTGTTCAATTTTTTGTCTCTTCTGTCCTTCCATCGATATCTTCTTTGGCTCTACTTGCCATAGGCCAGCAGGGCTTATGTCGAGGTAAATTGTCCGTCATCCATCCGTTTACCTTTTTCTTGTAGAAGCTATAGCATCCCCGACATTTTTCAAAGAATCTTATCCAAACTCGCACAGCATTTGTATAACCACAAACTCTTGAAGTTCTTGAACCAGCGTGATTGAACCACAAATGCTCCCTGCCACAGGGCTTACAAGCACATTTTTAAGGAAACTTAAAAAACACATTTTCTCTGAAAGTTCAAGCCATAGACCATAGATATTTAAAAAAAGAAAAGAAGACAGTACATGGATTTTGCTTATTATGATGATGTAAATAATAATAGAGAAGATTATAGTAGACGTTTTACTTAAGGAAACACTATTTGGTAGTTTCAGGGAACTATGTTTTAAACTTTTGGAGATCTAGGGAACAGTGGAAATACTTTTAGAGATCTGGGGAACATGGACAAAATACTTTTGGGGAACTTTGGCAAATACTTTTGGAGATCTGGGGAACAATAGGCATTACTTTAAGAGATCCAGAGAACAGGGACCCCCTCCCCCCCCTGGGAGGGCCTCTTTAAAGACCTATATGCCTGTATTTTTAAGTATACTTTATATTGGAATGCTTGTAAAATTGTGTGTGTATTTTGTTCATCCAAGTTGCCTTTTGCTCGGTCCGGGATCTGTTGGCTCTGTGGTAGCGCGTCTGGCTACCAACACAGGAGTGTCTAGTTCGAATATCCGCCCGGCCACAGTCTCCGTGATGATTGATATACTAGATTTCGTCTCATAGTCATTCTTCTCTCACCGCTATTTCAAGTTACACAGGTACTTGCTGAGAAAGGTGCGCTCGAGTACTGGATAACCCGGATCCCAGAAAAGAGCGGTAAGGTTAGCTGATGTGATCGATGACTTAAAAATATACACTAAAAATCCATGCTAACTTAGCAGGTCGAATACATGATGGGTCTCACATACAAGGCGAATTCATTTTTTCATTTTTTCCCCTCTATGCTCTTTAGTTGTTTTATCTAGATATAAAACGATACATATTTGTTTGATAGACAGATAACTAGGGTATATACCTGTCGAATGCTATATCTTATTGTATCTATTGTTAATTCAGGCGGCTCCCTTATCTGGATTATCATTGTCTGTATCCTGCTGCTTCTCATCCTGATTACATGCATTGTTTGTTTGGTGAAACGAAAGAAAAAACTACAGGTAACTATATTAGATTTATTTTCATTTTATTGATAGTTCTATTGTAGCATTTGCTCTTCAAAGTCGGGCTAGATCTATTGTAGTATTTGTTCTGTAAACTGGAATCTAGAGTTCAAATTGATTCCATGTACAATTATAACATTTGAATCTGATTGTCTCTACAAGTTTTAACGAGTTCAATGTACAATTATATAACATTTGTGTATGGCCATCTCTACCACTTTTAAACGAGTTCAATGTACACTTATATAACATTTGAGTATGGCCATATCTACCACTTTAAACGAGTTCAATGTACAATTATATAACAATTGAGTATGGCCATCTCTACCACTTTAAACGAGTTCAATGTACAATTATATATCATTTGTGGATGGCCATCTCTACCACTTTAAACAAGTTTAATGTACAATTATATAACATTTGTGTATGGCCATCTCTACCACTTTAAACAAGTTCAATGTACAATTATATAACATTTGAGTAAGGCCATCTCTACCACTTTTAACGATTTCAATGTACAATTATATAAATGGCCATCTCTACCACTTTAAACGAGTTCAATGTACAAGTATATAACATTTGTGTATGGCCATTTCTACCACTTTAAACGAGTTCGATGTACAAGTATATAACATTTGTGTATGGCCATTTCTACCACTTTAAACGAGTTCAATGTACAAGTATATAACATTTGTGTATGGCCATCTCTAACACTTTAAACGAGTTCTATGTACATGTATATAATATTTAAGCCTGACTCTCTCTATCACTCATATCAATCCTTTCATTTGTATTTAAAAAAAAAAAAACTGAAAGTGTATTTATATTAATTTTTTGAATGGTGTTTAACGCCATTTTCAACACATTTCGGGTTATATATGGCATATCCTCTTTCAGAGGTAGAGGAAAATCTCAGAATGAATCTGAGTAGAACCACTGTCCTTCCACAAGTAACTACAATCGTACAATCTATACTATCAAACCGTTAATGCAATAAGAGTAAGTATAGCTGCTTAACTTTGTATCAAATATAAGAAACTGCATGATACTTGGTGTCACCTATAAATAAACTACACTGTATTTGGATCATAATAATTTATATTGTAAACTGCCCTAGTATCGGTTTTATCCCTTGTAAAAAACAATATGATTGGTTCCCTCTATTGTTAACTAAATAATGATTGGTTTCTTCTATTGTAAACTACAATATGATTGGTTTCCTCTATGGTTAACTAAATTATGACTGGTTTCTTTGTTATAAAACACATTATGTTTTATTGTAAACTACGTTTAACACATGATGATATTGTATGGTTTCAGAAAATCCAGCCTGAAAACGGGCAACTGGCTCAAAACGGCAAAGATGATTCTAAGCAAGGGTCTGATGATGAACTACCACACGAAGCAGAGGAAGCACGCCATGGAAATGAGCCAGTACAACGTAATAAATTAAGCAGTCTACCGAAGATACCATGTGGACCTCCCGCACGTGTACGATATAACAATTCAGCCACTGATGGCGTCAGCAATAGCACACCACGTTTACCTGACGACATCCCTGTACCTCCGATACCGTCTTTTCTTATTGCTAATGGAATTAACAACACACACACGAATGCGCTCCGTGACGGCGACGAAGCACTATTTGAAAATGCCGAACCTGATGATCCAGAAAGAGCTCGTGAACGGAAACGGGAACGAAAAAAGAAAAAAAAGAAAAAGAAGAAAAGGAAACACAGACATGAAGATGACGATGGTATTGAATTGAATTATGATGTTGATGACACTTTCAACGAGAATCTTAATAAATTGCTCGTGTAAGAGGGAGGGCAAATATCAACCAATAAATAAATGAAATGTGGGCCCTTTCTGTTTTGAAATTTTGAAGAGAGAACAAACAGAATGGCAGTTAAATCTATTGAACAATTTGACTAACTATATGTGCGTGCGTGCGTACGTGCGTGCGTGCGTGCGTGCGTGTGTGTTTGATTCGTAATTTGGTAGGAAAATAATCGTTACGACTACTAACGAAAATACTAGTAACTGTGATTTGTCAACAATGCAGTTATAGATAAATAGTGAACTGTGATAATCGGACTGTGATTGTGGACAGTGATAATCAACTGTGATTTTACTGCTGGTTCCAGTAATTTGTATTTATACTTGTATTGATTTTACTGCTAGTTCCAGTTGTTTGCATTAATACTGGTATTGATTTCACTGCTGGTTCCAGTAATTTGTATTTATACTGGTATTGATTTCACTGCTAGTTCCATTTGTTTGTATCAATACTGGTATTGATTTCACAGCTGGTTCAAATTGTTTGTATCAATACTGGTATTGATTTCACAGCTGGTTTCAGTTGTTTGTATTAATACTGGTATTGAATTTACTGTTGGTTCCAGTTGTTTGTATTAATACTGGTATTGATTTCACTGCTGGTTCCAGTAATTTGTATTTATACTGGTATTGATTTCACTTCTAGTTCCAGTTGTTTGCATTAATACTGGCATGGATATCACTGCTGGTTCCAATTGTTTGCATTAATACTGGTATTGATTTTACTGCTGTTTACAGTTGTTTGTATTAATACTGGTATTAATTTCACTGCTGGTTCCAGTTATTTGAATTAATAGTGGTATTTATTTCACTGCTGGTTCCAGTTGTTTGTATTAATACTGATATTGATTTTACTGCTAGTCCCAGTTATTTGTATTAAAACTGGTATTGATTTTAATACTGGTTCCAGTTGTTTGTAATCATACTGGTATTGATTTCACTGCTGGTTCCCGTTATTTATTCTCCGTCTATGTGTTTATTGTTATGTGTAACGTAAGAGAGTCTTTGATTTTCAAACCAAAACTATTACCTTTATGTACTTGAAATTGTATTCATTCTACAACAGCCATTAGAATTAAGAACGATATGCATCAAGTTATATATATCCGTTATTTGTACAGCAGGACGAACTAACAACTCGATGCACATATTACGTCACGCAATTTTCTTAAACATCAAGCGATCTTACTAAAAGCAAAAAACATATCTGGCGTTTTGGCTACGTATAACCTTTTAATGAATGACAGGATTTTTTGAATCGTTCATGTTAAGTTTATACCTAGATAAAAATATACATATGCCACAGAGTCAATAATACAAGTGTTAATAATTCGCCGAACAATTGATCTCACATGGACTGTCAGTCAAACAATAATAATTTGATAATTCAATCAGCGATCGATTTTCGTTGCTATGCCAACATTTCCCTTAGATAGGCGAACGATGTTTAAGTTATCTCCACTTTTTACTTACTATGACACGTCGCCAGAGAGCAGATCGATAGTCGTCAGGTCAATCAGTTGCGGTCAGAAAACATGGAGCTAATGCATTCCAAATAAGATCCATACTTTTTTATTTAATAATGATTGGTTTGAAGACAGCTGCAAACAAAAGAGCAATACCCGTATTACTTTTGATACTATAATTGTTTTAAAGTTTGTTTAATAAGATAATTTGGTTTTGAAAGCAATATCCGTTATATAATATCCAGGTTATATCTACAAAGTCCTTTTATGTTGTATGCACTCACGTAATTGCATTTCAAATCGAATCTATAACAAAACTGACAATAGTTATATAATGATCTGGTATTATAGAAATAATGCAATTGGAGTTATGGCCCTTGCGGTATGTTAGTATGCATGGTTTTGTCTGATAATAAAGATGTCTTTTTGTTTCAAGTGATAGCTAGACAAGCAATCTTTGTTAAATGTAAAGGTTATTTCTGAGTTATAACTAACTAGTCTCTTTAAAATATGGCACTGTATTTAGTCTGCACAACAGACCAATCTCTCCTGATTGGCTCAGTTAAATAGCAATGTTGGGAAAACCACTTTTGAGCACGTTCATTAGTCAGTTGATGACGTCGGAGTTTAGTAAAGGTTGAACTGCTATGCATTGTGGGACAGGTATATATTTCCCTGTTTTTTCATTGGTGGTTAATATACCTGATTCGGGAGATATCAGGTTCTTGGATAGTCAACACTGTATTTTAAGTTGATGATAAAAAAGTAACCAAAACTATACTTTAATTGCTGAGCGCCAAGCGACGTTCTAGCAACATGTTCATGTATGTTAGTATAACACAGTCGTTTTCGAACCCTGGAAACTGATGAATCTGCAATGCATAATATTGTGTGAGATACTAAATTAAATCGTCAAAATTTAAAAAATGAAATTAAAACATTGCATAGTATGAAAAGTATATTACAATATGTACAAATACTAGTATGTTTATATTTATTCTAACACAGCAAAAGATAACAACAAACAGATCTATATTGATACCGTAATGCACTAGTCAAGTGTAACCGTGTTCTCTATGGGCCGGGACATAGCTTTCACTTTTCTCTACGTAGATCCTAGGTAAAAGCAATGCTCAACAGGGACAGTTTGGTGTTTAAAAGCCCTGTTAAAATAATTTGATTATGGTGAACTTTTATTTTATATAACTACTGGTAAAGTAAAACTCCCGTACTTCCACTGTACTGCGGGGAGGGCCATGCGGAATGGGCACGTTACTTGAGTCACACTGTCATCCAAATTAGGCCTATGGAGGGCAGGGATAACAAATGAATGGTGCATATATTTTTTGTCACAATATTCAGAGGCATTCCTAGGTATACGCATATACGCCCGGACGTATAACTCAGAGTTGAATATGGAAAAAAGATTAAAATGCGGAAAATGCAATAAAAAATGAAGCCGAATGTGGGTATGGGATAAGGGGTACGTGCTTTAGGAATTGCTTTAACTATTCATTTGCAGTTCTATTAGAACAAATATCGGGGTAGGACCTGCATCCCACCCCGCAAGTAGGAGGAGAACAGCCCCCCTCCCACACCATCCCTCGGGCGTCTACTAAAAAAACATCTAGGAACGCCCCTGATATTGGATTGTGTTTTTTGTTAAAACATACATATTTTATTATTACACACAACTGTGCCAAGGCTGTTTCTTTGCCATGCACAGCTTGTAATATAAATTCAAAAGGGTTATTATATGTATATATCTCAGTTTTATCAAGTTAATGACGATTGCTGTAGTTTTTCATGCACATGATACTCCGTGCACAAAGGGAAGCAACTTTGTCGATACCTGTCAGAGTCACTAAATACCGCTATATATACTACAACTGACCCTATTTCGGATGGCATAATCATTTACGGATACGCCTAAAATTGGTCTTTTATATTCAGTTAAGTCTATGAAGTATGCATACAGGTATAAAATAATTGTTTATAACAATTTAAATATGAAATATATATAGAAATCTCATTATTTATACAAATATGCCCAGTTAGTATAACAACGTTAATTTTGTAACTGCAGTTTAATTAACGATGGCATACTTTAAGAGCTTTTTTTCTCAAATAACCAGGTAAAGTGTATAACAAAAGAAGATTTTGTTCTTAAAAAACCTAAACAGTTAAATTCAAGCTTATAATTACCATTTCCATTAAAAAAATAGTATATTCATGCATATATGTAAAGTTTTACTTTATTACTAGATGTAAACAAGTTAAAATATTTTTTTTCGCATTGCTTGTTAAATCTACATTATTTAGTCAACTTTCAAGAATGGGTATGTTTATGAGAAAGTGATACCAAAAAATATGTACGATAAAATGTTTTTTTTTTATTTCTGATATTGCATGAACATACATTAAACGTAAATACTGGGAAGTTTCATAAAATTCTATACATAGGAAAAATGTGACAAAAAACTATAGTAATCGTCTTTAAACATTCCATTAATTCCTTAAGTATATTGCTTCTAATTTCCGTCTTTATTATGAAGTCTTACATCTCACTGTGATTGTGCTTTTATATAGCTTACACCTATTTCACACCTTTTATTGAGTTTTAATATAGTATACTTTATGTTCATAGTATCAATACAATATATTTTAATTTCGGCCGTCAAGAATTCGCACGTAATGCAAATTTACCGTCTCTAAGAAGCGAATAAAATTCCGTTCTTACTTAGATTTAAAAAAACATCAATGCATTCTAAAACCAAGTTGGATAACCGTGACCAACTTTTTTTCCCCACTAACTTCAATAATAACAATTGGTTATACTTATTTTATAATTTTATAAACGGTTACTGGCCTTAAACAAAGTATTGTGCTGTGCTACATGTGTTGATAATTATAATTCGTACTATATAAATACCTTACTGGATATATCAATATTGACAAATAAAGAATACAATTTATATACTTCCTAAAGTGTTGATTACTTCTTCCATTCACCACAACAACTCAATTACCGTTCAATTATTTGGTGGAGAATCCGGGTAGGAGTACCTTTTAGCACTTCTAACTTTCCGATGGTTTCTACACATCAAGTGAGTAACTAACCCAAATATCAATCAACTGGGAGTATAACTGCTTTTGTTCGGATCATGTGAACGTCAAAACTACAGTACGTTTATATTAAATATGAATAAATAAATGTGACTGGCACACAATACCAACACATGCGTGAAAGCTGACAACAAAACCAACAACATAAGATGATATCTGGGAAACAAGACCAACACAAGCAAGACAGCTGACAACAAGACCAACAATATAAAATGATATCTGTAAAACAAGACCAACACAAGCCAGACATCTGACAACAAGACTAACAACATCAGATGATATCTGGAAAACAAAACCAACACAAGCGTGAAAGCTGACGACAAGACCAACAACATCAGATGATATTTGGAAAACAAGACCAACACATGCGTGAAAGCTGACGACAAGATCAACAACATCAGATGATATCTGTAAAACAAGACCAACACAAGCGAGACAGCTGACAAAAAGACCAACAACATCAGATGATATTTGGAAAACAAAACCAACACATGCGGGAAAGCTGACGACAAGACCAACAACAGAAGATGATATCTGGAAAACAAGACCAACACATGCGTGAAAGCTGACGACAAGACCAACAACATCAGATGATATTTGTTAAACAAGACCAACACAAGCGTGAAAGCTGACGTAAGAACCAACAACATCAGATGATATCTGGAGAACAAGACCAACACATGCGTGAGAGCTGATGACAAGACCAAAGACATCAGATGATATCTGGAAAACAAGACCAACACATGTGTGAAAGCTGACGACAAAACCACTAACATAAGATGATATCTGGAAAACAAGACCAACACATGCGCGAAAGCTGACGACAAGACCAACAACATCAGATGATATCTGAAAAACAAGACCAACACATGCGTGAAAGCTGAAAACAAGACCAACAACATCAGATGATATTTGTAAAACAAGACCAACACATGAGTGAAAGCTGACGACAAGACAAACAACATCAGATGATATCTGGAAATCAAGACCAACACATGCGTGAAAGCTGACGACAAGACCAACAACATCAGATGATATTTGAAAAATCAAGACCAACACATGCGTGAAAGCTGACGACAAGACCAACAACATCAGATGATATCTGGAAAATAAGACCAACACATGCGTGAAAGTTGACGAAAAGACCAACAACATAAGATGATATCTGGAAAACAAGACCAACACATGCGTGCAGGCTGACGACAAGACCAACAACATCAGATGATATTTATAAAACAAGACCAACACATGCGTGAAAGCTGACGACAAGACCAACAACATCAGATGATATTTGGAAAACAAGACCAACACATGCGTGAAAGCTGACGACGAGACCAACAACAGAAGATGATATCTGGAAACAAGACCAACACATGCGTGAAAGCTGACGAAAAGACCAACAACATATTATGATATTTATAAAACAAGACCAACACATGCGTGAAAGCTGACGACAAGACCAACAACATAAGATGATATCTGGAAAACAAGACCATCACGAGCGACACAGCTGACGAAAAGACCAACAACATCAGATGATATTTGTCAAACAAGACCAACACATGCGTGAAAGCTGACGACAAGACCAACAACATCAGATGATATCTGAAAAACAAGACCAACACATGCGTGAAAGCTAACGACAAGACCAACAACATCAGATGATATTTGTAAAACAAGACCAACACATGCGTGATAGCTGACGACAAGACAAACGACATAAGATGATATCTGGAAAACAAGACCAACACATGCGTGAAAGATGACGAAAAGACCAACGACATCAGATGATATCTGGAAAATAAGACCAACACATGCGTGCAGGCTGACGACAAGACCAACAACATCAGATGATATTTGTCAAACAAGACCAACACATGCGTGAAAGCTGACGACAAGACCAACAACATCAGATGATATTTGGAAAACAAGACCAACACATGCGTGAAAGCTTAACGACGAGACCAACAACAGAAGATGATATCTGGAAACAAGACCAACACATGCGTGAAAGCTGACGACAAGACCAACAACATAATATGATATTTGTAAAACAAGACCAACACATGTGTGAAAGCTGACGACAAGACCAACAACATAAGATGATATCTGGAAAACAAGACCATCACGAGCGAGACAGCTGACGACAAGACAAACAACATCAGATGATATTTGTCAAACAAGACCAACACATGCGTGAAAGCTGACGACAAGACCAACAACATCAGACGATATCTGTAAAACAAGACCAACAAAAGCGAAACAGCTGACGACAAGACCAACAACATCAGATGATATCTGGAAAACAAAACCAACACATGCGAGACAGCTAACGACAAGACAAACAACATAAGATGATATCTGTAAAACAAGACCAACACAAGCGTGAAAGCTGACGACAAGACCAACAACATCAAATGATATCTGTAAAACAAGACCAAACATGCGTGAAAGCTGACGACAAGACCAACAACAGCAGATGATATCTGGGAAACAAGACCAACACATGCGAAACAGCTGACGACAAGACCAACATCATAAGATGATATTTGTAAAACAAGACCAACACATGCGTGAAAGATGACGGCAAGACCAACAACATCAGATGATATCTGGAAAACAAGACCAACGCATACGTGAAAGCTGACGACAAGACCAACAACATCGGATAATATCTGTAAAACAAGACCAACACATGCGTGAAAGCTGACGACAAGACCAACAATATAAGATGATATCTGGAAAACAAGACCAACACATGCGTGAAAGCTGACAAAAAGACCAACAACATCAGATGATATCTGGAAAACAAGACCAACACATACGTGAAAGCTGACGACAAGACCAACATCATAAGATGATATCTGTAAAACAAGACCAACACATGCGTGAAAGCTGACGACAAGACCAACAACATAAGATGGTATCTGGAAAACAAGACCAACACATGCGTGAAAGCTGACGACAAGACCAACAACATCAGATGATATTTGTAAAACCAGACCAACACATGTGTGAAAGCTGACGACAAGACCAACAGCATAAGATGATATTTGGAAAACAAGACCAACACATGCGTGAAAGCTGACGACAAGACCAACAACATAAGATGATATTTGTAAAAAAAGACCAACACATGCGTGAAAGCTGGCGACAAGACCAACAACATAAGATGATATCTGGAAAACAAGACCAACACATGCGTGAAAGCTGACGACAAGACCAACAACATAAGATGATATCTGGAAAACAAGACCAACACATGCGTGAAAGCTGACGACAAGACAAACAACATAAGATGATATCTGGAAAGCAAAACCAACACATGCGTGAAAGCTGACGACAAGACCAACAACATCAGATGATATCTGGAAAACAAAACCAACATAATCGTGAAAGCTGACAAGACCAACAACATAAGATGATATTTGTAAAACAAGACGAACACATGTGTGAAAGCTGACGACAAGACCAACAACATCAGATGATATCTGGAAAACAAGACCAACACATACGTGAAAGCTGACGACAAGACCAACAACATAAGATGATATCTGGAAAACAAGACCAACACATGCGTGAAAGCTGACGACAAGACCAACAACATAAGATGATATGTGGAAAACAAGACCAACACATGCGTGAAAGCTGACGACAAGACCAACAACATCAGATGATATTTGTAAAACAAGACCAACACATGCGTGAAAGCTGACGACAAGACCAACAACATAAGATGATATCTGGAAAACAAGACCAACACATGCGTGAAAGCTGACGACAAAACCAACAACATAAGATGATATCTGGAAAACAAGACCAACACATGCGTGAAAGCTGACGACAAGACCAACAACATTAGATGATATCTGGAAAACAAGACCATCACATGCGTGAAAGCTGACGACAAGACCAACAACATAAGATGATATCTGGAAAACAAGACCAACACATGCTTGAAAGCTGACGACAAGACAAACAGCATCAGATGATATCTGTAAAACAAGACCAACACATGCGTGAAAGCTGACGACAAGACAAACAACATCAGATGATATCTGTAAAACAAAACCAGCTTAAACGTGAAAGCTGACGACAAGACCAACAACATCAGATGATATTTGTAAAACAAGACGAACACATGCGTGAAAGCTGACGACATGACCAAAAACATCAGATGATATCTGGAAAACAAGACCAACACATGCGTGAAAGCTGACGACAAGACCAACAACATAAGATGATATCTGGAAAACAAGACCAACACATGCGTGAAAGCTGACGGCAAGACCAACAACATAAGATGATATCTGGAAAACAAGACCAACACATGCGTGAACGCTGAAGACAAGACCAACAACATCAGATGATATCTGTAAAACAAGACCAACACATGCGTGAAAGCTGACGACAATACCAACAACATCAGATGATATCTTTAAAACAAGACCAACACATACGTGAAAGCTGACGACAAGACCAACAACATCAGATGATATCCGTGAAACAAGACCAACACATGCGTGCAGGCTGACGACAAGACCAACAACATCAGATGATATCTGCAAAACAAGACCAACACAAGCCAAACAGCTGACGACAAAGCCAACAACATAAGATGATATCTGTAAAACAAGACCAACACAAGCAAGACAGCTGACGACAAGACCAACATCAGATTATATCTGTAAAACAATACCAACACATGCGTGAAATCTGACGACAATACAAACAACATAAGATGATATCTGTAAAGCAAGACCAACACAAGCGTAAAGCTGACGACAAGACCAACAACTTAAGATGATATCTTGAAAACAAGACCAACACAAGCGAGACAGCTGACGACAAGACCAACAACATCAGATGATATCTGGAAAACAAGACCAACACAAGCGAGACAGCTGACGACAAGACCAACAACATAAGATGATATTTGGAAAACTAGACCAACACATGCGTGAAAGCTGACGACAATACCAACAACATAAGATGATATTTGGAAAACAAAACCAACACATGCGTGAAAGCTGACGACAAGACCAACAACATAAGATGATATCTTTAAAACAAGACCAACACATGCGTGAAAGCTGACGACAAGATCAACAACATAAGATGATATTTGAAAAACAAGACCAACACATGCGTGAAAGCTGACGACAAGACCAACAACATAAGATGATATCTGGAAAACAAGATCAACACATGCAAGACAGCTGACGACAAGACCAACAGCATGACATGATACCGGGCGAACAAGACAAACGACATGACATGATATCAGGCAAACAAGACCAACGACATGACAAAAAAAAACAGGCAAACAAGACCAACGACATGGCATGATACCAGGCAAACTAGACCAAAACAAGAAGCGAAACAGCTGACGACAAGACTAACGACAATACATGATACCGGGCAAACAAAACCAACGACATGACATAATACCGGGCAAACAAGACCAACGTCATGACATGATACCCGGCACACCGAACAAACAACACGACATGACACCCGGCACACCAGACCGACGTCATGACATAATACCTGGCACATCAGACCAACAGCATGAGATGATACCAGACTCACCAGACCAACACATAACATGATACCAGACACTGCAGACCAACAACATGACATTATACCCGGCACACCAGACCAACACATGACGTGATAACTGGCAAATCAGACCAACAACATAACATGATATCGGGCAAAGCTGACCAACAACATAACATGATATCGGAAAAACCAGACCAACATGACATATTACCGGGACCATCAGACCAACGACATGACATGATACCCGGTAAATCAGATCAACAACATGACATTATACCGGGCGTACCAAACCAATGACATGACATAATACCCGACAACCAGACCAATTTCATGACATGATACCGGACATACAAGACCAACAACATGATATGATACCGGGCACACCTGACCAACACATGGCATGGTACCGTGCACACCAGACCAACTACATGACATTATACCGGACATACAATACCAACAACATGACATGATACCGGGCACACCAGACCAACACTTGATATGATACAGGGCACACCAGACCAACACATGACATGATACAGTGCAAACTAGACCAACACATGACATGATACCCAGCACACCAGACCAACACATGTCATGATACCGGGCACACACATGAGATGATACCGGACACATCAGATCAACACATGAGATTATACCCGACACACCAGACCAATAACATAACATGATACCGGGCACACCAGACAAACACATAAGATGATATCGGGCACACCAGAACAACAAGATAACATGATACCCAGCACAGCAGATTAACAACATGACATGATACCGGGCCCATCAGACCAACAACATGACATGATATCCGGCACATCTGACAAACACATGAGATGATACTGACACACCAGACCAATAACATGACATGGTACCCGGCAAATCTGACCAACACATGAGATGATACTGCGCACCAGACCAACAACATTACGTGATACCCAGTACATCTGACATGAGATGATACTGACACACCAGACCAACAACATGACATGATACCCGGCACATCTGACCAACACATGAGATGATACTAACACATCAGACCAACAAAATGACATGCTACCCGTCACATCTGACCAATACATGAGATGATACTGACACACCAGACGAACAACATGACGTGATACCGCGCACACCAAGCCAACAAAATGATATGATACCGGGCCCACCAGACTAATAACATGTCATGATACCCGACACACCAGACCAGCAACATGTCAGGATACCGGGCACACCAGACCAGACCAGCAACATGTCATGATACCGGGCACACCATACCAACACATGATATGACACCAAACTCACAAGATCAACAACATTACATGATAACGGGCCCACCAGGCCAGCAACATGACTGTCATGATATCGGGCACACAAGACCAACACATGACATGATAACCGGCACATCAGACCAGCAACATGTCATGATACCGGGCACACCAGACTAGCAACATGACATGATACCGGGCACACCAGACCAACGTATGAGATGATACCAGAAACACAAGAGCAACAACATGGCATGATACCGGGCAGACCAGAACAGCAACATAACATGATTACCCGGCACAACAGTCCAGCAATATGAATGATACCAGACACACCAGACCAGCAACATGACATGATACCGGGCACAACAGATCAACATATGACATGATACCCGGCATAGCAGACCAACGCATGACAATAATGATACCCGGCACCCCAGACCAGCAACATGAGATGATATCAGACACTCCAGACCAATAGCATGAATGATAGAGGGCACACCAAACCAAACATGAGATGATACAAGACACACCAGACCAACACATGACATGATACCGGGCAAAGCAGACCAATTACATGACATGATACCGGGCACACTAGACCAATACCTGACATAATACGCGAGAAACCAGACCAACACATGGCATGATATCGTGCACACCAGACCAACACCTGATATGATACCGGGCACACACATGAGATGATACCATACACACAAGACCAACACATGTGATTACACCCAACACACCAGACCAAAAACCTGACTTGATACCGGGCACATGAGACCAGCACATGAGATGATATCGGGCACACCAGAACAAGATGACATGATACCCGGCACACCAGACCAACACATCAGATGATACCGGTACACCAAACCAACAACATGACGTGATACCGTGCCCACCAGACCAACAACATGAGATGATACCCGACACACAAGATCAACAACATGACATGATACCAGGCCGGCAAGACCAACATGACATGATATCCGGCACACCAGACAAACACCATGAATGATACCAGACACATCAGACCAACAACATAACATGATACTGGGCCCATCAGATCAGCAACATGACATGATTACCCGGCACATCAGACCAACAATATGGCATGATAACGGGCACTCCAGACCAACACCTGAGATGATACCAGACACACCAGACCAATAACATGACATGATAGAGGGCAAACCAGACGAACACATGAAATAATACTGGGCACACCAGACCAACACATGACATGATACCGGGCACACCAGACCAAAACATGACATGATACTTGGCACACCAGACCAATACATGACATGATACCGGGCAAACAAGACCAACACATGACATGATACCCGGCACACCAGACCAACAACATTACATGATAACTAGTACACCATGCCAGCATCATGTCATGATACAGGGCACACCACACCAGCAATATGTCATGATACCCGTCACATCAGACCAATAACATGACATGATTACCTGGCACACCAACATCATGACATGATACCGGGCCCACCAGACCAGCAACATGACATGATTACCCGGCACACCAGAATATCAACATGATACCGGCACACCTGACCAACACATGAGATGACCCCAGACACACCAGACCAACACATGAGATGATACCAGACTCACCAGACCAACACATGACATTATACCAGACTCACCAGACCAACACATGACATGATTACCCGGTACTCCAGAATATCAACATGACATGATACCGGCACACCAGACCAACACATGAGATGAACCAAGACACACCAGACCAACACATGAGATGATACCAGACTCACCAGACCAACACATGACATTATACCGGACACGTCAGACCAACAACATGACATGATAACAGACACACCGGACAAACACATGACATGTTACCGGGCATACCAGACCAATAACATGACATAGCTTCCCGGCATACCAGACAAACATTCTGACATGATACCCGGCACCCCAGACCAGCAACATGAGATAATACCAGACAAACCAGACCAGCAACATGACATGATAACGTGCACACTAGACCAACGCATGAGATGATACAAGTCACACGAGACCAACACATGATATGATACCGGGCAAACCAAACAAATAACATGACATGATACCGGGCATACCAGACCAGTACATGAGATGATACCCGTCATACCAGAGACCAATAACATGACATGATAACGGGCACACCATACCATCAACATGACATGATACCGGGCACACCAGACCAACACATGACATGATACCAGACACACCAGACAAATAACATAACATGATTACCCGGTACACCAGACCAACACATGAGATGATACCCGACACACCAGACCAACAACATGACATGATATCCGGCACACCAGACCAACACCACGAATGATACCAGACACATCAAATCAACAACATAACATGATACTAGGCCAACCAGATCGGCAACATGACATGATTACCCGGCACACCAGACCAACAATATGGCATGCTACCGGGCACTCCAGATGTAAGTCGTTTACAAATTATTTTCACATGTTATGAAATAACTTTTCCACTTTCGCGACAATGACATTCGACTTAACTTATGATTTAGGTACTCAAGATTGGAAAGGCCCAGGTGCATAGGTCGGCATCCGATATTGTGACATCTACCATGAACTCCCACTTGCAACCTACTGATTTCGACCTACCCAAACCCGACAACCTTGTTCGTCGTGTGAACAGGCGGAGAGAAGAACAACGACCAACAGAGCCATCGGACCTTGATTTCGAGGTAACATTTTTTTCTAAATTGCTTTATTGTTATTGTATTACTTAAAAAATCATTAAGATACAGAAAATGACACAAAAAGTATAGGCTTAATTACAAGTATACGCACAGCAAACACTTTATCTATACAGTGACTGTACATTGTTTTTATCATTATATTGTAGATTGACACAGATTTCATCGGCGCTGGCGAGTTCTTGATCGGAGACATACAATGTGATGCAGAAAGACACTTGCTGTTCGCCACAAAGTACCAGATGGACCTTCTGCAAACTACTAAACGCTGGTACCTTGACGGAATCTTCAGCATAGTTCATCGTCCTTTCATACAACTGTTTTCCATCCATGGATTCATTGTTAAGGGTGACTGCAGAAAACAGGTGCCTCTTGTCACGGTGTTGATGTCCAGGCGGAGGAAGCAGGACTACGTCGCAGTAAGTATTTTATAAATAGACATCTATAGACATTGTTTATTCAGTAATAAAGACCTTCGGTCCAAAATACAGCAATGTTAACATATATTTTACAGATTGACATTTTACAAATTTCGTTGTCCTTTGCATTGTGTTATCTTGTAATTCATAATATTTACAATTCAAAGTTTACAGGCTTTTCATGCATTTAACTAATTATGTTGTTTAACTATTTTTAGGTCTTCCAACACATCATCACTCTGTTTGATCGTGTGCCAGAAGTTGAAGGGTTTATGCTCGACTTTGAATCAGGTAATAAATCATTATTTACATTATTACATATATGTTATTTCGATATTTAACACTTTCTGCAATTCTGAAATTTCATATAGTATTAAGTATTTTTTTTAACATTAGACAAAAGTGGACGCTAGTAATAACAACATAATTTGTTTCTTCACAGCTGCGTTGCAAGCCCTAAGAGAAGTATTCCCAGGTCGGCAGGTTAGTGGATGCTCCTTCCACTGGGCGCAAGCTGTGCTGCGCAAGGTTTCCGAACTTGGCCTGAAAACAACTCAGTAACGAGAAGGACTCTATCGTCTAGTAAGGAAAGTGATGGCTCTACCGTTCTTACCAGGATACCAGATCGAACGCGCTTTTAAGAGGGTCAGGG
Source organism: Panopea generosa (assembly GCA_029582155.1). Lineage (NCBI taxonomy): Eukaryota > Metazoa > Mollusca > Bivalvia > Adapedonta > Hiatellidae > Panopea > Panopea generosa. The sequence goes on from CM055904.1 coordinate 37,931,518, forward strand.
AGTCCGTACCAACTTCAAATGAGAAGGTTACCGCCTTGATGGTGTACATGGAGAGGTCGTGGATGATGTCTTCTGTTTGGTCACCAGCAGACTGGTCAGTGTACCGACAGTCGGTGAAAACAAACAATGAAACAGAAGGTAATTAACACATATGTTTCTAATAGTATTAACATGAATATCGACTGACCTATAAAAGAGACATACTGGTATAAACATGTAATATAGTCACAGGCTATAATGGTTTGGCTAATATCATTATTATTATCGAATACATTGATTGATATTAACAAGGTAATCGATATTGATTACTGATTTGTTTGTGATTAAGTATATCTCAGTACAGACTTATGTAATCGTTTAATACATATATTTCTTTTCAGGATGGCACCGTAAGCTGAACCATTCTGCCGGAAGGGCGAACCTCCAGTTTTACGTTCTGGTTCCGTTGTTGAAACGTCTGTCGGAGGAGGTACCAATGACGGTGAAGTTGGTCCGCGAAGAAAAGCTGAACAGGCACCAGAAATCGAAGTACCTTCTTGTCGACCAGCTTGTCACAGAGCTTTGGGATGCATACGACCGCAGGGAATTACAGACAGGCGCATTCTTGGAAGCAGCAGGGAAGGTACAGAAGACGTTCGTTTAGAAACTGAGAGAGAAACGTATCGTTTTGAGAGATAGACTAAAGTAAAGACAGAGACTTGTATATAACTGTATTTGTTGTTGATCTATAACTTGATAAATTTGACTATAGTTTTTGTGTTTTTTGTCTTTTTCTTGTATATATCTTTGATTTTAATGACAGAGACAGAGACAGAGAGAGAGAGAGAGAGAGAGAGAGAGAGAGAGAGAAAGAGAGAGAGACAGAGAGAGAGAGACAGAGAGAGAGAGAGAGAGAGAGAGAGAGAGAGAGAGAGAGAGAGAGAGAGAGAGCTTGATAAATTTAACTATAGATCTTGTGATTTTTTGTCTTTTTCTTGTATATATCTTTTAATTTAATGAGAGAGAGAGAGAGAGAGAGAGAGAGAGAGAGAGAGAGAGAGAGAGAGAGCAAGCGACGTATATAATTATATTCATTTCCTTTTCTATAGCCATTCTTATTAAATTGAATTATATATCATAAGTGTGTTTTGTCCAATTTAATCCACCAAAACAGTTACTTTCATTAAAAATCATTGATTATTATATGTGTACTATGTAATTCCCGTTACCAGTCATTTTTTCAATAACAATCCCGCAGTAATTATTATGTGCATTTTAAATTATATAATAACTATTCAGTATATTACTTTTTTAATTAGAAATACCAAAAAATAAATGCTATAATTTATAAAATAAAAGTGGGGCCGGATTGACCATGCTAAATGGGGCCGTATTAACCAAGGACGTTTTGTCTAGGGGCCGGATTGGTAGCGGGGTCGGATTTGCGTGGGGCCGGATTGTCCATAACTCCTCCAGACCCACATCTGAGATGTTACCAGACACACCAGACCAATAACATGACATGATAGAGGGCAAACCAGACCAACACATGACATGGTAGCGGGCACACCAGACCAACACATGATATGATACCGGGTACACACATGAGATGATACCGTACACACCAGATAAACACATGAGATTATACCCAACACACGAGACCAACATGACGTGATAACGTGCACACCAGACCAAAAACACGAGATGATACCCGGCACACCACACCAACATGACATGATACCAGGCCCACAAGATCAACATGACATGTTATCCGGCACACCAGACCAACAACATGACTTGATACCGGGCACACCAGACCAACACATGATATGATACCGGGCACACACATGAGATGATACCGTACACACCAGAACAACACATGAGATTATACCAACACACCAGACCAACAACATGACGTAATACCTTGCCCACCAGACAAACAACATGAGATGATACCGGGCACACCAGACCAACAACATGACATGGTACATGTACCAGGTACACCAGACTAACACCATGACATGATACCAAACAAAACACACCAGACCAATCCATGAGATGATACTCGGCACACCAAACCAACAACATGACATGATACTGGACCCACCAGATCAGCAACATGACATGAATAACCGGCACTTCAGACCAACAATATGACATGACACCGGCACACCATATCAGCAACATGACATGATACCGAACACAAGATCAACACATGAGATGATACCAGACAAACCAGACCAATAACATGACATGATAGAGGGCACACCAGACCAACATGTGAGATAAAACCGGGCACACCAGTCCAACTTATGACATGATACCCGACACATCAGACCAATAACATGACATGATACCCGGCACACCAAACCAAAAACATGACAGGATACCGGGCACACCAGACCAATGATATCACATGATACCCCGCACACCAGCCAACAGCAGGTCATGATATCTGAAAATCCAGACCAACGCCATGACATGATATCTGGCAAATTAGACCAACAACATGGTATGATACCGGGCAAAGCCGACCCACAACATGACATGATATCTGAAAAGCCAGACCAACAACATGACATAATACCGGGCACCTCAGTCCATCACATGACATGTTACTTGGCACACCAGACCAATACATGACATGATACTTGGCACACCAGACTAATACATGACATGATACCGGCCAACCAGACCAATACATGACATGACACTTGGCACACCAGACCAATACATGACATGATACTTGGCACACCAGACCAATACATGACATGATACCGGGCAAACAAGACCAACACATGACATGATATCCGGCACACCAGACCAGCAACATGACATGATTACCTGGCACACCAGATCAGCAACATGACATGATACCCGGCACACCAGACCAACAGCATGACATGATACCCGGCACATCAGACCAACACATGAGATGATACCAGACACACAAAACCAACAATATTACATGATAACGGGCCCACCAGACCAGCATCATGGCATGCTACCGGGCACACCAGACCAGCAACATGTCATGATACCCGGCACAACAGACCAACATATGACATGATTACCGGCATATCAGACCAACAATATTACATGATAACGGGCCCACCAGACCAGCATCATGGCATGATACCGGGCAGACCAGACCAGCAACATGTCATGATACCCGGCACAACAGACCAACATATGACATGATACCCGGCATATCAGACCAACACATGAGATGATACCAGACACACAAGACCAACAACATAACATGATAACGGGCCCACCATGCCAGCATCATGTTATGATACCGGGCCCACCAGACCAGCAACATGTCATGATACCCGGCACAACAGACCAACATATGACATGATACCCGACACATCAGACCAACACATGAGATGATACCAGACACACAAGACCAACAACATTACATGATAACGGGCCCACCATGCCAGCATCATGTCATGATACCGGGCACACCAGACAAGCAACATGTCATGATACTCGGCACAACAGACCAACATATATCATGATACCCGGCACATCAGACCAGTAACATGACATGATTACCTGGCACACCAGAGCAGCAACATGACATGATACCCGGCACACCAGACCAGCAACATGGCATGAGACCGGGCACACCATACCAACACATGAGATTATACCGGACACACAAGACCGACAACATTACGTGATACCGGGCCCACCAGGTCAGCATCATGTCATGATACCAGGCGCACCATACCAGCAACATGTCATGATACCCGGCAAAACAGACCAATAAATGACATTAAACCAGGCACATCAAACAAGTAACATGACATGATTACATGGCACACCAGAACAGCAACATGACATGATACCCGGCACACCAGACCAGCAACATGACATGATACCCGGCACACCAGACCAGCAACATGGCATGATACCAAGCACACCATACCAACACATGAGATTACACCAAACACAAGACCAGCAACATGACATGATACCCGGCACACCAGACAAGCAACATGACATGATACCAGGCACACCAGACAAGCAACATGAGATGATACCGGGCACATCAAACAAGTAACATGACATGATTACATGGCACACCAGACAAGCAACATGACATGATACCGGGCACACCAGACCAACACATGAGAATATACCAGACACACCAGACCAACATATGAGATGATACCAGACTCACCAGACCAACACATGACATTATACCGGACACGTCAGACCAACAACATGACATGATACCAGACACACCGGACAAACACATGAGATGGTACCGGGTATACCTGACCAATAACATGACATAATTACCCGGCACCCCAGACCAGCAACATGAGATGATACCAGACAAACCAGACCAGCTACATGACATGATTATGGGCACACCAGACCAACAACATGACATGATACCGGGCCCACAAGACCAATACATGACATGATACTTGGCACACCAGACTAATACATGACATGATACCGGCCAACCAGACCAATACATGACATGACACTTGGCACACCAGACCAATACATGACATGATACTTGGCACACCAGACCAATACATGACATGATACCGGGCAAACAAGACCAACACATGACATGATATCCGGCACACCAGACCAGCAACATGACATGATTACCTGGCACACCAGATCAGCAACATGACATGATACCCGGCACACCAGACCAACAGCATGACATGATACCCGGCACATCAGACCAACACATGAGATGATACCAGACACACAAAACCAACAATATTACATGATAACGGGCCCACCAGACCAGCATCATGGCATGCTACCGGGCACACCAGACCAGCAACATGTCATGATACCCGGCACAACAGACCAACATATGACATGATACCCGGCATATCAGACCAACAATATTACATGATAACGGGCCCACCAGACCAGCATCATGTCATGATACCGGGCAGACCAGACCAGCAACATGTCATGATACCCGGCACAACAGACCAACATATGACATGATACCCGGCATATCAGACCAACACATGAGATGATACCAGACACACAAGACCAACAACATAACATGATAACGGGCCCACCATGCCAGCATCATGTTATGATACCGGGCCCACCAGACCAGCAACATGTCATGATACCCGGCACAACAGACCAACATATGACATGATACCCGACACATCAGACCAACACATGAGATGATACCAGACACACAAGACCAACAACATTACATGATAACGGGCCCACCATGCCAGCATCATGTCATGATACCGGGCACACCAGACAAGCAACATGTCATGATACTCGGCACAACAGACCAACATATATCATGATACCCGGCACATCAGACCAGTAACATGACATGATTACCTGGCACACCAGAGCAGCAACATGACATGATACCCGGCACACCAGACCAGCAACATGGCATGAGACCGGGCACACCATACCAACACATGAGATTATACCGGACACACAAGACCGACAACATTACGTGATACCGGGCCCACCAGGTCAGCATCATGTCATGATACCAGGCGCACCATACCAGCAACATGTCATGATACCCGGCAAAACAGACCAATAAATGACATTAAACCAGGCACATCAAACAAGTAACATGACATGATTACATGGCACACCAGAACAGCAACATGACATGATACCCGGCACACCAGACCAGCAACATGACATGATACCCGGCACACCAGACCAGCAACATGGCATGATACCAAGCACACCATACCAACACATGAGATTACACCAAACACAAGACCAGCAACATGACATGATACCCGGCACACCAGACAAGCAACATGACATGATACCAGGCACACCAGACAAGCAACATGAGATGATACCGGGCACATCAAACAAGTAACATGACATGATTACATGGCACACCAGACAAGCAACATGACATGATACCGGGCACACCAGACCAACACATGAGAATATACCAGACACACCAGACCAACATATGAGATGATACCAGACTCACCAGACCAACACATGACATTATACCGGACACGTCAGACCAACAACATGACATGATACCAGACACACCGGACAAACACATGAGATGGTACCGGGTATACCTGACCAATAACATGACATAATTACCCGGCACCCCAGACCAGCAACATGAGATGATACCAGACAAACCAGACCAGCTACATGACATGATTATGGGCACACCAGACCAACGCATGAGATGATACAAAACACACGAGACCAACACATGATATGATACAGGGCAAACCAAACCAATAACATGACATGATACCGGACATACCAGACCAACACATGAGATGATACCCGTCATACCAGAGCAATAACATGACATGATAACGGGCACACCATACCATCAACATGACATGATACCGGGCACACCAGACCAACACATGACATGATACCAGACACACCAGACAAATAACAAATCATGATTACCTGGTACACCAGACCAACACATGAGATGATACCCGACACACCAGACCAACAACATGACATGATACCCGAAACACCAGACAAACAACACGACATGATACCCGGAACACCAAACAAACAGCAAGACATAATACCCGGCACACAAGACCAACAACATGACATAATACCGGGCCCACAAGACCAACAACATGACATGATACCGGGCCCACAAGACCAACAACATGACATGATACAGGGCCAATCAAACCAACCAAACCAACACGAGAGATGATATCCGGCATACCAAACCAATAACATGACAGTATTACCCGGCACAGCAGACCAGCAACATGACATGATAACCGGCACCCCAGACCAGCAACATATGATGATACCAGACCAACACCATGGCACGATAACAGACACACTAGTCCAATAACATGACATGATACCAGACGCACCAGACCAATAACAAGACACCAGACCAACAAATGAGATGATATCTGACAAACCAGACCAACATTTGACACGATACCTGGCACATCACACCAGCAACATGACATGATACCCGGCACACCAGACCAGCAACATGGCATGATACCGGGCATACAAGACCAACACATGAGATGATACCATACATACAAGACCAACAACATTACATGATAACGTGCAAATCAGGACAGCATTATGTCATGATACCGGGCACACCAGACCAGTAACATGTCATGATACAGGACACACCAGACCAAAACATGACATGATAACCGGCACATCAGACCAGCAACTTGACATGCTTACCTGGCACACCAGACCTGCAACTTTACATGATACCCGGCACACAAGACCAGCAACATGGCATGATACCGGGCACACGAGACCAACACATGAGATGATACCAGACATACAAGACCAACAACATGACATGATACCGGGCCCACAAGACCAGCTACATTTCATGATTACCCGGCACACCAGACCAGCAACATGACATGATACCAGGCACACCAGACCAGCAATATGACATGATACCAAGCACACCAGACCAACACATGAGATGAAACCAGACACACAAGACCAACATATGAGATGATACCAGACTCACCAGACCAACACATGACATGATACCGGGCACATCAGACCAGCAACATGACATGATACCAGACATACCAGTACAACACATGAGATGATACCCGGCATACCAGACCAAAAACATGACATGAATTCCCGGCACCCCAGACCAGCAACATGAGATAAAACCATGCACACCAGACCAACACCATGACATGATACCAGGCCATTAGATCAATAACATGACATGGTAGAGGGCCCACCAGACCAACACATGAGATGATACAAGACACACCAGACCAACACATGACATTATACCGGGCAAATCAGACCAATAACATGACATGATACCGGGCATACCAGACCAACAAGTAAGATGATACCCTTTACACCAGACCAATAACATGACATGATAACGGGCACACCAGACTAACACATGACATGATGATTGGCACACCAGACCAATACATGACATGATACTTGGCACACCAGACCAATACATGACATGATACCGGGCAAACCAGACCAACATATGACATGAAACCCGGCACACCAGACCAGCATGGCATGATAGGAGCACACATGAGATGATACAGAACACACCAAATCAACACATGAGATTATACCAAACACACCAGTCCAATAACATGACATGACAGAGGGCACGCCAGACCAACACATGACATAGTTCTTGACACACCAGACAAGACCAACACATGAGATGATACAAGACACACCAGACCAACACATGACATTATACCGGGCAAATCAGACCAATAACATGACACGATACCGGGCATACCAGACCAAAAGTGAGATGATACCCTTTACACCAGACCAATAACATGACATGATAACGGGCACACCAGACTAACACATGACATGATGATTGGCACACCAGACCAAAACATGACATGATACTTGGCACACCAGACCAATACATGACATGATACCGGGCAAACCAGACCAACACATGACATGAAACCCGGCACACCAGACCAACATGGCATGATAGAGGGCACACACATGAGATGATACAGAACACACCAAATCAACACATGAGATTATACCCGACACACCAGTCCAATAACATGATATGACAGAGGGCACACCAGACCAACACATGACATAGTACTTGACACACCAGACCAACACATGACATGATACCGGGCACACACATGAGATGATACCGGACACCCTAAATCAACACATGAGATTATATCCGACACACCAGACTAATAACATGACATGATACAAGGCACACCAGACCAACACATGAGATGATACCGGCACAACAGACCAATAACATGGCGTGATACCGGGCCAACCTGATCAACAATGTGACATGATACCCGGCACAGCAGATCAACAACATGACGTGATACCGGGACCACCTGACCAACAATGTGACCTGATACCTGGCACAGCAGATCAACAACATGACATGATACCGGGCCCACCAGACCAACAACATGACATGATACCCGGCACATTAGACCGGAAAGATGACTTGATCACCCAGCACACCAGACCACCAACACTACATGATACCCGGCACACCAGACCAACACATGACATGATACCAGACACACAAGACCAACAACATTACATGATAACGGGCCCACCAGACCAGCATCATGTCATGATACCGGGCACACCAGACCAGCAACTTGTCATGATACCGGGCACAACAGACCAACATATGACATGATACCCGTCACACTAGACCACCTACATGGCATGATACCAGACACACAAGATCAGCAACATGACATGATACCAGGCACACCAGACCCGCATCATGACATGACACCGGGCATCTCAGACCAACACATGAGATGAAACCAGAAACACCAAGCCTACACATGAGCTGATACCAGACTTACCAGACCAACACATGACATGATACCGGGCACATCAGACCAACAACATGACATGATACCAGACATACTAGACCAACACATGAGATGATATCCGGCATACCAGACCAATAACATGACATAATTACCCGGCACACCAGACCAATAACATGACATGATACCCGGCAGTCCAGGCCAGCAACATTAGATGATACCAGATTCACACCATGACATGATACCAGGCACACTAGACCAATAACATAACATGATACCCGGTCTTCCAGACCAACAACATGATATGTTACCGGGCACACCAGATCAATTACATGACATGATACCCTATACACCAGACCAGCAACATGACATGATACCAGGCACACCAGACCAACACCTTGACATGATACCAGGCTATTAGACCAATAACATGACATGATAGAAGGTACACCAGACCAACATTTGAGATGACATAAGACACACCAGACCAACACATGACATGGTACCGGGCTAGCAAGACCAATAACATGACACGATACCGAGCATACCAGACCAACAACATGAGATGATACCCTTCACACCAAACCAATAACATGACATGATAACGGGCACACCAGACCAACATGACATGATATTTGGTACACCAGACCAACACATGACATGATAACAGACACACCAGACAAAAAACATGGCATGATTGTCCGGTACATCAGACCAACACATGAGATGATACCCGACACACCAGACCAACAACATGACATGATACCGGGCACATCAGACCAACAGCATGGCATGATACCCGGCACACCAAACCAACAACAAGACATGATACTGGGCCCACCAGACCAACAACATGACATAATACTTGGCCCACCAGACCAACACATGCGATGATACCCGGCATACCAGACCAATAACATGACATGATTACCCGGCACACCAGACCAACAACATGACATGATACCCGGCAGTCCAGATCAGCAACATTAGATGATACCAGACTAACACCATGACATGATACCAGGCACACTAGACCAATAACATGACATGATACCCGGCCCACCAGACCAACAACATGATATGTTACTGGGCACACCAGATCAATTACATGACATGATACCATATACACCAGACCAATAACAAGACATGATACCGGGCATACAAGACCAACACATGAGATGATACCTGACAAACCAGACCAACTCATGAGATGATACCCGACACACCATACCAAAATATGAGATGATACCGGGCACATCAGATCAACACATGACATGATACCGGACACACCAGACCAACACATAACATGATACCGGGAAAACAATACAAACCCATGACATGTTACTCGGCAAACCAGACCAACACATGCGTGACTATCGAAAAAACAGACCTATAGCATGATATGACACATTGAAAACCACCAGAAGAATATGTTCAAAAATCGATTTTTGTTTTTCGGAAACATTGTATATGTGTGTGTAGGTGTTTGTGTGCGTTGGTATCTTCTAAAATAAGCGACTATTAATCTACTTTTATTCCTGTTCCTTTTAATGTTATATCAACCCCTGCAGATAAACGTATAAGCGAGGAGACTTTGATAAATTAAATAACAGAATCTCAAATACTGACTGGGCTTTTATTAATAATAGTACTGTAGATTCTTCAGTTCATTGACGTGATTTTAAGGACGAGTTTATACCACAGAAGTCCAGAGATGTCAATATTCAACTAAACGATAAACCCTTGTATAATTCAGAGTATGAATCTTATTCAAGAAAACGAAACAGACAAAGGACAAAAACTATACGAACAAAAAAAAACAACAAAAACAGAAGACTGGACAAAATACGGACTTTTAAGAAATAAGGTTATTAACTTATAATATTATGTCAAGGAGCAATATTTTAGCAAAATGGATGATTTAATTGTAGACAGTAGTATAAATAATCCGAATCTGTATTTGAAAGTATTGAAACAAATAACGACACCGACAAAGAAAATAGTTTAAGCGATTACTTTATATAAAGTTTACCACCTAGTCATGAGCAAAACAATACTTTACTACCAAATTGTTGTCTTAAAACAAACAACACACTAACAAATATTCAGATAACTGATATTGAAATTCAGGATATTATAGGTACATTAAATACCAACAAATCAGTTGGATAAGATAAGGTCAGTCTTAATCTTTTACAATTAACAAAACATTATCTAATTACTAAACCATTGGTTGTTCTGCTTTTGAATAAATCACTAGAAGAATGTAAGTTTCAAGAATTATGGAAATATGGTTTCATAATGCAACTATATAAAAAAGGAAATACTAATACTTCGTCTTATTATAGACGGTAGTGTTTTGTGCATGTGTATATAATCTGAACAACTAACGCAGATAGTGTTAATACTGATACAAGGTATAAACATATAGATAATATGTTCATGCGCAATGGTAGAACCCTAGCAAGTATCAAGTATCAATTATACTACATAGACCAATAACACTCTTGAATTGCGTTGGTAAATAAATGGAAAGAGTCGTTAACTAACTAATCTATAATTTTTGTTGCTAATAATTTGATATACAAGTTACAATCAGGTTTAAAATAGGCCATTCGACTGCCCATCAGTCATCAGTTATCGACATCTATCATCAAGATTGTTTGGGTATCGATGCAAGGCAATTTACATGCATGGTTTTTGTGTGTCCGAAACATTTGACCGTGTGTATACTGAATGTCTACTGTTTGCTTTCTAGCTTGTTAACGGTGATATCTTAAAGTGGACGGATACTTATTTAATTGGACGTCAACAAAAGGGTTTTGTGAGATCAAGTTTGTCCAACAGCAAGTTAACGTCTGCTGGAGCTTCTGGGGGTTTTTTTTTCAGGTACATTATTATTTTAATTTATATAAATGATATAGCTGTACACTTATTTAGTATTACTAGAATATTTGCCGATGATACATCCCTTGCATTCAGGTTATCTTATATAACATATTTAATGAATTGTAAACCACGATCTAAGTATTATTTCAGATTTATCAAAACAGTGGTTGGTTAATTTTAATCTAAATATAACTGTAGCAATCTTTATTCGCTAAAAGAGAATAAACTTACCGTTATTTGTTTTTGTGTATCGAGTGTTAAATCATCGAAAAATAGAAACAGATGACAAGGCAGGACTGGAACAAAATGCTTAGTATAAGAAATAGCTTATCAACAGCTTGTGCCACATCTTTCCATTGCACATTATTTGTTTGTTCAGTGTTTGAATCTCCAACGGTATCAGCTGTCCGCGTTTGGTCTGCAGGAACTTCTGTCGCAATATCGACATTTTCAATACCTTGTAGCTCAACACCGCCGTTATCAGATTGGTTCTCCGTATCTTGTAGTTCATTACCACCGTTATCAGATTGGTTCTCCATATCATGTAGTTCATTTCCACCGTTATCAGATTGGAACGCCCTCTCGTGTACTTCATTATCTCCGTTTTCAGACTGGTTCTCCGTATCTTGTAGTTCATTACCACCGTTATCTGATTGGTTCACCGTATTTTGTATCTCAATTCCACCGTTATCAGATTGGTACGACCTCTCGTGTACTTCATTATCTCCGTTTTTAGACTGGTTATCCGTTTCTCGTCGTTCATAAACACCGCTATCAGATTGGTTTGCCGTATCGTTTAGTTCATTACCGCCGATTTCAGATTGGTTCGCCGTATCTTGTATCTCATTACTGTCGTTCTCAGATTGGTTCGCCGTATCTTTTAGTTCATTACCGCCGTTATCAGATTGGTTTACCTTATCTTGTAGTTCATTACCGCCGTTATCAGAATGGTTCGACCTATCTTGTAGTTCAATGCCACCGTTATCGGAACGGTTCGCCCTTACTTGTAGTTCATTACCGCCTTTATAAGAATGGCGCGCCCTATCTTGTAGTTCAATAATAGCGTTATTAGAATGGTTCGACGTAGCTTGTAGTTCATAACCGCTGTTATCAGAACTATTCGCTGTATCTTGTAATCCAATACCGCCGTTTTCAGATCTATTTACAGTATATTGTACCTCATAACTGTCGATAGCAGATTGACTTGAAATAGCTCTTAACAGTGTATCGATGTGTCCAGTTCTATGTATAGAAACGCCAAGCTCTACATCGAAAACTTTCGATCTGTCGCACACCTTGCAATACAGGCGTCGTTGATAAACCAACAACAATGTACACCATTTTGGAACCGGACAGTTAGGGTCTCTGTGAAAAAGCAGAACTGCAAATACAACAGTCAAAAGAATTCCACCACTCGCACTAAAACTGAAAATCAGGTAGTTACACAAAACAGGCATTGGTTTGGAGGACTTGGGAATATTGTCGTTAAGTAGGGTCATAAAGACAAGGAACGATAACAGAACAGTTATGCAGTACGATATTTGCTCGCTACTCTCTGTTGGAATCAGATAAGCAATGCAGTTCAGGAAATTTAACACAACTACTGTGTAAATTATGAAAGTTTGTATGAACAAGGATCGTCTTTGTAATGTTAATGAAAATTTAGCTATAGATATGTTATTACTGACAAACGTGCTAGAACTATTGCCAGATAGTTCCCATTCAGAATCCTCAATAATGAAAGGATCTATTATTGTATCATTACGCGTGTTTAAGATTACATCATCTGTAACATATGCTTTCGGTAGAAACAAGAGGTCACACGTATGCTTGTCATATGGGAATTTATAAACATTAAACTCGCATGTTGTTCTGAACACGTCGCCCGACCACCACCTTACATATCCAGTGGAATGAACACGAACGAAGTTGCTTTCAGCGTGTAAGTTATTGACCTTGAACGAAGGGTTTGCACCCATTATTGGAGGAATCCATACCTGAAAATAAAAATGCAGTTATTTAATGCACAAAGAATTATCCGAAGTCGGTACTAGGGGTCGATAGGGATAATACGTATATGGACAGAGTCAATAAAACCGAGTTTGTTACGCTCATTGTTTGGTTGTTACGTTATGTGCGCAAATAGTATTCTAAGTTGGTATGTTCAGGAGTAGTGTAACTCATATGTATAGGGAATATCTTGTTCTTTGGCTATATAAACTCAATATTTCAAATCGGTGCAGTCACTTTTTAAATATCCCATCAAGTGTGTCGTGGCTGTTGTTGTACGGTGTTTAGAATCGCTTTCAACAGTTTTCAGTTCTATCGCGAAGGTGTTTACTTGAGACAGTATTCTTAGCATTGCCACACTGGTGTATCATGCCGTAACCAGTCACATTATACTGTCACATTAACGGGTCGTCCAGACCTAGAACTATCATCTTAGTGCTGAACGCCTAGCGAGGAAGCTTCTGTTACCATTTTTACAACTCTTTGATATGACGTGGCTCGAGATCGAACCAGCGATCTTCCACATTCGAGGCAAACGCTCTGCCACTGGACCACGACTGGGGTTCACCTTTGCTCTGTATACAAAGAAAATATGGAATATTTTACTATTAACCCGTATGTTAAACTTGTATTGTTTATCAAGGTTTAACGTCTCACACACCAATTAATTTTGTACTGTTCTAAATATAGAGACATGCACTACGCATCTTTAAACTGTTATAGCATCATCAAACAGTTCCCAGGGTCACCCAAACTTTGCAGAAATCATGAAAATGTTCCAATGTTCCCATATGCACAAAGAAATATGACATTTTATGCATTTTTAAAAAAAAAATTACCCAACCGCTTTACACAGCTCTAATTTCTTGGGCGTAATAATCTTGCTACCGTCATGTAAGGGAGGTAATTGTTCAGTGAGACCTTGAAGAGTAGAAATTGTCACGACATTTGACTGAAATTTTTGTCGAACAAACCTTTACCATTTCTAAATATAAAAATACGCCTTTTGAATTCATCGCGCAACTGTTTTCGAATTCATGCACCAAAATAAGATGGCGGTCACACATGCATTAATCAGTTTCGGACGACTCGAAAACAGGAAAAACTGCCAAAAATTTTTAGCCATTGTACCTTAATAAAAATAATTCTAGAAAAAGAAACACTATGAAAAAGTCCTTGTATTGCCTCCTATAGTGTATCTATCTGACTGCATATTCATTTTATTGTATATGCAACATTACATAACTTAAGTGTCAAAATACATGACCATATATGGATAAATAGTTGTTTTTGCTTCAAATAATGCTCTGTTTTGTTGCAAAACTATATATTTGACTTTTTTATATATTTATAACAAACAAATATTAATGTTTGAAGGTGCCCAGCAATAATTTGCATGTCACTGACACTAACCATGCCCCCTTTTTCAATACATGAATGAATAACATACTTGTGTACATGCATTAGATTCATTATCAACTATGAATATATCCCTTACCAATTGAGGTATCTATTAGGCATATATTAAATTCCAATACTATTTTGTTTATTTTATCAATAAAAATAGCAAATGAAAGTAAAGTGTGCATGAAAGTCACTTTAAAGCAAGAAAATGAAATGATGAATGAAAATGAGACAAAATATGGATACAGCATATTTGGCTGGACCGATAAGCTCATTGCAAAAAGACGGTTTGCTAAAGCGCATCTCTTTACCACAAATTAGTTTGAAATAAATATATAAAAGAATATCGCGATAAGAAATACTTGTCGCGAGATGACTCGTTACTTTACAGATTTTCCAAAACTGGCATAAATAATGGGCAGTTAAAATAGAGTTGTTGCAATAATTATATGAAAATTAGAAATTGTCATATTGGAGAATGCTAGACTGTTGCATGTGGAGAAAAATAGTGTACACATTCAATAACAGACAGTGAAAAAACATCATCTTCAATGAGAAAAATCTATATTCTATAGCAAGCATCATGTATTTTTATTTGAAAAAAAAGTAAGAAGAGCAACCGAAAGAAATCAGATGATGGTACAACAGTTTCAAGCACAGGTTAACTAAACGCTGAGAAATTATTACGCGAATCTGTTTCGCGTCATTTCAAAGATGTCGCATTTTACAATTTAACTGAATGTCCAAGAGTAGGTAAATACTGTGTATAAGCCAGACCCAGCTGCATAAATATCAACACTGAGGAGAAAAAAATGACAGTAAAACAAAAATGGCAGTCATACGCCATACCATTAAAATGAAACGCAACAGTTTGGCGGTCGGTATATCGAAAACTGGATACAGAGCTGTTGATAACAAATATCAATGACAAAATAATGAAACAGGAAATTTCTCCATAATTCATGATCAATATAATATTAATTGATAAACAGCGACATAAAAACAACATTGCTTATACGCGAGCAAACCGTATTGTCAAAAAGCATGCGCTAAAGAGTGGAAACAGTATCGCGACAAATGTTACCATTTTTATGTGGGTGGGGTATGAATTATACATAAATAATGAGTTTCTAACACAAAAAAATGGTTTAACTTACATGAATCATGAAATCTGGATGCAGTGAATGCTCTAGACATGCTTTTGTTGTGACATATTAGCATCACTGTCTCTCTGTGTGACTTTCAATTGTTTTTAAGTGCAAACTTCTATTTTGGATTTTGAGACAGATGGCTAAAATCAAGTCTTATCACATGATGAAGCAAAGCATATTTGCATACATGATCATTTCTTTTTCAGTTAAATAGATGATCTCACTTTGTGTTCCTTCCATTGAATTGAATAAATCCTGATTCCAACATTTCCATGACAAATTTTCAGCTGCTCAGTCTCATTGCCCTATTTGCTTTACTGTTTTAGCTTCAAGTTTGGTTTTTTGCCTGTGTGACACTTCTCTATTTCACTCAAAGTCATCCATTTTTCACAAAAATACATTTATTTTTCCATTTAGAGGTTTCAAATACAGTATTTCCCATAGAAAGTGACATATTTTGAAAAAGAAAGTAAATCTGAATCACAAAGATGCAGTTTCCTCCTAGCGTCTACCGAAAATGATCTGGTTCTTGAACGTCTCACACACCAATTAATTTTGTACTGTTCTACATATAGAGACATGCACTTCTTGAACACTGGATACATTACCAATGGTTCTAAAAGTGCCTTATTCTCATAGATAGTCCTCTGTGGGTCCAAATATGCAGAAAAAAACATGGGGTTGACCAGGTTGCTTTTTCACAATTTCGATGGTTTGATGGCACCCCTTCATTTTTGACAATTCTGCCCATTTGTTGCAGTGTATCACTACGCATCTTTAAACTGTTATAGCATCATCAAACAGTTCCCAGGGTCACCCAAACTTTGCAGAAATCATGAAAATGTTCCAATGTTCCCATATGCACAAAGAAATATGACATTTTATGCATTTTTAAAAAAAAAATTACCCAACCGCTTTACACAGCTCTAATTTCTTGGGCGTAATAATCTTGCTACCGTCATGTAAGGGAGGTAATTGTTCAGTGAGACCTTAAAAGCAAAGAAGATAATTTAGAGGACTACAGCTTGTTCTGGGAAAATTGTGGTGGATATGTGATAAATTTTTTTGTCATTATAGTGTTTAGGAGTTATCTGTCGGTTTGTATTGAGTTTATTCTATATTATAGAATTGTGCTATTATGTTTAATTGCAAAATATCAAATGAAAGTATAATTTAACGTATTAAGTTTGAATGTATGATATTCAATATGTGTATGTGTTATATTATCAATTTAAAAATATAATATCCCCTATGACATAACATATCTTTATTTAAATGTGTGGCTTCTCGTATGTATAAAATCAAACATTTATTTAGTTTGAAAGTGTGAAAACGCGTATTTCGAAGAATAACATCACATATATTTTTTAGTTTGAATGTGTGAAACACATATTTTATAAAAAAAGCATCACACATATATTCAGTTTGAATTCGTGATATCACGTATGTTTATGTATAACATTCAGTCCCAATGTATATACATGTAACATCACACATGCATTCAGTTTGAATTTATGATATCACGTATGTTTATGTATAACATTCAGTCCCAATGTATATTACATCACACAAATAATCAGTTTGAATTCGTGATATCGCAAACATAGCATTTGCGGATAAAGTTGCTTAGTCTAGGATACCACATGTAGCTGTAGCAGAGGTTCAAACTCACGACCCTCCAATTCTTGATCCGATACTATACCATTGGATCATGCGGTCCACCTTATAGTGTCTTATTCTGTGAGAGGTTGAATTCTGTCTAAACGCTTTACGTGAAAATTTCAGTATTAATAATTTAATCGTTTATATCTTATGGAACTTGTAAAATTGTTCATTTATCATATTAATAAATTATCAGTCCTGAACTACTTTTACTGTGTAACAATTATATATGCATTGGCTGTTACTTATTTAATAACATAACATGAAAACTATTTTAAAACATTTAAACGCGTTTAAAATCTATTACACCAAATTGACCTCAAATCAACGAGTGCCAAAGAAAAAACCATTACTATAAAAATGCCATAAAAAATTATGTATGGCATAATTCACAGGTGTAGTAAAACCTGTTATAAATGTGTGTACTGCGGCATTCTATAAATCACTGTGATAGCTGCTATGGAAACCTCTCCTAGAATATTTTTGCAGAGATAATGTCAATCTTATAACACTCCTAGAACATCTTATTTGAAGAGATAATGTTAGGTTCACGATCTGACTCCATCAAATCTTTGTTCATCGATATGAATACTGTTTTAGGCCGGGTCCGATTAGCTCAATCGGTAGCTCGTCTGACTATCAATATCAATACAGGGATCGTGAGTTCGATTCCCCGCCCGGCCACAGTCTCCATGCTGATAAGTACACGACATTACGTCTAATTACCACCCGTCTCTCACCGTTGATTCAAGCGGGAAAGTATATCAGTTTATTTGCGGAGATGGGTGTGCTTAATTACTGGCTAACCTTCAAGCGTCCTAGAAAATAATGGTAAGGTAATTGATCATGTGTTAGCCCCCAACGGCATAAATAATCAAACAAACAAAATTAACAATATTTCAGTTATTGTAACTAATAAAAATACAATTAACGCGTTTGAACTGTCCTTTTCAACCACATTACAATTGTCAAAACGTACAAAGCGTATAATTACGTATAATCAGTTTTCAGTTTTCTGTAATACCGATAAAAACTCTAGTACGTTAACATAAATCTACGAGAAGATTAAATATTCTAGAAAATATAAAACAATAAATCAAAAGCTTTTATTCGTTGTATCAAAACTAGCGTGGAAAAGTAGTTTTGTGTATATAAAATTATAAACACCAATTTTTAAAATTTCAAAAATTTCAAAAATAGGAAGACCGCAGCGGTGGTATCATGAAGGGTAGAGAGCCTGCCTCGTATGCTTAAAGTCGTGGGTTCGAAGACTTAGCATATGGTATTAAAAGCTACCTCGTTTGTCACTCGCCGTCGCGATGCAGCTGAAAAATTGTTGAAAGCAACGCTAAGCAACATTCAAAAGCAGCAGCAACAACACATTAGTTCCTGTGTAATGTTTCTTTTATTGTTTGACATATATACGTTAAATTAAATGATAAATATGCACTGAAAGAAATAAGTTTACAAAATAGATAAATGAAACAATTCGAGAAACTTACTTGTTTACACAAAATACCCTATTAAAACTTATTAATTTCTACATCATATACAGGATTTCTCCGTCGGCTCGAACGCGGATGACTCGAACATAACATATGGCTCGAAACATTATTCAGTTATCACATCGTTTGAGTCACGTTTATAAAACCTTCCTAATTGTGTACCCATGTCATTGGCAAGCCCTCTGGCCAAAACCTAACGTCGCAAAAGGAACAGTTGCAGCATAAGTCATTCAAATCAAATGTACTTTATATACATATTCAGATAGGCATGTTCTTGTTCAGGTTTTGTTCGAGTAAATCATTATCCGATAATCGATAATCGATAACCAAAGAGACAATTTCTTTCTCAGCTTGAAAAATAAGCAAATTATTATAGCAAACCATATATTTACGTTAGCTCATTTATAATCACAGAAAACATTATCAGCATATTAAAAACGCATCAAAATTGCATACCGGATAAGGATATCTACATTTTTACCGGTGATGAATTATAAAAATCACACATGGGTTGGAGGTAGAAAAATCCGTCCCGATGTATAACTGTTTTTAGAGGAAACGAGGCCCTGCCAATTTCCCGTGGAAACAGAAATCCCCAGGGGCGGAATTGATAATTATGTTAATACAGCATAATTAGAATATCATTGTTTTGAATTACTCAATTTAAAAAATTAACTCCAATCATATGAAAATATTGCTAATCAGTTCTCAACTGATCTGATCAGAGGAGATGATCTGTTTTTTTAAGATATTTTTAAATATGCGCAATAGTGTTCTTTTTCCGCTTCACCTTTTCAATTCAAATCTTGGTTTATTGCAGGTTTTAGAATAAAGATTAGCAATATTTTACAAATAATTGTGCTTTGTATTGATATGAAATTATGTTTTAAAGTGTCTCTTATAAATTTTTTAGAATGTCTATGTACAAGTTTAAACGTTTATGTATATGTTTTGTTATATGATGTGTACATAAATGAGACGAAAATAAAGATACATGTTATACCTATGAAACGAATTAAATGAATATTGTTTTGCAGCACGGAAATAAAATTATTTAAGTTTTTAAAGACATAGAATGGTACTGAGATTACTTCCTAAAGTTTGGTAATCTGTACTGAAATAAATACTTTAACTTCAAACATGTTTCATTTATGTTCGTTTTATAGTCATCGCATTGATATCGTGTAATTAACGTAATACAAAAAAGTAGAAATATTTTATATAAATAATGTAATATATCTTAAAATGTAAAACCAATTAATTTTAAATGATGTTGAGAAATCGGTGCTAATCAGGTCATTACAGATCAACTCTGGGGTGATAACTAATCTTTTAAAATATTTTTAAAAAAAGCTTTTGACTATGTAGCGATGCATTTGCATTTATTTTTCCTTTCACGATTTAACAAAAGTTATTTTGTACCCACTTTAAAGTCTAGAGCCAAGATTAGCGCCGGCGTCTCAATTCTTACAGTGTATAATGCTATATACTATACATCTTATTCTAATATAAAGCATGGATAATCTGTGATAGATGTATATATTTTATGTCAATTAATTTTATAGCAATAGTCTCTTCTAATTCTTATTTTGAATGGCTGTGTACGTTGTATATGTTATTGTATGTTTAATTTATATGTTTGTACATAGATGCAACTTTAATAAATAAATATATATATATATATATATTCATATATATACACATACACTCAAACTTGGTCAGTTATTGGGACCCATATATATATATATATATTCATATTATTTCGCCCCAGTATTGGGTCAAAAATAAATTACTGTGTCCAACCCAACCGTTCGTGATCACAATGATATGTTCATTTTACACCTAATTATTGGGTCTACCCCCTGCTTTACTAAACACTTTTGATTTGTTGAGTCTAGACCCAACAATAGACTTTCGGACCTATCAATCGACTCTGGACCCAACAGTACGGTCTCACATTTATAAAAGACCCAAATGTCCACCAAGTTTAAAAGTATATATATAATACAAGCTAGTTATGATAGACCATTATCAAATATTTATAAATATTACAGCATATTGAATTAAATGGAATAAGTCAGTGTTTATTTATGATCATTACCCCACTACCCCTGCCCCGGAGGCAAAACTTAATTTTATTGGAGGTAATTATATAATATGCTAGAATGAATTTGAATAATTATATTTCAACACTAGTTTTTGTTCAGTTTTTTAAAATTAGGTATTTGATTTGGCATCGATATTCAAATAAATTGATTATAATTTTTATAACAGATAATAGAGCAGGGAAAAAAGAAATATCAGCGGTTTTCTCCAAAGTGTATTTTTCAATTATGCGTTTGCTTTATTAATTAAATGTGTTTGTAATAATTCTTTAAACACGTTTTTTTTTAAACTAGCGTTCAGTTTTAAGTTTATTTTTTTTTTCAAAAATAGAGCCTCTTGTATATTAAAGTGGTATGAGAAAAATATTAATCTGTTGTAACAACATAATCGTATGATATTATAACACGAGGTACCTAAAAGAAGTTGTTAATAATGAATTTTGGTCAAATATTGTTTTAGGCTTTATTAAAAACACAAGCCAATATAAAAATGTCTGTTTCAAATAAAATTTTATATAATTATATAACCGTAATAATTTTATCTAAAGAAAACATCATAAAGTTTGAAATATCACCCCCTTAGCTCAGACATTACTCACTGTCATTCTGTTTCTTTCAAATACAAGTTTATATAATTGAAATTTAATCTTTTTATTGATAGTTACACAAAAAAATCAATCTTTATCTGTTGATTGCCGGGCCCGATTAGCTCAGTTGGTTACGCGTCTGATTATCAATCCAGGGATCGTGAGTTCGGGTCCCCGCCCGGCAACAGTCTCCGTGATGATTGATATACGACATTATGTCTCATTATTATTCGTCTCTCACCGCTGATTCAAGTTGGAAAGTTATCAATTACTTGCAGAGATGGGGTGTGCTCGAGTACTGGTTAATCCCAGGAAACAGTGGTTAGGTTAACTGATCGTCTGTTAGCCCTCGATGGCATAAAAATGACGCTAAATATTCAATCAATCAATCAATCAATTATCTGTTGATTGATATTAAATAAACTATATCAAAGTATATTTAAATTTGTAATTAAAAACAATCATCCATGTTAAATCTTGACACATTCAATTTAATCAAATGATTTTAGGGTGTAAGTAAAATTCATTAATTCCTTTTTTATACTACACACCAAAAACACCAAAACGTGCTTATCAAAATCAAACATCTTAACGCTCTTATAAATGCGGATATCCTTATCCGGTATACAAGGGCCGAGATAAAATTCTCTCGCTGTGACGTTTTCCATTCATAAAAACCTCGCGCTACTACAAATTCCTCGTGCTATGACGTAACACCATTCATAAAATTCCTCGTGCTATTACAAATTACTCGTGCTATGACTAAACACCATAAATAAAATCCTCGTGCTATGATGTATTCATTCATAAATACCAATCCTTGCGCTACTAAAAAAAGAAACAAGACAAGTATATATCGTGGTTTTTCGGTGCGGATTAAAAATTCGGTGCCTCGGGATGACTATTTTGCTGGTAACTCGGCCAAGTTTCGTTACCACTAAAACAGTTATCCCTCGGGTTGAAAATATCCATCCGCACCCAAACACATGAAAGATACAGTATATCATGCCAACACTTTATTCTTCAATCTAAGTTGGAAAAACATTTGGCCCAACCAAATACCCAATTTGAACTTATTTTGAAATAAAATATTTCTAAACTAAATTTTCCACACTTTCAAACATACTACTCTCTATGTTACGTTACTCCTGCTTCCGAAACATGTAGCAAATACAGCCGACCATGTAATAAACAGTATACCTACCTTGTCAGTGGGAAACACCACGTTCTCTATACCGGTGTAATCATTAGGATCCCACGTGAGACGCTCGTCATACCAATAAGTATATAACATACCAGCAGTATTAATTTCCCCTTTAACTTCATCTACTCCGTTCAAGCTTGAAAGGTACAATGTCAAATTAACTTCGAGCGGTCCGTCACAGTCCAAGCACGGGCGAATGTAACTTGAATAGTTCGACAACAGGGTTTCATGTAAATCCATCATCTTGTTCAACCGTGATGTGCCCCCACCGTGCACAATGACACAACACGCAGCCAGAATTGTTAAAAACATTTTTATTTTATCCATTAATAAATTATCAAGTTTTATAATTATGACTTATATTAAAGTATAACAAACTAACCAAGAGAAGCCATAGTCATAGAGCCATTACCACGATATAGCACTCGGTATCTGAGTGTTTTTTTAAACGCATGCTGTACTTAATACTGTACTTATTTATCCAATGAGAGCAAAAGATTTTCGCCGTCTTATTTTCGAAAAATCAAATTTATTTTTTGAAAAGAAAACGGAGAAATTGCGTAAATATCTAAATATCATGATAAACGAACGCACTGTGTTAGTAAGATCATGCACATGCGCACAATACCCACCGAAGCTTTGTATCATTATTCGGTTATCTCCCGTGATGATTGCTATACGGCAATGCGTCTCATTATCATTCGTCCCTCACCGCTGAATCAAGTGGTAAAGTTACCAGTTACTTGCGGAGACAGGGTGTGATCGAGTACTGGTTAATCTTCCAGGATCCCAGGAAACAGTGGTCAGGTTAACGAAACGACATATAACATATAACATGAGAATATTCACATTATATAACATGAGAACATACACGATATATATTTTGAGAACATACACGGTATATAACAAATAACATGAGAATATACACGGTATATAACATATAACATGAGAACATACACGTTATATAACATGAGAATATACACGATATATATTTTGAGAACATACACGGTATATAACATATAACATGAGAATATTCACGTTATATAACATGAGAATATATATATTTTGAGAACATACACGGTATATAACATATAACATGAGAATATTCACGTTATATAACATGAGAACATACACGATATATTACATATAACATGAGAATATACACGGTATATAACATATAACATGAGAACATACACGTTATATAACATGAGAATATACACGATATATATTTTGAGAACATACACGGTATATAACATATAACATGAGAATATTCACGTTATATAACATGAGAACATACACGATATATATTTTGAGAACATACACGGTATATAACAAATAACATGAGAATATAAATGATATATAACATATAACATGAGAATATACACGGTATATAACATATAACATGAGAATATTCACGTTATATAACATGAGAACATACACGATATATATTTTGAGAACATACACGGTATATAACATATAACATGAGAATATTCATGTTATATTACATGAGAATATTCACGTTATATAACATGAGAACATACACGATATATATTTTGAGAACATACACGGTATATAACATATAACATGAGAATATACACGATATATAACATGAGAATATTCACGTTATATAACATGAGAATAATATGAACTAAGGCATTGCCTCTCTTGGGGGTCGAACTTCAATTTTATAAGTATAGTAAAAAAACAAATTCAAAATAAACTCTATAGTACAAGTATTATATGTTTAGGATAACATTGCAGTTGTTTCAATTATATATTTAATATGTATTATGTTTATCATAAATAAATTGCTTATTACATGATTGCAACTTTATCTCTAATTCCTTGGTTTGAAAAAAAAAAAGCAAATGTTATTATTATCATAAATGGTAGTGCGTCATATTGCACATCTCTAGGAGCCTTTTAAAGTTTTTTTATTTTGCGTCTCCCGAGTTATGGACAGCAGAAAGGATGTCCAAATAATAAAGACGCTGTCCATTTACGCCTTATTTAATCAAGCTACATAAGTGGAGGCTGGTCACAATTTTTTTCAGAACCTTTCGACGTGGGTTATTCTTGTTAATAATGTTTCTTGCATAATATAAATGTCACAGTGTTTACCTAAACTGTTAGGAGAGAAACATAAGTCAACAAGTCTGGTTAGCTCTGTCGGTAGAGCACTTGTCCTGTTAGTGAAAGGTCCCGAGTTTGAGTCTGCAATGGCTGCATATTTTTCTTGTCTTATTACATGAACATAATACATGTTTATACTATAGTTTACACTGCAGACAGCCAGTATGTATTTTTACTGGGGTTTCAAAACAATTTCAAAACAGATCTAGAAGACAGGAACCAATCTCAGTACAGCCACTGTCCTTCTATAAGTAACCTTAAATTTCTCACAATTTTTTTTTAGACTACCGGAGCGAGGTTTGATCAGACAATGACGGCAGTGAGAAGTAAGTTGTTATTTGACAACAACACTATGGACAACTCTGCCACAGAAGAAACCATTTGTGTAATTCTAAACACCAGACATTCATACTGTATTCAAGCATAAATAGAGTTCATGCAGTTTAAATGTTAAAATATGACTTAACCAAATGTATATTTCTGGACAATTGTTGGAAACGTCAAGGACACAGGACTAGACTAAAAATGTAAGAGAAGTCCCTGGACATGGCAGTAATTTGAGCCTCTATCTCCTATGTACCAAGAAAAAACAATAGCATTATGTATGACTGCATACATAAACCAATACATTTACTTAAGTTCTCAAATCAACAGCTGAGGCATCCAAATATATATGAAACATAGGTTCCCTTCAGTTCTTGTCCAGACAATTCTACAATCTGGTTGTAATACTAAACAAGACAAAAAATATAGACCATGCATGATTATAAACTGCAGTCCATGGAAAATATACTTTTCGAATGTAAGGCACTTAAAGGCAGTCAGAAAGAGTAGGCATAAAATAGTTTAAACTTACATATTTTACTTCGATTATGAACTTAGACAAATCATGCTTGAAGTCTTCCTAGGTAGAACCAGTACAAAGCATATGCGGAAAAGGTGTCTTGCACAAGGAAACCACAGGTAGCTGAAAAAACCTTGATGCCCCATAAAACTTAAAATATAAAAGTTGAATTGAAAATGTAAGCAGTCGAAATAAAATTTCTGTAATACTGGTAAATACATGCAATAAAAACATTGCACTAGCATTTTTTTTCCATGCAGCAGCAAACATTATAAAAAATATACATTTTTAAAAGAGAATTAATTTTATTAAAAAATAAAACTGACATTTCTTTTTTCACCATATCTTAGCCATCTTTTTTTCAAGTTGTTTGCAACTGCTGGGATTCGAACCCAGAATTTCTACAATCTATTCAGTCGTAAAAAATAACTTTCAATTTCTCTTATATAGATTTAGTAAAGTAGGCCCCACTCCAATGGCAAAACCATGTGACGACATGCAATTCACAATTTTTATAAATGACCCATATATGTCCATAATCATCTCACTATTTGTTTCCCAGTGCTTCTCCTATATTGAGAAAAATATTTTCTAAGTTCACCTTACTTTGACCGTTTTCACAATTATGATTCACCCGTGTGTACCAAAGCTGCATACAATATATCATTACACTTACAGTTACGGTTTTTGAGAAGAAGTCTAAAAATTCAATTGTTTACGGCTGCATGATGATGGACAAAATGTCCATTAAGACAAAGTCTCAGGTGACCTAAAAGACAGACTGAGATTAAAGTTGAGGGCATAATGGTAGATTAAATGCATTAAAAGGTTCCTCTGTAGCCGAGTTGTCTAAGGCGCCATCTCAAGATCACTTACTTCTCACCACTAAGGTCATAGGTTCGAATCCCGCTCCAAAAAAACTGTATGTGAGAAAGTTTCCAGTTACTTGCGTAGTTGTACTCAGTCTGAGGTCTTCCTCCACCAGCAAAACTTGATAAGCCATATATAACCTGAAATGTATTGAAAATGGAGTTAAACCCGATTAAAAAAAAAGAATGCATTTAAATCATTGTTCTCATTTATTAAAGTTTTATATCTATTATATCAACTACTATATGCCGCACCATGTGTATCAATACAATTGTTTGTTATCATCAAGATTGACCAAGCTCATTCGCCATTTTTGGCCAGGTCATCCTAAAAATGATGTTTGATTGCCGTGCCTTGACTCAGTATTTTAAAGAAAAATTGACAGATATCATGAAAAATAAAAGTTATAGGTTTGAAACGCATTAAAAAGTTTAAGTAGCTGCAATTTTTAGCGAATAGGTAGGAGCACAGCAAACACATGCCCCACTTGTTTTATTTTGATGCCAGAGTGCAACCCTCCATTACTGAGGGCACTTCCGTGCTAAAGATCAAATACCTTCACATGTGAAGTTGTTGGTTAAAGTCAAGCTATATACATACAATTTAGTACAGTTAACCAAATTCTCCTGAAAGGTTCTACTCAGACTTATTTTACTGCTTGGAATATACAGGAGACCTTCCGATACCTTTTTATGTTCATGCTCAATATTGCACAGAGAGTTTAGCTTGCATTGTCACTAAAAGGCACTATTCACCCATTATCAACTTCTACATGCACACTTTTTCCTCCATGCCATTAACAATTGCCCAGAGCTGTTATCAAAATTAAGACTTTGGGTAGTGATAATGCTCTGCCTAAATGAATTCTGAGTAGTGACAATGCCCTGCTCATCGGAATTATGCAAGGAATATGAGCCCAAAGTAACAGTGATAAAAGACAACATTTAGTATAGATATACTTTATTCAGTACCATGTGTAATAATGTTGTTAAAATACCTTCCCCTGACAGTGCGGTACAATTTTATAGTCGGATGTTCTGAAAAAGTAGAAAATTGTACAATTCACTTGCCAAGTAGAAATATGTACAAGTCACCCTTTACAAAAGTTTAGTCTCTTTAATAACTTTAATTGGTGCACATACACATGGGGATTAATTATCACTAACGAGTTAATCACTATTCTGGATCAATTATCATTCAATTATCTCCAGGCGGTATTCAATAAGATGTCCAAAAATACATAGCTGTTTTGATGGCAGCATTTATAACCAGTATAAGCTGGTTAGCCCCATTAGCTCAGTTGGTAAATCACAAAACTTCTAGCATCGAGGTTGTGGGTTAGATCCCTGGGACTGGCCAATTAAAAACAGACGTTCCGATGGGACTTTAAATCGAAAATCCGTGTGGCGGTGCTATACACTGAGCACACTGAAGAACCAGAAGAAACATACAATGGGTTTGAATCTGTATCCTGCACTATCCCCTGGAACCTAAAAAGATTAACACTCCTCTCGGGTAATCACCAATATGGGATGTTTATGTCCGTAAAATAATGTAAGCAAGCTACTTTCCCACCAAACACCATGACAACTACAGATATAAAAAAAATGTTTAGAAGGACTTGTATAAAAGGATAGGAAATTTGCAATTCCTGACAAAAAGTTGATAAAATAGCACACAATGGATTACTAATTTGGCATGAGCGTTCACAAAATCTCAACTAGTTGCCTTTCCATCTCTATATAACTCCTTGATGTTTATGTGTATAAATATTAGGTTAGCAACTTTCGCAGCACACACTATGAGTGACAAATAAAGATATCAAAACATATGGTAAATGTTTATGTCTGTAAAATGTTGGGCTAGTGATTTTCGTGCAATATACAATGACAACTACAGATATAAAAAAATGGTTTCGGTTTGTTCTCTTAACACATTGCGAGTTTGGGTCCGACTGTAGCTTCAATTTCACATACTTTGGCCCACGGGTGATGGTGGTTTTGTCAACCTAACAGTTCATCTACTTGTATTTTGTGTTAAAAATAGGTATATGTTTCGTCAACCTTAATTTAGTATAGTGTTACGTGCCACGCAAGAACACTGACAATTTGGATAGGTGAGAACCAGTTTTGGTCTGTTGAACTAACTGGGGCTATAATTATGTAACTGAAAAGTATTGATGAGTAATGAAATATTCAGCATTAGTTTATTTTAACTTAATTAAAACAATTTTAGCGAAACACTAATCAATATGGATACTATTTGTAAATATTGCCAATTGTGCAGGAAATTAAAATTCACATACCTGATGTAGTGAAGCTGTGAATGTACATTGGCCACTTACAACAGTCTTGCTGTTAAACTAGCTTTTACTGCGATGTGGTTAAAGTGCACTGATTGTATTGGAGTTAAGCAATGATGTAGTGTTAGTACTTAGATGGGTGACTGATATTACTTTAATGGCGACAAGGATTAACTTTCAAACTTGTGCCTGCACGAATTTCTTTTTTTTGGAATGGGGTGGGATATTGCCATGAACTGCGGAAAGCCACAGGCTGTCTGTTGGGTATAAGCCCTAAAGGTAAAGAGGGGAAGAGTTCAGTGAGTGTACATAAAGATCACTTATAAGTCTTTCTGTTAAGGTAGCTTTTACAGCGACATGGTTGATGTGCGCTGACTATATCGGAAGTTAAGCAACGATTTACAAGGTAAGTACTTGGATGGTTGACCAATATCACTTTAGCGATATTCATAATTCTCAGATGTGATCGAATTCAGGTCATGATCGAAAATAGGTTACGGCACCATACAATTGTAAACATTAAACCATTGTTCATTTATTTTCTGCTGTCGCAAGATGGATATGGTTATTTTGAGAGCCATTTCCAAGATAAAAATGACAATTATCTATACACGTATATTTATCTTTGATAACACCAGCTAGCTGTTGAAAACGCACAAAACTAAGTAAACAGCAATCGGAATACTTTTCATTTTACCCGCAATTACTTTGACCGAAACTTTGCGAAACATATTTACTGCAGAGCAATGATTTTGTCGTCTGGTTTGGTATTTTAATTATCAACAAAAGCTAAGAATTTTATTTATCAAAAAAGTTTAATTATTTTAATATTATTATTACAGTAAATTTTTTGAGACAAGATTTTTTCATCTTTATTTATTTGAAATAATAGTCACGAGGCAACGTATGGGTTAAAGTTCGTCGTTTTTTTTTAGAAATGCACAACTTCTCACTGAATTCTAGACGTCGCTCGAGTGATACCGTAACGGGTTCGTAAACGAACTCGCCCTTTGGGCGATTTCGGTTTCGACCCCTATAAACTGTTTATGGCATGCGACTATAACGGTATATGACATTGAAATATACACGGTATACGACATGATAATATACACAGCATATGACATTATAATATACACTGTTTGTGACATGAGAATATACACGGTATATGACATTGAAATATACAAGGTATATGATATTGAAATATACACGGTATATAACATGAGAATATACACGGTATATGACATGAGAATATTCACGGTTTATAACATAAGAATATACACGGTATATGACATTGAAATATACACGGTTTATCACATTAGCATATACATAGTATATGACATGGGAATATACAAGGTATATAACATGATAATATACACGGAATATAACATGAGAATATATACGACATTTAACATGAGAATATACACGGTATATACCATGAAAATATACACGGTATACCACATAGTAATATACAAGATATATAAAATGAGAATATACACGGTATATAAAATGAAAATATACACGAAATATAACATGAGAATATACACGGCATATAACACGAGACTATAACGGTATATAACATGAAAATATACACCGTATAGCACATTGTAATATAAAAGATATATAAAATGAGAATATACACGGTATATAACATGAAAATATACACGGTATACCACATGGTAATATACAAGATATATGAGAATATACACGGCATATAATATGAGATATACTCGGTATATATCATGAGAATATACACGGCATATATCATGAAAATATACACGATATATAACATGAGAATATATACAGTATATAACATGAGAATATACACGGCATATAACATGAGAATATTCACGATATATAACATGAAAATATACGCGACATATAACATGAGAATATACACAGCATATAACGTGAGCATATACACGGCATATAACATGAAAATATACACGATGTATAACATGAAAATATACACGGCATACCACATGGTTATATACAAGATATATGAGAATATACACGGCATATAATATGAGATATACTCGGTATATATCATGAGAATATACACGGCATATATCATGAAAATATACACGATATATAACATGAGAATATATACAGTATATAACATGAGAATATACACGGCATATAACATGAGAATATTCACGGTATATAACATGAAAATATACACGACATATAACATGAGAATATACACAGCATATAACGTGAGCACATACACGGCATATAACATGAAAACATACACGACGTATAACATGAGAATATACACGGTTTATAACATGATAACATATACGGAATATAACATGAGAATACACACGGCATATAACACGAGACTTCAACGGTATAAACCATAAAATATTCACGGTATACCACATGGTAATATACAATATATATGAAATGAGAATATACACTGTATATAACATGGTAATGTACACGATATATAACATGAAAATATTCACGGTATATGACATGAGAATATAAACGGCATATAACTGTTACATGAGAATACACACGGTTTATAACATGATACTACACAAGGAATATATAACATGAAAATACTCACAGAATAAAACGTTAACATAATTACGGCATATAACATGAGAATACACACGGCTTATAACATTAGAATACACACGGCAGATTACATGAGACTATAACAACATATAACATGAGAATACACACGGCATATAACATGAGACTATAACGACGTATAACACGAAAATACTCACGGTATATAACATGAGAATACTCATGGCATATAACATGAGAATAAGCATGGCATATCACATGGAACACACGGCGTATCAAATTAGAATAAACTGGTTTAGCATCAGGTTGTACTTGATAGTATATACATATAACATGAAAATACACACAGTATATAACATGAGAATACTCACGGCATATAACATGAGAATACCCACGGCATATAACATAAGAATATATCGGTTTAAGATTAGGTTATGCTTGATAGTATATACATATGACATGAGAACACACACGGTATAGCACATGCTTATTTGTTATATAACACGAGAACATATACGGTATATAACATAAGAATATACACGATATATACCATAATAATATACACGATATTTCAGACCTTGCTGACGTTTTCAGGTAAAAAAAGGCAAAAACGCATTCATAATATAAAATTGGAATAAAGCTCAGATTTGCTGAAAAGACATCTTCTGCAATCTAAATTCTAAAATTTTCCACGGAGGAGGAGGCACCCTGGACCACCCCTCTCGTACTCTACCCCCCCCCCCCCCCTCCACTCCCCCACTTACGCCATTGGCGTTTGTTTCTTGCTGGTGGCACTCACAAGCTAGATACTGCTACTTCTTAATTTAGTACTTCTTCTTTGAACAATTTTAACAACCCTGGTTTCTACTGGCCAAAGGCCAACAGGGCTTATGCCCTGATAAAATTTCTGTCGTCCGTTAATTTCTTTCTTTTACACATGATAGATGATAGCACCTTCATTAAGGCCTAGACCTTACATATTTACATGCAGCATTGAATAGATGTTCCCTAAAAGATTTGTTTAAGTTTGGTTCCTGGAGTCAAATTTGAGGCTGCCACAGGGGTCACTGTTTTACGTAGGGAAAGTGTTGTAGACGCGAAAGCACCTTCATTTTTCATTGAATCTTAACAACACTTGCACAGCAGTTTAACTGTTATATAACCACAAGATCTTGGACAAGGTCTTGAACCAGCATGATTCGACTACAAATGCCCCCACAACAAGGCTTATATAGGCACATTTAAAGCGAAATTTTAAAATACATTTTCTCTGAAAGCTCAAGGCTTAATCATTTTACGTGTAGCATTGTATGGTGGTCTCCTAAAAGATTCGTTAACGCAAAAAACATTTTCTCTGAAATGTACATCTGTCCATTTGTTGCCAGTAGAGCGATTCAGGCCCTCTTGGGGCCCCTTGTTCATTCATACATTTTATTTCCATATTGTTATTTTAGTTTCCTTTTTTATATTTTCATGGAAAACGATGATAGGTACAGAAGAGAAAAAAACAAACAAACTTATTAATTATGACTCAATAGACTTATGTGAATGTATTTTGGTGTGATTTGTTGTTGCTGCCATGATGGTGAATTCCCATGTGTTTTTCATGGTCCTCACCCCCATGAGGTCTTAGGGGCGGGGCCAAAACAGTCAAATTCAAGGTAGATTTTAAGAATCTTCTTTCTATTATATAAAGCACTCAGAAACAAATTGTAAGCATGATTATTGACGACCATTAGTCCTTTATAAAACTTGTAAATTTCATGCCCCTGTGTCTCACGGTTTGGCTCTTGAGGCAGGGTCTACTTTACCAAATCTATATTTATGAGAAATTGACAAATAACTTTTTTTCTTACGACTGAATACACTGATACGAATGTTATTTGGATAATCAGGTGACCGTTAAGGCCCATGGGCCTCTTGTATATATTATATGTAATGTGTATACATGCATAAATATTTATTTTCCAGTGACAAACTGGTATTGCAAATTGCTGAGAAGTGAGACATTGACTAACTAATACAGCTCAGTGTGAAGAAAAGTAAACCTGGAAATAGATGGTACAGTTGTATCCCTTAAACCTGAAGACAGCAAGTGACAAAATCATACACTGAAGCTCAAAATTACATGCTGATGAGATGTCAGTTATACACATGAACTTTTTTTTCGGAAAATATGCTGTTGTCCCGACTGATATTGCTATGATAATGGAGAAATTAAACGGAAGTTTACAGATTATTTGCTACATATGTTATGAGAAGGAAGTTTTTACAAAAAGGAAAATGCAGACTAACAACATTGTGACGCTCCTGTTGGAAGACAACAATTACTGTGACTGATTTAAGAATCTAGTATGTAAAAGTGAACCATCAATGAAAAAATCTGCTTTCTCATCATGATTGATATAAATGTGCTTAGTTTTATTTCATTGTTCATTATTATTCACTCTCATGAGCCAAAAGCTCTTGAGTTATTATGTGATCAGCTTGTGTCAGTCATATTATTTTATTTGTCTTTCAATCTTTCACCTTTGCTATCTATGGTAGGTTTTGTCTAGAGCATGCAATGAAAGACAAAGTATGTTTACACAATAATGAATTGTGATGTATGTCCCAGTGAGTACAATGATAAACAGATTATTTGATATTTTAAAAAAAAATTAAAAGAATTCATGGAGGGAAGTAAAAAATAAATGAATACATCAGATAGATGTACAAATAGATCGATAGATTTGTTATATTTTGAAATATTAACAGTTACTGTCATACCTTTTTCATAATTTGTTTGTATGGCATTTATGCCTTATAAGCTCACCTTGCCAAAGGGTTTAAGTGAGCTATAATTCTGATCACTTTTTGTTCATCTGTCTGTCAACAATTTCTATAAACGACATCTCTGATACCGCTGGGGAGATTTTCACCAAAATAAGTATGAACGCTTCAAGCATTCTTACATCAAGCTTCTGAAGTTTGTTAAAGTTACCGACTGATCTAATGTTAAACATGAGTTTTCATATCTTTAACATATTTTAAAGCATGCATTAGGACATATGTTAAACATACATACATGTAGTACTACTTTCATGAAAAACAATATGTATTCAAACATATGTTAAACTTGCGTGGTACTATTTATATGAAAACGTACTTATTGGAACATATGTTAAACATACGTGAAACATATGTTTGACATGCGTGGTACTATTTATATGAATAACGTACGTATTGGAACATATGTTAAACGTACGTTAAACATATGTAAAACATGCGTGGTACTATTCCTATGAATAACGTACGTTGGTACTATTTATATGTAAACGTATGTTTTGGCACGTACATAAAACATATGTTTAACATACGTTAAACGTATGGCCAGAAACAAAAGTTAAACGCGCGTTGTACTATTTATATGTAAACGTATGTTTTGGCACGTATGTTAAACATACGTTTAACGTACGTTTAACATGCGTTGCATTTTTCCCTGTGTAAAATGGTCATATTTCTTTGCATATATGTATGAAAACATTAGAAATGTTCATGAGTTCTGCCAAATTTGGATGACATGGAATTGTTGGATGAATATACAGTGTGTAACAGTTTAACTTGTACAGGAATGCATGAGATCCAAACTTTCAAAGAATCAGAAATAAAACAACTTTGATTTAATAGAACACACGAGAAGATACGTATGATAAGCGCATGGTAAGCGCCTGCTGTAATCCGATTAGTCATAGTAAGAATGTAGTAAGGTCGTAGTAAGAACGCATTGGACGTGATGAGCTCGTGATCATGCGCGTGGTAAGAAATTAATGGGTACGTGTTAGACGCAGTAATTACCTGGCTGGAATGTGGTATGAACTTAAAAAATGCATATTTTTACCATTTGACCACGTCCCCGCTGCCTTCATCGAAATTTTCAGGACGGTCTTTATGGTCTTCGTCTGAGTGTGGGTGGGGCATTAGCAGATGCAGGCTAATACATTTTTCGTTGAAGATGATCAAGCCAATGGTTTGCAATCATTATTGCACATCTGTTACATCCACACAAGAACAAAACAACCAACGTTTAGAAGTTGACCGTTACTCGACGAAGCATATATATAAAGGACAATATATTAAAAGAAAACTGCTAAGCGAATCTTCGAATCATGAAATTATTTGGGACGAACAATTTTACACACCACGTAAAGCTGATGTTTAAACAGTAAATATTTTTTTGATATTGAAATTTTCTAATGATGCCTATTAAGTGTATGGTTTTCCATTATGGCCATCGTGCTCTTAGTTTTTCAACTGCTACATGTACATGCAATTACACGTTAATGATGATGATACAACAGCACTATGGTGATGGAACAATGTCACCATGCTGATGAAGCGAATATACGCTAACGAAAACGCGGTAATACGATGATGAGGGAGCAATGCAACGACATATATCTCTATTCCATTATTCGTCGTCGTGCCATCGCTATCGCTCCATCACAATGTGTTTACATACCATCATACTATCGTACCATCAATGCCGCCTTCCTGCTTGACATAGCATTAAAGAGATTAGTGAGAATTCTTTGACAAAAGCACCAAATTTGTCAAAATGGCAAGACTCATCCAAGCAAAATGGCTATCGGCCCACTTAATAAATGGCTGCATTTCAAAATGGCCGTCAGTTTTAAGGATATATTCTATGTTTATACATCATTTATTGGAATTAATAAACCAACTCATATATATTTATATATGAAGCAACGTTATGTATATTTGTAAATAGAATTTTATGCTTAAATCATATGACAGCAAGGAGGATAGTTCCGATAACGCTGTAAATGACTATACACGTATCGTGTGGAAAGATTCTTGTAGGGAATAATTTTTGCCCTTTTTGAACAGTGTTAATGATAATAAAACAATTGATATGGTTTCTAAATTTATTGGTATATTTAATTCGACAGGTGAGTCCAGGTTAAGTAAAGGTAAACCAAAAACGAAATGGAGTAACAATAATCATTCAAACTGGTGGAATGGTGAATGTAGCCAAGCAAAATATACAAAGTTTCAACGTTTAAGAAAAATAAGATTTACGAATAGTAGAACAGACCTACAACTGTTCAAAAGCACAAAACATGCTTTTAAAACTCGTAATGTTGACAATGAGTATCTTAAAACAGATATAACAGACGATGAAATTTTGCAAGCTTTTGATCAAGTATATGGCAAAAGGCCCTAGGGCAAGATGGGGTTGGTATGCTTCTTTATAAACACACAGCTGTCCTCATATTACCATACTTAACGCACTTGTTTAATGATAGTTTTCAAGTGGAAATGTACCCGATGCATGGGGTGAAGGTATTATAACACCTATACACAAACAGGGTTCAACATTAGACCCAAATAATTATAGAGGTATCTCATTGATAAACGCTCAATGATATTTACTTGCATTTTAAATAACATATTGAAAACCTGGTGTGACGAAAACAATATTATTGATGAATCTCTGGCCGGCTTTCGAAAAGTTTACTTAACCATAGATAATATATATAGTTTAATGTCAATATCTCAGAAGTACTTATCGAGACCGAGAAGTAAATTTTATTGTATTTTCATAGATTCATCACAATATTATATTGAATGCGATGATAAGGAAATATATAGATGGTAAACTATTAGCTGTGTTCCAATCAATGTACAGTAAACTTAGATCTTTTGTGAGGGTTGGTCATGGGCTTTCATTTTTGAATGTAACATCGGAACAAGACAAGGTTGTATGTGCAGTTCTATTATATTTTGCCTGTTCATAAATGATATTGTAGATTACTTAAAACATACTATTAGTCAAGGAATATGTAACATAGGACATGTGCGACCTCTACGCCTATTTACGCTGACGATGTGCCTAGTTTTAGTGAAACAGATATCCAGTTACAACGGTAAATGTGCTGTTTATCTAATTTTTGTGATTCAGTCCACATGGAAATCAATTTTTAATAAAACTAAAATGAAAGTCTTTAGAAATGGGGGTGCTTTAAGAAACTACGAAAAATTGTATTACAAACAAAAGTTTATTGAAGTTGTTTCTATGTATGAATATTTGGGCATTTATATGACACCAAAACTTGTTTGGACTAAGAAACATGAATATGCATCAAAACAAACCCTAAAATCTATTGCATGTATATTAAAATATCAGCATAATTTTGGACAGGCTAGCTAGAAGGATATTTTCAAATTATTTGAAAACATGGTCAAACCCATTTTATGCTACGGTGCAGAAATATGGTGGTATCAGTTTATTGATAGGCTGGAGAAAGTTCATTTAAAATGTTGCAGACAATATTGATCCATACCTCACCAGACAGCTAGTTGACCGTCTACCACTTTGCACTACATATATGCCACAGTGTATTAAATACTGGTTCAAAATGTTACATATATCGGAAGAGATATCCATATCAATGTTATATCATGCTAAAACGTCTTGCTGACGCCGGACGCAAAACGTGGGCTAGTTATATACGATATTTATTATTTTCACTAGGCTTTGTATTTGCTTGGATTTCTCAATGTTGGTAATGGAAGTACGTTAAGTGAATTGTTTAAACAAATGATACGCGACTGTTACTTGCAGAAGAGGTCTGAATCTCCTTGAATGGTACAAGTAAAGCCGATATATATAGAAACTTTAAATCATTGTTAAATACTTAAAAAGATTTATCTTTAGACTTTTCGTTTCCTTTAAGACAAACGTTGGCAAAATTTAGAACGTCCACGCATGATGTTATGATTGAAAAAGGTTGTCATATTGGGTTAGATAGAAATTTTAGATTTTATTCAATATGTTCTCAGAGAAATATTTTAGTAATTGAGTCTGAAATTCATTGTTTCATGGAATATACAGTATATGAAAATTTAAGAAAGGATGTTTTTGGTGAAAACTATTTTAATTTAAGAGGCACAAACACTTTTCATAGGTTAATGTCCAATGATGGTAAAACTGTTATATACAAAATTGCGAGGTTCCTGTAAAAGGCTTTCGAAAACGAAATAGTTTATTATAATTGTGATAATAATATGTAAAACAATATTTTTCATGAACACTATTATATATGTACTTACATTAATTTTGTTGGTCATTCTTGTGTATGTTCTTATTGTATATGTGTATGATGGACCGGAGCCTATATGTACGTGAATAAACTTTATTTACTAGTTATGTATATAATTGATTGACATGGTTATTCATGTCTTATTAATTTGTATAATTACAGACAGGAACCATTTTATTACCAAGTTTTTACATTTTAAAGCTGTTTTGACCACGTTTATGATGCGTTGGTTCGTTGGTTCGTTTGGAAACTAATGGTTTAGGGTGCTTATGCACATGCACACCTTTTATCCATTTCTATTCTGCGCATGCGCAGCGTTTAACCGTTTCAGTTTGTGTTATGCGCATGCGTAGCGTTTTTCAGTTTCACTTGATCAATATGTAAATGTGTGTTTCGATTAACGCTTAATTATTATACAATTTTGTGTAATGAATACCAGCTGAGTTTATGATAAGTAGTTTTCAGTTATCATTCAATTGGTATTTTTTAATTTTGAAATCGAGGTATATCGAAAACTTTACCTTCTCCTGTTAATAGCAATTCCATCATGACAATGTTTGCTAATTTCAGAAACTTCTCAGTATGTGTATATTTACAATTCCATTTAACGGTATAATTAACATACGTGTACATATAAAAAAATATATTGAAACAATAAGAATGTTTGGCAAGGTAGATAGTTGAATTGTTCATTGATATAATTAAATGATTTACGTCTCTAAATTAGGTTCCCAGCTAGTGTGTACAAATTTAAAACCAAACATGAAACTTTGAAAGAACATGTGTTTTAATTAATGACATCAACTTGCAATCACGCGACTATCGATGCTTATCGCAAAATGGGGTAATTTCGGATAGTTTAGTTTGTGTTGCGAGTTGCACAGGATTAGAGAGGTGTGTAGAAAGCATCGGGATGAAAGGTGTGAATACGTTGATATAGCAAATTCACTTGATTAAAATACAAATTATAAGTAGATATATATCTATTAGAAAACTGAAATATTGTTTTTATAAGCGTATTTTAATATACTTCCTGAAAAGAGCTGATGAAAATTTGTCACGCTGGTGTGAAATATGGCGTTTACTCTAGAAATCGACATATGCGTCAAAGAAAATGGTTTAACTCTAGCACCATTTAACTGGAGAATATTTAATACACATCAGTTAACACATGGCCTCGATAAATGACAGGCATATTTTATGTAATGAGACAGATCGAAGGTTAACGCGGTAGCCGTATTTAAACTTAATGACAAATTAATACACTTAATTTCCTTATTCAAGATAATTTGTATTGATAAATAGTAATTAAAAACACACGAGGTAAAAAAGATTTTATCAACGTATATAATTATATAATAGATTACGAAATATAGGTCTAAGTTTTCTCAATTCACCATGTGTATTTGTCCGTTACTGTCAATACGTGTTCAACAAAAAACATAACCATCAAACAAAAATACGCAATTAATTCACATATAGGGTAAACAAATAGATACAGATGTCTATAAACTACAGATTCCCATGGTATTCAAATTGTACGCTACCTAATGTCAATCTGGTTTACACGGATCGATAGATGAAAAAGTCCATAACTATCGAATGGATAAACAATTTGTCAAACAACTAATAAATACATAATATTCAAATCTGTTCAATTAATATTTACATACGACGTAAATCTAACCATTTAAATATATAATTTATTATACTAAGTTGTTTCATCAAAGAAGATCGAGTTATTAATAATAATTTGTGTTGACATTATCTTCTGAAAATTGCTGACTGACTACTACTTCTACTACTACTACTACTACTACTACTACTACTACTACTACAACAACTACTACTACTACTACTACTTCTACTACTACTACTAGTACTAGTACTACTACTACTACTACTACTACTACTACTATTACTACTACTACAACTACTACTACTACTACTACTACAATTATTACTACTACTTAAACTACAAAAAACTACTACTACTACTACTACTACTACTACTAATACTAGTATTACTAATGCTGATAATACTGTTGCTGCTATTATTACTTCTACTACTACAACAACTACTAGTGCTACTGCTGCTGCTTCTGATACTACTACTACTACCACTAACACTAACAATACTACTACTTCTACTACCACTACTACTACTACTACTACTACTACTACTATTACAACTACTACTACCGTTATTAATACTGTTGCTGCTGTTACTACTCATATCGCAGAAACTACCTCAGACACTTAAATCGATAAAATCCAATAAAGGCTACTCTGTTTAGTAGTCGATAACGTATTACTTCCTTTACATTTTCCGATAATGATAAATAAACTACCTGTCGCTACATCTTTTGCCTGCGGGCATATTAAGATTATATCGATAAAGTTATAAAGTACATTTTTGCTTAATCAATTGTTGCGGCAGTTTTAATGTTATAAAAGGGAATATGCAATGTATTAAGAAAGAAGACATGACAACAATAAAATAGTAAAATAATTTATTTCATCTTTATTCATTTAATTGTTTTAATTTTTTATTTTTCATTAACGTTTATTTTATTAATTTATGTTTTATAAACAAAATATCCATAATTTAATATAGCATACTACAATACTAATAAGACATAAATATCTAATACATGTACATACATCTCATTAAGCATATTTTTCACTGATTAATCTGGCGTGCACCCGTGATTATGATCGTAATTTTGAATTCAGTAAATCTAGTAGTAATTTATCTTTCTTTCTGAATTTGGTGGGTACACCTAATGCACTTAGTCACATTTTCAGTTCATTTGCATTCAATGTCACACTCTCCAGTTATCGTGGTATAACTCTGTAACTATATTGTATGTTAACTACTGGCAGTTATTTAGTAATCATTTGCATGCTAGGTGTTAAATTACAGTTCGCAGCGTGTTTAAAACAAAATGTATTGATTTTTAACCTGTAAGTTAAACGATATTCTGATTTATGATATAACTGCCAAATTGATGACTAAATGCACAGCTTTATAATGCATGTGTACACCGAAATGCACTAATGAATCCTGCATTGTTAATAATTATGTGGAAATATTGTTTTCGTTTAATCTCGATTTGTATTATCGATATAACTCTCCTATAGGTGTAACCCCACCATTGATTTTTGTTCTTTATTCTATAGTAAATAATAAAAGTTTGAAGGCTTGTCATTCATAGAGGGTCCCAAATGAAAGAAGTGAAACCTACATTTTACTGTTTGTCAACCTCTGCACTATCAAAATATGATGAGAAAAGTAGGGGTCATGTGTCATATAAGAGATTTTTTTTCTGCTCAGTGTGTACACTGGTGACAAAGTGAAAGTAGACTTCCGAAATCATGAATTCATACCCCAATTTCCAAGCATCATTTTTTTTTTCTAAATTCACAACTCAAACATGACAATGCTATCAAAATGTTCAAAATACATCAATAATGCCATTCAAATAAAAAAATGAGCATTAAAAATAGGAAAATGCATTTTTAAAGAAGAAGAATTGAGGATTATTTACAACCGCCATTATGCGACTACCCCACGGAAGCACTTCCTTTTTGCAATGGTGGCACTATGCCTATAACGAAAGAAAAAGAGTGTATCCTAATGAACAAGTGCACTCCCAAGCGCGCCCACGAGCACACGAAGTTTATCTTACTGCGTGTAGCGCATACTGCAATTTTTAGTGCTCCGTTTACGCTCTGAGTGCACTCCGTTTGCGTGCATTTGGGATACTTGAGTTGTTCAGGATGTGTACATAGATAATAACTACAATACGTATATAGATAATAACTATGATACATACAGAAGATATCAACTACATTACACACATAGATATTAACTACAATACACAATACACACATAGATAACAACTACAATGCATACATAGATAATAACTACTATTCATATATAGGTAGAAACTACAATGCGGACATAGATAATAACTACAATATACATGGATATTAACTATAATACACATAGATAATAACTACAATATACACATAGATAATAACAACACGCACACATAGATAATAACTACGATACATACATAGATAACAGCTACAATACACACATAGATTATAACTACGATACATACTTAGGTAACAACTACAAAACACACATTGATAATAACTAGAATACACACATAGATAATAACTACAATACTTACATAGATAATAACTATAATACACACATAGATAAAAACTGCAATACACACATAGATTTTAACTACAATACGTACATAGATAATAACTACAATACGTACATAGATGATAACTACAATACGCACATAGATACTAACTACAATACTTACATAGATAATAAAAACAATATATACATATATAATAACTACGATACATACATAGATAATAACTACAATACACACATAAATAATAACTACAATACGTACTTAGATAATAACTACAATACACATAAAGATAACAACTACAATACATACATTGATGATAACTACGATACACACATAGATAATAACTACAAGATGTACATGGATAAACTACAATACACACATAGATAAAAACTACAATACACATATAGATAATAATTACAATATATAGCTAGATAATAACTTCAATGCACACATAAATAATAACTACAATGTATACATTTAAAATAACTACAATACACATATAG
The DNA here is from genome assembly GCA_029582155.1 of Panopea generosa. Lineage (NCBI taxonomy): Eukaryota > Metazoa > Mollusca > Bivalvia > Adapedonta > Hiatellidae > Panopea > Panopea generosa. The sequence continues at coordinate 37,975,826 of CM055904.1, forward strand.
ATAATAACTACTGTCCATGTACATGTAGCACCTAATTACCGTTTTGCATAATAACTGCGTTGTCACGTGTATTGTATTGAATATGTTAAGCCTTATGGATAAGACTGATTTGAAGGCAATATAAATAAACAATTATACAATACATACATAGATAATAACTACAATATATGCATAGATAATAACTACAATACACATATAGGTGATAATTCAATGGAAATAACTGTTGTTGTATGGTGTTTAGAGTCGTTTTCAACAATTGTTCAGTCATATCGGGAGTCATATTGGTGTCTACCTGAGACACTATTCTGAGTGGACTATCATACCGCAGTCAAAAGATATGATACCCCTAAACAGTCAAATTATACTGACGCCAGGCCGCTTAGACCTAAAACTATCCTCTAAATTTATGCTGAGAAGACGCTCTACCACTAGACCATCGCTGCGGTCTTTTGAAATAACTGAAACAGCTGAACATTTCTATTGTTTGCATTTATTGAAATAATTGTTGACGTCATTGATATTGAGATTTTACTTTGTCAGGCAAAGAGAAATACGCGACTGTACCCACGTAGGTATCATGTTAGTTTTTATATTGACAGTATAACGGTAAAATACTATTTAGAAATGTAATATAATTTGTTATTATAATATGCATCGTGGCAACACCTGTGGAAAATTACCAGCACGTATATAGAATATATTTACGCAGTTCGGCTTCGTGTTTCGTTGTATTGAATTGTTAGGTGAGTTTAAATTACTGAAAAGTACCGAACGTTACAATTGATAACAGCCGCATTGCGGTATACGGCTACATCGATCTTGTATGAATAACCATATATTATTTTTTCTCCGTGGTCGACTGGTCTGGAGTCGTCATAGCAAATACCATTTACCCCTTATCCCTGAGGTCATGTGTTGGAGCCAAGCTCGGTCAAAATATATCTGCGATAGGTAGCTGTTTGTAATGGTAGTCAATCCCAGAACCTGATATCTCCCGAATCAGGTCTAGTAACCCCAAATGAAAAAGCAGTGACTTCTATGCCTGTCCCACAATTCATAGCAATTGAATGCTTTATAAACTGTGACGTCATTCAAAGTTTCAGTTGAAGCAACTGACCAATCAACGTGCTCTAACGTGGCTTTACCAACATTGCTATTTAACGGACCCAATCGGAATAGCTGGGCCAATACTACAGACTAATGTAATTGCGAAATAGAAGTAGTTTGCCTAATTTGCAATATGAGGTATTTGTTCAATTAATTTCGAGGTCATATTTTATCAGTTATATATTGAAACGGGTCCTCCGTGGTCGAGTAGTCTAAGTCACCGTCTGTAGATCAGTCAAAATTGTTGGTTCGAGTCCCACTTCTAACAATTTGCCAGTTGCTTGTGGAAGGACGGTGGTTCTTCTCAGATTCATTCTAAGGTCTTTCTCGACCAATAAAACTGGATATGCCATGAAATGTGTGGACAATTAAATAAAAATGAAACTGGCATTGAAACATGTCCCTTCTCTAAATACATTAATAATTAAAATATGCTAGGAAACAAAACCACTAAAAAGGGAATATAGTCAAACCTGTCTTAAGCAGCCAGTCAAGGGAAAGAACAAAATTGGCCTTTTAAGCATATGTTAATTTTGAAATTAATTGCAAAAAATCTGTCATTATATATTAAAGATACGCAAACTGCTTTTAAATACGCACTACTTCTCATAATGTTTCAAATTTTACATTGGACATATAGGGAAAACTATGATTTTATGGTGCCGTATTTGAACTGAAAAAAAGGCCATGATCCTATAAACACATAAAAATGAAAAAAAATATGTGAACAACCGTAATAAATTCTTTTTTTTAATTTCAATCACTGAAAAGTGATCCATTTAATCACCCCGTAATAGGTCTGTGAGGGTCGATGTGGGCCATCCCTCAACAAACTGTACAAATATATATATCAGTCAAGTTGTAACATACATTCATATGTATACACTGAAAGGAAATAGAAAGCATACATTTTGGTTTTTGAAATTATTTCATTATTGACTAAGTTTATTCATGTGATGGAAAAATGAACTGATTTTTATCTTATTGTTTTGCTTTGAAATGAATTAAATGTTTGTTTTTTGATTCAACAGTATGATGAATTATAAATATACAAAATTTATATGCAATACATTTTTTGTTCCTTGACTTGTCGACGTTTATAGGTATGTATACTTTCTTTTTCCTTTCACCGAATACACATATATACATTAATCTTAAAGGGACACACAGTCGAAACAAATTATAGATTGAAGCTCGAGCTAAAACAAAAATAAAACAGAAATAAAATATAATTTGACACAGCGGATGATAGTATAAGAAAATTATGTTGTCTAATGACTTCAGGAGATTTTTCTCTCTTAAGTCCATAGTGGCTGGCTTGGTGTAGGACCTTAATAAATATTAAATATGTATTTTGGTTTATCCCTTTTTACAGAAAAGATAAAGTGGCAATAATTACATGAATTTTATTATATTGGGGTTGGTTTTGTGTGTTTATATTTATTAGAGGTATCTATAATCGGAATGGTTTATAAACACAATTTTTTGTGTGTTAATTGATGGTGTTTATTGAAAGCCAGGAGAAGACATTAAAAAAATTTCAAAGATACCTTGGTTCATTTGATATTTTTCTAGTAAAATTTAACTTTATTTGAGAATCAGAGAACACAAAAGAATCACCTATTTCTTAAATTTTAAAAAAACATGTGTTTTCAGTTATTGGATTGGTTGAATATTAGTGTGATATATTTCTCATTTGCATATATTTCATGAAAAATTAAGCAGATTCACATACACACTAAAATGTTATGTCAATTATGTATATAAATATACAGAAAGAATAAGTAACAAACTTATATGTGAATTCAAGAGAGACAGGTGTGTAGTGTAAGGATTTTTTTGTTGTTGATTTTTAAAAATCAAATATTAAAAAATAATAAGATGAAACAACAATTGTTTTGATAGAAACACTATTAAGAGTGTACATGTGTAAACACTATTTCCAAGCAGATATTTATAGTTTAACATAGTCCCTTATACTTATAATGATTCCATTTGTGACACAAAAAATATAGGCTATACTATTGATGTAAACTGTAATTAAGATCTTATATTATTGAAAAATTTGCTTTCACAAATAAGATAAACTCTAGTTAGAGTACACATGTGTTCTATGACCAGATGTAAAATTGTTATAAAAACACTTTCCTTTTCTTTTAATGAAAAATAAAACAGAAGTTGGATCATTATAAAACAATATATAAGTGGAAAAAGAAAAAACAAAAACAACAATAGAAAAAATCGAGGCAGAAGGAGATTTTCACTAAAGTACTGTCTACACAAAATAAGCAAAGAGGCCATCCTGGAGGGCAACTTTTATAATACATAAATCTGAAAAATGTAAAATTAATAGTCTTTATTTTTATTAGCTCGGTCGGTTACGCGTCTGACTATCAATCCAGGGGTCGTGAGTTCGAATCCCCCGCCCGGCAACAGTCTCTGTGATGATTGATATACGACATTGTGTCTCATTATCATTCGTCTCTCACCACTGATTCAAGTGGGAAAGTTATCAGTTACTTGCAGAGACGGGGTGTGCTCGAGTACTGGTTAATCCCAGGAAACAGTGGTTAGGTTAACTGATCGTCTGTTAGCCCTCGATGGCATACAAATTAGGCTAAATATTCAATCAATCAATCAATCAAATTAAGATATAAGGGGAATGTATAGGTTCCATAACAAATCAAATTTTTCCACCTCAATGTTATTTTTGGCAATACATTGTTCTGTTTCATACAACATTTTAATATAGTGTTTGAATGGTTCAAAAATAGGAATATTGTTTTTCATTTTTTGACAGTATATGAAGTGTTTAGCAGTATATAGCAGCCTATTCAAAACAGTTTCGAATTTCATACTGCCAAAGATTATGTCTGAAGATGACCAGTCTGTATTTACTGTATTGCACTTTTCATTCAGATAATTTTTAAAACTTTGAAAAAATTGTTGCGTTACTAAGAAGTCAATAAATATATGTTTAATAGTTTCGGTTTCTCTTTGACAAAAGGAACATACATTGGATTCTTTAATCTTCATTTTTTTAAGCAATGAGTTTGTTCCAAGAATTCTGTGATTAATTCTAAATTGGAACCATTGTAAATTTGTGTCTTTAGTGACATTGAAAGGAAGAGCCGTAATGAATTAGTCTTTCCAAAAGTGTTTGCAAAAATGTTATCGGATAAATAAAACTTCACAAAATAACACTAACTGTATGATCTTGTTTTTTTTTTTAACTTAATCTTTTATTTCATTATCTTCCATCTTATCTATTCGTTGAGATAAAATTTGTATTTTGATTTTTTCCGGTAGGTTTGAGAACATGTCACGGCATTCCTTCCGCTTGGTCATTACTTCTTCTTCCCTAGAGCTCCAAATATCACTTTCCCCTGCAACAGCACTTATGTAAGTGTTATTAATGTGAAGTTGTATGTCATCCCTGAGATAAACTGCTGAACCGAATCTTGATATATATCCAACTGCACTTTCTGTAACGTCCTCGTAATTGTACAACAGTGCTTTGTTTAAAACTTCGAAACAAGCTATAACACCTGTAATTCTGTTGTATTCGCTGTCTCTAGATTGGCTGGTGATGCGTTGAAATTCTGCATGTAATATTTGCTTTAACAGTTGTCTGCATATCGCAGTACATCTGTTCACCAAATATCTATCTGCTAAGGGCAGAATAACGGCAAAGTTGTCAACTGAAATATATAAAAGTATACAAGTTTATTTAGTACTTATTTCACTAAGCTTAGTGCACTCGGTAGCACAAAGTAAAAATGTAAATTTTCGTGTGCGGATATATCAATATACAATGTATACTATCAATGTACAATATCAATGTTGCTTGATACGCCATAAGGACAAAAAGGACAAAAAGGACAAAATACGAATTTGACCTGTTGAATCCTTCATTAATTTAAGGCTAGTAGTTACTGAGAAAAAAATGTTAACGGGTCATACATGTAATTCTGTCAAAAATCGAAATAGCGTTATCCAACTTGGCCCATTGCGTCCCTTTAACCATATTTACATGAGTATAGAAGGGGCCATTACTCTGCCTAACATCAAATGAAGTTATTGCACTTGCTCCGTGAATGCCTTTGATGGTAACGAAGAAGACACATTAAAGGCTTATAAGTGTTGGGATATTATTAATGAGATACAGTTTGCACATTTTTCCAAAGTGGCTCATTATGTACATGTACCTTTTTTGTAAACATAAAGGTGAAGTTTTATTGAAGTATGGGTAGTTGTAACTGAGTTATGAGCATGCCTATAAACTTAAATAAAACAAAAAAGATGCCGACGCCTTGCGTGGTGAGTATTAGCTCCAATTTTCTTCGAATGTGGAACTGGATAGCTTCAACATACTTTATGGAAACAATTTTACTGATTGTCAACCTTTGCACTACTACACTATGATGAGTACAGTAGGGGTCATGTATCATTTGAAATAGTAGACTTTGATAGTAGACTTCAGAAATCATGTAGTCATACTCTAATTTCCAAGCATTAATTTTTGTTCTAAATTCACAATTTGAAAATGAACAAACCTGAATAAGCCTTTCGGGCCAAATTTGGTCATTATTTGAACAGTAATACTTCACACCATATTTGGTAAAAACCTGTCGAGAGGTGTCAGAGAAGAAATCGTTTGAAGCAAAAGTTAACGACGGACGGACGACGGATGGACGGACGACGGACAAAAGGCGACCACAAAAGCTAACATGTGAGTCTTCTCGAACAATAAAATACATTGTAATACAAAATATGAAAAACATTTTTTACAACATTACAGATTCTAAACTTTGAAACAATGTACGATTATTTTGATACTCCCGGAAATAAATCACTGTTAATGTATTTTGCAGTTCGATATACTATTCTTACCTGTAACAGGTTTCTGTACACCAGGATGTAAACACATTAACAACTCCAACATGCCTTCATAATACTTTTCTTCCATTTCTACGACACCAGATGTTTTTTCAATAAAGTTGTCAGTAAACATGGCCCGGAACACAGGTGAGGCGTAGCACAACAGGTTACGAGAAACATACAGTTTCCGCTCTTCGTCAAATATAAAAGTGACTTCATCATCACAAAATCCACTCACAGTGAATGGAGCGTCCAGATCGTCCCAAAGTTGCTCTGCTTGCCTTTTCCTTATATCCATTTTTAACATGTATTTCTATTAAACATGAATCGATTATTTAGTTGAACTTTTCACTACTTTACACAAACTGACGATTAGAGTAGATATCCCTGTTGTAAACCAATGTATTCACTACTTTACACAAACTGACGATTAGAGTAGATATCCCTGTTGTAAACCAATGTATTCACTACTTTACACAAACTGAAGATTAGAGTAGATATCCCTGTTGTAAACCAATGTATTCACTACTTTACACAAAATGACGGGTATAAAACTACGCAAGATTGTTAATATGTCATATGATATCGTGTGCATTATAAACCCAATACGTTATTGTAAAGCTACGTCAATCAATTTTATGTTAGACTCGTCCAATACAGGGAACACATTGAGGGGGGACCTCGCACATTGGAATGTATAATTTAACAGTCCGATTGTTTTAGTTGTTGTACATCCGTTGATACCAATAAACAAATTGTGCGAGTTTCAGAAACTATTTATCGTAGTATTGACCATATACAGTCGTATACACTGCAGTCAAATAAAACTGGAAAAAA